>CM053783.1:765506309-766048809 GCA_028749045.1 Cupressus sempervirens | reverse complement strand
TGGAAGCACTGACAACTTGGTGTCAAAAGAGATGGTCTCAAAGCTAAAGATGAAGAGGGAGAAACACCCCCCCCCCCCCCCCCCCCTATCGAATTTCTTGGGTGAAGGATGATCATAAGGTCCTAGTTAGTGAACAACGTCTGGTGAAGTTCAAGATTCGGAGTTACCATGATGTGGTTCTCTGTGACATCATTCCAATGGATGTTTTCCATTTATTATTGGGAAGGCCATGGTAGTTTCATAGGCATTTTGTACATGATGGTCATGCAAATACATACTCTCTAACAAAGGATGGAGTTCTCCACAAACTAAAGCCCTTGATAAAGGAAGGTGAAAAGGTATGCAGTAGTGCTAGGGTATGTCTTGTTGATGGAAGAAATTTTTTGGATGGCATGAAACATCAACGTATGTGTTATGCTTTGATTCCTAGAAAAGATAAGGAAGGAAGTAGTGAAATTCCACTTGAAGTTTCAGGCTTATTAAGTGAGTATGGGGATGTCATCTCTAATAATGTTCCAGAAGGGTTGCCACTAGTAAGGAAAATTAGTCATCAAATAGATTTAATTGTTGGAGCTAGTTTTCCTAACAAGGCTACTCATAGGATGACTCCTACTAAAACTAAGGTGCCAAATAGAAAAGTTCAAGAGCTATTGAGGAGAGGTTTGATTCGGGAGAGCCTAAGTCCATGTGTAGTATCTATAGTGCTTGCACCAAAGAAGGATGGAGAGTGGAGAATGCGTACAGACTCTTGGGCTATAAATAGAATAATGATCAAGTATCAGTTCCCTTTGCCAAGAATGGATGATCTTATGGATTGTTTGAGTGGAGCTCAATACTTCACAAAGATAGATCTCAAGAGTGGCTATCACCAGATATGAATACGAGAGGGAGATGAGTGGAAGACTACATTCAAGACCAAGGAGGGTCTATATGAGTGGTTAGTCATGCCCTTTGGATTGACCAATGTGCCAAGTACCTTCATGTGGCTTATGAATGAGGTAATAAAGAAATTCTTGGGAAAATTTTTTATTGTTTATCTGGATGATATTTTAATTTTCATCATGTCTTTGGATGAACATTTATTGCACATTCATAGTGTCCTTGAAAGGTTGAGGGAAGAGAATTTGTTGATTAATTTGAAGAAGTGTAGCTTAGTCAAAAAGGAGTTAGTCTATTTGGGGTTTATTGTATTAGCTGAGGATCTCGAAATGGACCAAGAGAAGGTAAAGGCCATCCTGGAATGGCCTACTCCAAGGTCTGCTACTGAGGTGAGGTCATTCCATGGTCTGGTTAGATTTTATAGGAGGTTCATTAGAAATTTCAGTGGCATATGTGCACCCCTAACTGAAACATGAGGGGGGATAGAAAAGAGTTCAAGTGGACTACAAGAGTTGCAAGGAGTTTTGAATTGTTGAAAAAGAAGGTGACAAAGCAACCTATGTTGGCACTTCCTGATTTCAATAAAGTGTTCCAAGTGGATTGTGATGCTAGTGGTAGTGCTATTGGGGCTATATTGAGCCAAGAAGGTAAGCCTATTGCCTATTTTAGTGAAAAACTAAATGATGCAAAGAAGAAGTATTATGTTTATGATTAGGAGTTCTATGCAATAGTTCAAGCCTTAAAGAAATGGAGGCATTATTTATTGCCAAAAGAATTTTTCTTGTATACTAACCACCAGGCATTGTAGTACCTAAATAGCCAAGGTAAATTGAATCAGAGACATTTGAAATGGGCAGAGTTCATGCAAAGCTATACATTTGTCTTGAAATAGAGAAGTGGAAGGTCTAATAGGGTAGCAGATGCATTGAGTAGGAGACAATTTTTGCTAACAGTAATGCAGGTTAAAGTAGTTGGGTTTGATCAACTTAAGAATTTGTACCCTAAGGATCCTGATTTTGCTGAAGCATGGAAGGATTTTAAAGAACTTATTACTCTAGACATGACCAGGTGGCTAGATTCTTTGATTCAAGATGGTATGTTGTTCAAGGGAAATCGATTATGTATTCCAAGGGGTTCTATGAGGGAGAACTTGATCAAGGAGAAACATAGTGGAGGAATGGTAGGACACTTTGGTTGGGATAAGAATATTGCCATTATTAGAGAACATTATTTTTGGCCTCAAATTTCACAGGATGTGAAGAAGTTTGTGCAGATTTGTCAAGTAGCCAAAGGATTCAGTAACAATACTAGACTTTATTAGCCATTGTCTATTCCATTGAAGCCTTGGGAGGACGTAAGTATGGATTTTGTTCTTGGATTGCTGAGGATACAAAGGGGTAATGACTCAGTATTTGTGGTGGTTGATAGGTTCTCCAAGATGGTGCATTTCATCCCATGCCACAAGACTCATGATTTTTTTTCAGAGAAGTGGTGAGACTACATGGTCTCCCAAAGAGTATTATTTTTGACAGAGATACTAAATTTGTGGGGTATGTTTGGAGGACTTTGTAGAAGAAGTTGAGGAAAGAATTGAAGTTTAGCTCTATGAATCATTCGCAGACAAACAGACAAACATAAGTGGTGAATAGAAGTCTTCGCAACTTGCTAAGGTGTTTAGTGGGAGATAAACCCAAGGGATGGGATTTAATTCTACCACAAGTAGAATTTGCTTACAATAATTTTGTAAACAAGAGTACTGGTACATTACCATTCCAAATTGTGTATGGGAATAGTCCAAGGACTACACTAGAGCTGAGAAAGATGGAGCAAGGGGAGACTACAAGTGCTGAGGCAAAAGAATTTGCTGAACATGTCAAGAATCTACATGAGGAGGTACAAGCACATATTACCAAGATGAACCAATAGTATAAGGCTAGGGCAGATCAAAAGAGGAGACATAAGGAGTTCCAAGTAGGGGATCTAGTTATGGTATATTTGAGGAAGGAATTCTTTCTAGTGGGTACCTATGACAAGTTGAAGATGAAGAAATTTGGTCCCTGCAAAATTTTGAAGAAACATGACTCAGGAAATGCATATGAGGTGGAGTTGCCAGATGGGATTCACATATCTCCTATCTTCAATATTGTAGACTTAACAGAATATCATGATGATGGTGTAGATGAGGGGTTGATGTTGAAGCCATGTGGAATTTCTACTTCGATGAAGGAAGAGATTGAAGACATTCTAGATAGTCGTGTGGGCTGGAGTACCAGAAACATATAGTATGAAGAATACCTGGTGAAGTGGAAAGGACGACCAATAGAAGACTCAACTTGTATATCTGTAATAGAGGTTTCCCATTTGGGTTTTCCTCTCCCAGCTATAAAGTGATAGGATCACTTTTCAATCTACCTTGGGTGTTTGATGTAGGAGCATCCAATGGTGTAAGGGCAATCCTGTATCACCCAAAAATATGCTTAGTGTTAGTTTCTATTTAAAGTTTTTTCATATCTAGATACCCGTTTGGGTTAAATAAAGATTCCAACTCTCATAATTCCACTATTAGTTTTCTGGGTTAGAGTTTTTGAGCACCTTGGGGTATGTGTCAATGCAAAAAAGGGTTATTTTGTAATTGTTCCATAATTATGATGAGTTAGAGGCTTTAAGTTGGAGGGATTATTATATTTATAATTTAAAACACTCCAAAAAAAGAATCAGGTCAAAAGGCTTTATGGTTTGAAAGTTATTGCAATTTTAATTTTCCTGGAGACCTCCCAAGAGTGCTTCCAAGTCAGATTTGAGGCATTAAATGACCTTGTACGGGCCTAAAAAATAGGGGATGAGAAAATATGGTCCATAGGTCTATAGAGTGCTTTGAGATCTTTGTGGAAATGTAAACGGTTCGTCAATCAGAGTCCCGGATCAAAAGTTATGCCTCCCAAAAGTTGGACTACCATTTTTGGATTCTTCTAATTTTACACCGGCTTTTGACCTGATTTCTAGAACCTTATATTTTGGTAGTGGATGCCAAATGACATATTCTAGAATTTATTCCTAACCCTAAACCTAATTCTAGTTTATTTAAGAACATTTCTGGCATTATAAAGGCAATTCTTAGTGGAAGTTTGAGAGAAGGTACTGTGAAGAGGATTTTCTCTAGGATCTGACCATTGTAAGCCCATAGGGCATGTCTTTGGGTTTGTTTACATGTACTGAATGTAGTAGCATATTTTACTGATAATAATATTCTCCTTTTCCCTTGTTGCATTCATTTTGGTTGTGGTTTGTGTCTTCATTAAAATTGGACTCCATAATATAGGAAATAAAAAGATAGTATAGAGACCACAATCCATAGCAATGACAAGAAGATATTAAAATAACTTCAGACCACATTTATTTCTTTATTTTTAATTTTTCATACTTCATTTTCTGAAGTAAATAATAAGAGTTTATGAGGAATTTGGGAACCTACTTGATTTCCTAGTGTAAGTGGAGGATGATATTTGTTGATGTTTGAGTTTTTGTCTTTCCAAGGCCCTCAAACTATTTTGGTCTAGCTTTCCTGTCCTTCCTGGTTCCTTCCAAATTTGTGTAGGTTTCCTTATGCTTCATGTATTTTGGACTATAGTTTTTACCTTAATAATTTCCTATCCTTCTTTTTTTGGGAAGCCCCCTAATTTATAGGGAGCAATTTGGTTTTGAATGGCTACATCCATTGAACCAACTTCATTAAGGTTTTATTTAATAATTCTAATTTGTTTTTATGAAATTAAATAAATAAGCTTTCTAGATTTCCATTTATCAAGGCATTTTAGGAAGTTAATTCACAAAAGCATGGGGTGGCTAGTTGGTTGAGAGGTGTGATAATTCTCCCAAGGTCATGAGTTTCAATCTCATAAGCTTTTTCTAGTCCCACTTTATAATTATAAATTCAAGGTTTCATTTCTTTTGAAGAGTCTTGTAGGTGAGTTGGTCTAAGGTGAGTTTGTTTGAGTGATGGGTGTTAGGATTAAACCACAAACATAAATAAAAATTACACACAAATATAACCAATAACAAAAGCTAATAGTTCACACAAAAAAGAGCACAATGCACCAAGATTTAACATGGTTCACTCAATCCCTAGGCTACGTCCACCAAATAGCAAGTCTGATATTAATATGATCCAATGATTACAACTTGATTACAATCCGTAATCCCTTACAGCTCAGTACCGCCACAAGAACCAATTTTGCATCACAACTAAATGAAAATGCCTACCCCTAAGCCATTTTATACAAGTATTTTATGCCATTTTAGGGTTACAACATATTGGCCATATGTCGGCTACAACATTGGCCACGGCCCAAAAACTTTCTTTGAGGTGATGCCCCGAACTCCAAAGAATTTATAAAGTATGTACAGTACTTTCCTGATCAGTCACCACAATCTAACAATGGGGTCAAAGATCAAATCTCTTGATGCCTTTTATTTCTTAGTTTATTTATAATTTTGCAAGAAATGGCAATATATGTGTGTACCACATATACTCGAGTAATTGTGCATATTTGGTCAACAAAAAAATAAAAATTCAAGTAAATCATTCATAAGTCAACAACTTAAATATACAATTTTTCCAAGATCCACAAATAAGATAACTGACTTCTATTAGGAACTCTAGGCTCTAGGTGCCTATGGAAGATGGCTTTATCTCTAAATTCAGAAAATATCATAGAGGCTTTTGTACCTATTATTGCACATGACTACATCATCATCAAGAAGCATACATATACATACCATCATGATATCTAATACAAGAATGTAAGTATTAGGTGGGTTAGCAGGGTTAGAAATCATAATAATCATTTTCTATAAAAATTATATAAAGAATATCACATTAAGTGTATCTCTAGTGTCCTATGTAAAGTAACATTATATCCCCTATCTCTAACATGAAATATAAATCCGATAAAAAATAAATTAAGTTTCTAGGGTTGGCATTACATGTAGGTGTTTTGAAGCCAGAGTAATTAAAATAGTGATGGCATAACGGTCAAAGTTCCAAGGGACTATACTGGTAGAGGTAATAGAGTGACTAGTTATGACTGGTTTTCATTGATGTCAGGATGAAGATAAAATGTCGACCGATATGAAACCATGACTAGTGAAGCATTATGAGCACATAAGTGTGACTCCAGTTCACAAGTTTGACTAGAGAAGTAAGAAGACAAGCCAAGCTAAGGTAGTGAAAGGAGAAATCATACTTACACAAAATCATGCCAGGTATGTATGGTTATGAAGGATGTTATTAGGAAATCATATAAGTTGGTATGACTAGCCAATGCAAAGAAAGGATGAGACACACCTATAGGATGAAAGTGTAAAGTCAAGACACCTATGACTATCACATCACGAAGCAAGTGGATTGCACCTAACAATACAATTAATAGAAATTATAAAATTACATCAAGGATAGATGATATAATTCAAATTTCAATTCTTTCTAATAGAGAAAGCTATCAAATTCAGCATACAAGGTGCATCTAACAAGAACAACACAAGACATATACAAGAATACAAGCTAGTCATAGGTTGAGGAAGACAAATTTGAATTCTCAGATTAGGATCTACAATAGAGCTCATGAGGATGATATAAAAGGCTTTCATTTTACAATAACAACTTAGATTGCAGATTAAGAAAGAAAGACGTCATAAAGATGAGCTAACTATAATCTTGAGAAGAGAAGGTTGACAAAGAAGAGTCAAGAACAAAGTGTGAGAAGATAATTGTGTAAAGGAGAGCCAATGTGCTATTCAATGTAGTGAAGAAATGCGCTGTAGAAAACAAAGCCAACCACATAAAGATCATTTTTGAGTTGCAAAGCCAAGTTAGAGAAGAGAAAGGTCCAGATAGATTCAAGTGTATCTGGGTGATCTATATCCAACTAAATACGACTACATTTTTTAGATCAAAATCACTATAATTTTATAATTCCTAAAAAAGAAAGTCCTATTAAGGGAGAAATTTAAAAATTTCTTTGTATTCAAATACCTTAATAGGTTGACACACTAGTTTATGTTCCAAAGTCCTTTAACTACACTTCTCTTAATCAAAAAAGAGTTGTACAAGTCTATATTAAATCCCTTAGCCCAATGGCACTTGACAATTTGTCCCTATATTCTTTTAACCAAGAAAGACTCTTGATCACACACACTTCAAGAGAGTGCAAAACTTGTGAGGATCACCTCACACATTGTGGTTTTAACCCTAGTTGGGTTTTCATGAGATAAATACTTGTTTTATGTGATGTTATTATCTTAAATGTTATCACTTGATCTTAATTGGTTGAGTCATAGTCATTGTTAATAGTAGGCTGGTGTGAGGAAAGAAAGGTGAAAGAACTTGAAGTTATCTATAATATATTGATTCACTCCCCCCCTCCCCCAATATATTTTCTTGTGTGTGGACTAAAAATTGGGATCAAATCCCAAGACCTATGATGGAAGGAGTCTGACAACTCAAGGTAAAAGATCAAGATGATGAAAATAGAAATGCCAAAGTTCTGAAAAGAGAACTATAGCTTTTGGTGCAAGAAGATGAGACCACATCTAAGAACTCTTAGATAAGGGTACTGGAATGACAATGTGACCAAATATGTTGAACCCATTTCTCCACTTAGTGGTGACTAGATAGAGGACAAAGATATTCATCTGTCTCTAATGGATACTCTGGCCCTATTACCCTATCATACATTGAGTACACATATGTAGAGAATCTTGAGAGCACTCATGAGATGTGGGAAAAGGTCTAGATCATTTATGGCAGAGACAAGTATGTCCAAAAGGCTAAAGCTAATAGTGTAAGAGAAAATTATGACAAGATAATATTGCAATAAAATGAAGACACAAAACAATATGGAAAGAGGGTAAAAGGTGTAATGCTATCCATCAAAGCTACTAGAGAAACACTACAAGAATATGATGTGATGAGCAAGATAACAATAACCTTGCTACCCATATGTACCATAAGAGTCTCAGCCATTCAGAAAATAAGATCGATAGAAAAGGTTGAGATACCTCTCAATGCCTATATAGGAAAGTTGACTATATTTGAACTAAGTAACTACAACAATAGTGAACTGAAAGGTAAAAATGCATTCAAATCTTTAGTTGCAAGTATTGCACCCAAAAATGGAAAGGAGGCATGAAGCAATTCTAGATATCAGAGAGGTATTGAATGTCTCTATGTTGAACAAGTCAAACAAGAATATCTCAAGGTTCTATTCACAAACATATTACCAAGAGGAAAATGGAAGCATAAGGGTAAGGTTATGTTGGCTATTTTTTCCCCATTCATCACATCATGGACAACAAGATTTGAAAAACTTTCAATGGGCTCAATTCTATAACAGTGGGTTAACACATCAAGTTTGTGGCTAACCTTCATGTAATCCATTCCATATTCTTTTCCACACATTTCTATTTAAGAAGTGGCAATGACATGTTATTTTAGGGATAAAGTCTTGCACTATTTCCATGTGTCCCATATTTCACATCATGCATCTTTTTGGTGGTAAACATAATTGTGCCAAGTAGTGAGGAGTTAACATTTTGTTTCCTGCATTTTCTTCTGCCATGTGTCTTTATTCTTGTGAGAAGTGGTAATGCAACATTTTCTCAAGGCTTCAATGCTTAGAATTGTGCCATGTGGTAGGGTGTTAAAATCTTATGTTATCCCTTCCCACACTCTCTCTTTTGCTACATTTTATGGGGAAATATTTTGACTTGTATTTTTTAAGTCTTTTCTTTGTTGATAACTGTTGTGGACCCATGCCAATGTCTCATTTTCGTCTTGTACCCTAATCATGATAGTGAGATAAAATAGTTATAACAAAAATAAAAATATAAAAATAATATATTTTAGCATAAAAATAATTTCTTAGATACATATAATAATGTTAAATAAAATAATAATACTATATTATCAATTAATAATAATGTATGATAATTGTAAATATGACTATTATATTTGATCATAAATTTAATTAATATGCCATAATATCAAATGCAATATCCTAGTAAGCAAAAGACTTATATAACCAAATACACACACACACACACACACACACACACACACACACACACACACACACACACACACACACACACACACACATACAAATCACTATAATATAATGTAATATTACATTATAATACTAATATTAAAGTATATAAATGACTCATATATAATAGGATTCACATATATAATAATAACATTTTAATATCAAAATATTAATACCAAAGTGTTATTATTATTATTAATATTAATAAATAATAAATATAATAAAACTAATTTGAAGGGACACATCCCTTCTTACAATAAAATATATAAATGAATATTAATGCAAAGGTGAGGGAATCATAGAATTTTATTTAAATAATCTAGAAAATATTAAAAGATCAAAAAAGGTATATTACAATAGGCATTAGAGCATGATCTTCCCATCCTACAGGAAGGGTCCATATAAAAGAAAGGAAAAGAAAGAAATAAAGAGGAATTAATGATTAAGATTGATCATATATATTTCAATTGAGGTTCAACATTCAACTACCATGTGTGAAGATCTATCTACTCCTAAGTCTTATAGTGAATAAGGAGTTTGTGAAAGGGAGAGTAATCTGGTCACAGTAAGGATAAGATTTCCAAAATCGGCTCTATTCATGAGGGAGCCTCTTGGAAATTATTTCTACATGAGCAAATAATTCAACCATTGACTATAGGAACGAGACATGTAGGCCAATAGTAAGTACATTATTATTTCCAAGTCCTAGTAACATAAGTATCTACCTACCTTGAAGCACAATAATCCTAGAACTCACTATGATGAGATGCTTATCTAGATAATTAATCACATCAAAGAGATAAATAGTAAATATTTAAGTACCTTGTTTTCCTCTCTGCATTCTTTTGTATGCTTTTGAAATAAAATGTATACATCATGTATTTTCAGGTTTCTATGTGTGAGCTTTGTGTCTACTTCATGTCAAGTCATGCATCCATGTGTCTATTTTGTGTCTTCCTACATCAATCTATATGCTTTGTGTCTTCATGCATTTATGCATCTTTTTCATGTATGCTTTGTATCTACAAGAACTCGTGTATTAACTTCATATACACTTTATATTTTCATGCATTAAGATATAAAATCAATGCATACCTTATGTTGGCTCCTGATTTAACAGTTTTAAAATTATCCAAGAAACTAGACCAATACATCTAAGGCTAGCAAATTCCTATGATGGATGCACTTGACTGCAATCTTGGGCCAACTATAAGGCATAACTCCTTCTTCACTTCAAGCTCTACACAACCTAGGTGGGTTAACCTTGAGGCTCTAATATATGGCACCAATGCAAAAACATATAATCTGAACCTATTAACAGCAAATGAAACCATTTTATCTTCTAATACTTATGAAATAACATAGGAATGAGATAGCTACAAATCATAACCTATGAATCCATAAGCTAAGTGAGGGTTAATTCCTTTCAGCCCACCGTAAAACATGAAACACTGAATTGATTTTGGTAAAAAGATTTGTGCAAATGTGATGCAAGGTGCTCCCCTTAATACCATAAACTCATAACAGTAAGAAATAAACAACAATAAATGTGAGAACAAAATATGGACTTCTTATTATCACCACAAATGTGGAATTGCAAGATAGTGCTGCTACCTCCCACCCAGACTGTCTTAGACAATGTTTGGGCCTTTCTTAAATAGGTAGTTTTATGCTGCTTGAGAAGGTTCTAGGTGCTCAAACTTAATGCCTAGGGAAAATAGACCCTAACAATACACATAGAGTCAACCAAATACATCTTTGACAAATTATTTTAGAAATTTTGGCAGCCCAACTTCCGAAGGCCATAACTCATGAACCGTTGCTTTGATTGGCTAGTATAACCACTTTTCGAAAATGCCAGCTTCTGATCTACATGCTTGTAACTATGCTAGCACCCTTTTGTCAAGTTTTCATACCTCATCTAGGCACTCTAAGGCCTTCAACAGTGAGCCTAAAGATTTTTCTACCAAAAATCTACAATAACTTCTCTGATACTTAAGCTAAAGCAATGAGATTTTTATGGTAGGCTTATGTCTCTAAAATGAACCTTCCTGTAGAAAATGAAAATATTCCAAGCTCGTATGACAAACTTACTAAAAATAAAAATTTCCCATAAATAGTAACCACCCTATCTACTAGTCCTTATTAAAATAGAAAAGTCTGAAAAATAAAATATTTTTGGGTGATGTAAGATTACTCTTACACCCAGGATGCTCCTGCATCAAAATGACCTTCATATCAACTTGCATTTGATTTAGTGATTAGTGCCTTATCCATTGCAACATAGAATCACTACCAGCAGGATGACCTAACTTGATTGCCTTACAATTAATTTTGTCAACTAAAATCCCTAAATTCCATTCTTACTAGCATCCCCCCCATACTCCCAAAAACCTTATCAAATCATTGAAACATTTACTTGATATCTTGAATTAAAAACAATAACAAATCTAATATACAACTCATCCAAGATGCCTTAGATTCAATGAACCTTATTCATTCAATCACAAAATTAATAACATATGAAGAATTAGGAGACAAAATAAGAGAACACAAATAATTCATTGTAAATCTCCTTTTGTATTTACCCTTGGAAAAGCCAAATACATTAAACTGGTAACACTAAATGCAATTTAAAATATGTCACATGATATGTCATCAATTTCCATTTATCTCAGAGAAACAACACATGAAATGAAACTAGAAATCTACACAAGAGTGGATATGTGGCCTTCTACTAGAGCTCTACTCAAGTAGATAGGAAGTAAAACCAACAACAACCTTGTTATCACAACAATGAGAAACTTCTCCAAAATTGAAACCCTTACAATGAGAAAGAAAGAGAATGATATAGAGGAGGAATGGAATCTTGGGTTTGATTTGAAGATGACATGTGACCACTTGAATCTCCATCATTTTTTGTTATAAAATATCTCTCATCTTTCTACCCATGAGATCTGATCTAGTTCTCATCATTATTTTGTAACAAACTTGAAATATCTCATGTTTAATGATGAAAACCATTCCGTTTGCCAAAATATTTGAAAGTATCTAGAATTTTGATAAAACCTCCATTTAACTGACTTAGATGTGATAAAAATCACCCATAACTACATTCATGTTTCCTTTTATGTTTATTTAGTCCATTATTTCACTAGAAATCAGATCTGAACTACCCCAACTGAATGAAGCTACAAATTAGGTACCTAAGGCAAAACCTTGCATAACTCGAACCAGTGACCACCTGTGCAAAAAAACTCTAGAATTAGAAAGCTTGTCTTCTCCTAGTTCCAACAATATATAATATGCCTATATTCACTTATCGGGAACTCCTAAGATTTAGCTTTGAAAAATCAGCTCCTGTCAAGGCCTCAAAATTGCATTGTTGCATATATTTTATTTTTCATAAAGTTTAAAGTATAGGGTTAAAATTGAACAAGCACATGAATTTGAGAAGGAATATTAAAAAAAAATTTGTATAGTTTTGAAATTTTCTCCAAAAGTCCATTTAGGTCAAACTTGGTTGAACAATTTTGACACGTTTCATGCCCTAATTGGCTGACTACTACTTTGTCATCTGAACCTTACCACCTAGGCACCACATGGCATCATATCATTTGTCCTCTATTTTTCCACATCACCATGCCACATCATCGCTAGATGGTTGGTCGCCATTTCACATGATTAACTACCTTGCAACTTTGCCTTGACGACATGGAAACTATCGTCAGATCTGCCACATGGCACAATTTGTTGCCTTCTAATCTCAAATTGTCATGTCACTATTTTTTTCACCAGTCTGCTTGCCACATACTACCACTTGTTAGATTTTAATTTTCCAGTTGTATCCATGCGAGACCCACAAGTTTTGTCAGATTTCTCAACTTTTCGAGAGGTTTCCATGTCAATTCTAGCAAGACCCTCCTATTTTCTAGTGGTGAAATGATGACCACTGGAATCTAATGACTTTTTTTGGTTATTTCTTCCTTTGCTCTGCTAGTCAAAATTTAGTTGACTTTGCGTCCAACTAGCCATCCATGGGCTCCACCACCTAGACCACAACCTCCAAAACCATGTGTCTTTTAAGATACTTCCCATGGGAGTGGAATGTTATTTAAAAATTTAAAGCAAACTGGACATGACAAATGTGGGACAAATGTTTTGTTTTCGTTCCCTCTACGCATGGGATTCATTCTGTTCGTGGGTTGCTCTATTTTTACTAGCATCTAATCCATATTCTTCTTTACCATGGACACCCCTACTCTACCTCACAAGCTACAATGTCATCTATGGTGGTTTGTGTTGCTATTATAACCCCCTCTTTTTCTTTTTGAAACTATGCTTTGCATGTGGAACTTTGACTTGGCAAACAGGTCCAAGTATATTAGTGAAGCCTCATGAATTTGCACATGTTTGGCATTGTACAGGAACTATAATTACATTGTGGCTAGGAAAGCGATAGGTTTCAATGGATTGAATGACCCGAATATTGTTGCTTGACATGCCATCATCTAGTCATTGCATGGGACAAATTTTATGATTGTAGCTTCATTAGACAAGATCTCCTTTGTGATGCCTCCTACTTTAATATAAGCCTTTCAAACCCTACTCATAAGGCCCATTACAAAAAAAGCATACAGACCTCATGCATGTGCAATCAAAGGAACTATTCCCAAAGTTACAAGACTTAGCTGCCACACTGTATATCTACATGGTGAGCTCTCAAGTTGGAGAAATGATTATCACACTAGTACCATTGCATTACAACAAAAGGAAGTGATTAGTCACTAGAGAAGCTTTATTATGATATAAACCATAAATGCTAACATTAGTCAACACTCATTGCACTCACATCAATCAAACCAACCATTTTTGGTAGTCGAGAAACATTTATAATGGTGGCATGGAATTAGTTGTGCATTCATCACGTCTCTACACCAAATCATCATAACAATAGTCTGGATCATTGTTGAGAGGTGTGACAGTTGATGCAGTTGTTGGTAATGATGAGAGAAGTATCAAAACAATCGGCATGCATAAAATACTAACTCTAATGTTTTCCAACTCTCTTTAATTAAATTTCTCACTCAAAACTAAATTAGACAAACTAGGAATGAATGCAACTGTGTTTGAGAGTGTAGAGGCAGTAGAGTCGGTGTTATATAAATGATGATCACACTAGTACCATTGTGAGGTGTAAAACATTTATGGTATAGCAGTTCTACAACTAGGATAAAAAAGGTAAGTTTCTTTCTTGAATCCATTCTAATTGCTCCAAGGACATTAGAGCCTTTGTCTCACTAAGATTCAACAGAAACTATAGTTGACCCATGTGAATGCCCACTGGCAAGATTTTGATACTTATAGTATGGCCATAGTATTGAAGCCCTATATAACACCTCTTTGACTCATAGGAAAGGCCAAGCATCCTACTGCAATAGGATAAGAAGTGTCCTTCATAATCAAATGTATGAAAGCCAATCAAATCTATCAAATACTTTAGAAAACTAGGCCAATCTAAGACATCTAAGTTTCTTCCTTAAATTGATGGATTCTATTGCATGCCCATGACTTGGAGTCTGGACTAGAAATGCAAATATATTAAAGATATAGAGACTTTAGAATACCAAATTCAAATCAAGTGGCACAAAGCCAATCACATCATAGGTGACTCCTCCCACTTTAGATTTACAAAAGACATTCAATGAAACTCTTTAGTATGCCAGACTATGTGGTATGCTTCAAGCTCTTAAGTCTTAGAACCCTATTCTTGATGCCCTGACTTTTGCGAGCCTCAAGATCTAGCTATAGGCCACGTCTTCAAGAATGTGATAAATGAGGCATGAAAAATGTCAGTTGTCATCAATTTAACCATCAAAGCATCCAAACTTGAGCCTTCTAAACACATAAATTTCCTATCCTTTTAGATTTTTCCATTTGATAACTTCTAAACTTGAATTGAGTCAACTAGTTATGAACTCGCTAATGCTTATACAATGTGAGAAAGAGAAGCTCAAAATTGCTCGATTTTCCCACATGGGTATCAATAATTCTTCCAACTTGAAAGATCCAGGTTGCCTCCAAAATGATCAGCCAACTAACAGTCATTTCTCAAAGCTCTTTGAATCTTCTTATCACACTCAATAATAAGTCTCTCAATTATATCTTCTAACTCCCTGTCATAATTGTCTTTGCCTTTTTCCTTTGCTTCTTGGTATTCTTTTTGCAATTGCAAAGAATGCACTTTACAAAAATTACCTAGATCCATTTTCTTCAAATATATATAATACCCGTGAGTAAGATGCCCACTAGAAGGTAGGTCAAGCCCCATTATCTTAGCAATTTGATGTAGATTAGTCGAGCCCCAAAGTGGGTCCGACTAATTTCTTTTCTTTTCAAACACCTGATGTCTCAAATTGATCCATTGATTGCCTAATAATGATTAGAATCAAGTTCGACCACTAAAAAAATGTCAAAAAACCATAAAATACATTCGGATTTGGCTTTGAAAACTAGGCAAACTGACACTTGGGAAAACAAAATTTGGGGAACTTTTTCACTATCATGAGCAGAGTATGAAAATGTGATTTGGGCTCATGACAAAGAACTGGGTGAAATGGCGAGCAGTCAAAGTGGGCTACTCAGATTTGTGGGATTGGAAACACTGGTAGAAAAGCAATTTTTGCAAACATAATGGACTTGGGAAAATGTGTAGATGGATTTGTCAAGATTTGAAAATTGACACACTTAAAGTATTTTTAGAGGAGAACATAGTGGTACAATCCATTCAATCTCACCTATCATAGGTTCAGAGATATGACATCACAAATAGGGGTATCGATCAATTTGAATCTCTTGACACCAATAAAACATCATAAATTGCATTCGAAATCACATTTGAAAACTAATCAAACAGATTCGTCACAAGCTCAAAATTGAAAAATAACATGTCTCCGACCTCTAAAATGCAATACAAAAGAAATTTTCTCATTTTGGTCAACTAGATCAAAATTATATCAAGTCAAACAAGGCCTCCTAGAATTCAAAATAATTTGCATCAGCATGACAACAACAACTGACCAACTTTGAGGGATTCAAATCCTAGTCAAACCTATTCAAAACAACTCAAAATCTAAAACATAGGCTCTTTGATATGGACACTAAAAACTCCAAAAGTGGTGAGTCATGAAACATTATTGGGTGCAAGATATTCACATGCAAACATGGCCTTTTGTTGCTGTTTGACACAGGAAAAAATGTAGAATTGGACATTGCCCAAAATGGGACTTCACAAAATGGCTCAGAATGGCAATTTATCATCATGGAACAAAAAGACACATTGAATGCAAGGTGTTAGGAAAATTAAACACCTCTTAGGCCTCACAAGTATAACAGGGTACACATGCATTGAAAGGTGCTTAAAAGGGCTCAGAAGCTTGGAATGGTGCTCAAAATTAGGGCTACAATTTTGAGTCCCAACACCTTATAGATTATTGCATCATAGTCTATGCCATATAATGTTCTCTTTACATGAAAACTTAGACATGGAGTATCATTGCTTGAGGAAAATCAAATTGAGGAAGGGTGGATTGTCATGTCCCCTAATCATGTTAGTGAAATAAAATAGTCATAATGTAATAAAAATATAAAATTAATATATTTTGGCAGAACAAAAATTACTTAGATAAATATTAATAATTTTAAATAAAAAAACAATATTATATTATCAATTAATAATAATGTATGATAATTGTAAATATAACTATTATGTTTGATCATATAGAGAGACCTATATATCCTTTTCTTTTTGTAACTATGGCTGAAGCATTTGGTAGGGCCATAAAAATGGTCCAAGTAGAAGAAAAAAATAAAGGAGTCAAAGTAATAGACGATGTGGTTATTATCACTCACCAACAATTTACTGGCGACATGATCTTGCCAAGAGAAAGATCCCTAGAGGAAGCCCACTAGTTTAAGAGTATCATCAAAACATATACAAAGGCCTCAAGTCAAGAAGTTAATGCAGATAAATCTGAAATTATTTTCCTCAACACTCACTTGGATCTTGAAAGAAAAATATGTAACACTATGAGGTATAGAAAAGGAGACTTCCCATGTAAATATCTATGAATTCATATAGAAAGAGGCATAAAAGATAGCAATACATGGAACTTGATAGTAGATCAAATTGATTAAAAAATGGAAAGCTAGAAAGGGAAGTACTTAAATAATGTAGGCATATCTACTATGATAAAAGTAGAATTGACAGCTATCCCCACCTATCAGATGTCTTGTTTACCCCTCCCCAAAGGTGTCAACAAATAATTAGGCCAAAAATTAAGAAACTTTTTTTTGGAAAGGAATAGATGAGAAGAACAAATTTTCCATGATAAAATGGGATCAAATATGTAGACCCAAAGAATTCATAGGCCTAGGTATCAAACATTTAAATTGGCAAAATGAGCCTTTAGGAGCCAAACTAGTATGCATAATGTATCAAGAATACAATAGTAAATGGGCTAAAATATTATATAAAAAATATTTAAATAATTTAGATGCTATAACTCTCTTGCACACTAGAAACCATCATACATGCTCAAAAGTCTAGAATTTTATGATGCAAAATCAACATCTAACCTTGAATAACCTAACTTGGGATATAGAAATGACTAGGATGCTCTTTTCTAGGAAGACTCACAGGATGGTCTCCCCTCACCAGATAAATCATATTTACCTATTAACATTAAGAATAATCTTACATAGTTATGGAGCCCACATGTTAGGGACTACATAGAGTATGTAAATGAGGATAGACAAGGATGATGACATTAGAGAAAGTGTCAGAAACTACTTTGACTAACAAAGAAAAAAGAAATTTTGGCAATTTTTTTCATAATAGATCAACAAATCATAAAGAAGGAAGTGATTGATTAGTTTGGGGAGCAACTAAAAATGAAAAGTATAGTGTCAAGAAAGGCTACAAGATCATTATCAACTCACATGGATGGAAAAAGAATGGAAATTTGTCATGAACCAAAATTAATATAGTTCTTCTTTAATGTATTTGATTAAATATTTCTTTGAAATATTCATGCATTACAATTATTTAATTAATTCCATATTTAGAATTATTATATGTGATGTCTTTTCAATTAATTCCTATCTTTTTTATTATTATCTTATAAAATAATTGCTTTCTTGAAAGTATATTAAAAACATATTAATTAAATCAAACATCATAAATTACATATTAATTTTAATACATTAAATAAAATCTTTACTATACTTTGTAAATATTTAATTAAAAACCTAAACCTAACCCTAAACATTGGAAGTAGCATGGACACGAATTTCCAACATGACAAAACCTAATGCATTAATAGCCTTAGGGCCTAGTACATAAGGACATGAGAGAAAGAATGAAAAAAACCATAAATAAAACAAGAGGAAAAAGTAAAATAAGGAATAATAGTATTATATCATGCATCCAGTTTGTAAGCACACTGCCGAATAATTGGTTATCCTCACGGTATCTCTATTATACTACGCCAAGGTATGTTAGTACCTCCATCCCATGGGCTGACGTTGTCAGACAACGCCATCACAGCGAAAGATCAGGTATATCCTACCTCCATATACTTCAAGCATCGAATGCAATAACATTCAAATATAAAATAATCATTGAGTAATTCGTGGCATATGATATTAACATTAAACAATACGTATTGTATAGAATTTTTATGTTGCGAAATATGTAATTTTGAACTCAGTCCAATGCCATTCCAAATATAGATTCAAATTATTAAGTATTTTGCATGGGTATGAGAATGTGTATTAATAGAATTATATGATTCTTAATACCACTTCATTTGTAGATTTACAAGCATTTTGCATGGATATTAAGATATACATTAAAATAAATAGAAAGTGTTATATGCTATTAAGTGTTTGCAATATATATATGTGTGTGTAGATGTGATGATATAGGATTCAAGTAGACATTAACACATGATATATTAATAAATATTGCAGTCAAGAGGATACCAATACATTATACTTATATATGTTCTTAAGACTCAAATAACATTGAGATGCATTTAAAATTATAGTACAGAAAGTCTTATCTTCACCTGAGATAGGGAGTTGGTGGAGGGAAAGACAGAGTAATTTTGAGCACTTGTCAAAACTGCTTGGAGCTTGTTTCATGCGCCCTCTGCACCGTCATTCTACCGTCTCAAGATGCTCGTAACCAGGATGAGAGAAGATTATCTAGCACTATGAGGAGAAATCTTCCAAAAAAATCAATAAATTAATTTGATGCAGGACCATCTAGAGGTATAAGGGCAATCCTGTGTCACCCAAAAAAATGTACTTAGACTTAGTTTTTGTTTCATGTGTTTTCATTTTTGGATACCTATTTGGGTCAAATAAAGGTTCCAACTATCACAGTTCCACTATCAGTGTTCTAAGATAGAGTTTTTAATCACCTTGGGATACGTGTAAATACCAAAAAAATAGGAGTATGTAATTGAGCCATCATTTTGGTGAACTAGAAGGTGTAAATTGGTCGAATGGATGTAATTATAATTTAGAGCATTCCAAAAAATGAATCAGGTCAAAAAGCCCCACAATTTGAAAGTTATCATAGTTTTTTGGTTTCTGGAGACATCCTAAGAATGCTTCAAAGTCAGGTTAGGGGCATTAAATGACCTTGAATAGGGCCAAAAATGGAAGACTAGTGAAGCTGGTCCATAGGGCTATCGAGCGCTTCGAGAGCTCTCTAAAAATGTAAACGGTTCATCAATCGGAGCTACGGTTCAAAAGTTATGCCTCCCGGAAGTTCGGTTACTGTTTCTGGATTCTTCTAATTTTGCGCCGACTTCTAACGCGACTTCTAGAGCCTTCTATTTGGTCGGTGGATGCCTACTAGCACTTTCTAGAATGTATTCCTAATCCTTAACCCTCTAGGGTCTATTTAAGAACATTTCTGGCATTGTAAAAGGTAGTTCAGAGTGGAGTTTGAGAGAAGGTACTGGGAGAAGAAATCATCTCCAATTTTATGCTATTGTAAGCCCATAGGCCCTGTTTTGGAGTCTGTTTCTCTGTACTAAGTGTACTAGCATATTTTTACAGTTAATAAATTTTTCCCTTTCGTGTTGTGTCCATTTTGTGCTTGGGTTGTGTCCCTATCAAGTGGTATAAGAGCTAGTTTTCTTGAGTGTGTAAATAGAGCGCCGACTGTGAGGCAGTTTGCACCAGGACAGTGTGGTTGTGGGTTTGAATTAAGAAGATGCCTCCATGAAGAGAGCATGGTGGAAGGGCTAGAGCTATTAATCTTGAGGAGGTTAGAGCCCTCCAAACGTAGGTACAAGTGTTGTAGGAGGAGCTCCGTAGAGGAACAAATGTTACTGCAGGTGATGAAAGTGAGGATGACAATGAAGAAGAAGAAATTGGACCAAAAGGAGAATTTGACGAGGAAGTTCTGAATCAGGTAGAGGAAAGGGTTTTTAGGGCCATTACTAAGTTTGGGAAAAGACCTACAATTGATGTAGGTGTATTTTCAAGAAATTTGAAACTAGATGAGTTGATCGATTGGATCAATGAATCGGAAGAGTACTTTGAGTATGAGGATATCAGGGATCTAGATAGGGTTAAGTTTGCAAAGGCCAAACTGAAAGGCCATTCCAAAATCTGGTGGCAAGAGGTTCAATTGGAAAGAAATAGAAGAGGAAAGGATAAGATCACACGGTGGGATTACATGGTGGACAAATTGAAGAAGCAGTTCATTCTCGTTGACTACAAGCTTGATTTGTTTAAGAAGATGCATGGGTTAAAGCAAGCAGGAAAATTAGTCTAGGAATATACAGAGGAGTTTTATCGACTTCTGATTAGAGCAGGGCATGCAGAAGAAAATAAGGAGAAGGTTGCTCATTATATCAGTGGGTTGCAACCTAGCATCCAGGAGGAATTAAGTCTGGTAAGAATGACCAGCATTGAAGAGGCATACCAATTTTCCCTACGAGTTGAAGATAAGCTAAATAAGAGGTTTGAAGGGAGACAAAGAGGGCATGGTCAAGGAGGAAGTAGTAGTGGTAGGTCATCTAGAGGCCGAAATGAAATCCAAAAGAAAAATGAAGATGTGGGTACTAGCAGGAACCAGAGGAACGAGGGTTTTAACCGCTCCCATGATCAAGACTTTGGAAATCAGAGAGGAAGAAGTAGAGGGCATGGACAAGGAAGAGGAGGCTTCCGTGGTACCTATTTTCATTGCAATGAAGAAGGTCATCGAGCCTTTAAATGTCCTCAACAGCAAGTAAGGACAAATAGGAGAGCTGAGGGTCAAGCTAGGGTTGCTCATGTGGATGAGGATGCACAGTCATCACATTCAGAGGATGCAGAAAGAGGAGAGACTTTAGTAAATGAAAGGGTCCTACTAAGTGGTGAGATTGAACTAGGACAAAGAAGGAGTCTATTTTGTACCAGGTGCAAGTGTGAGGATAAATGTTGTGATGTGATCATTGATGGTGGTAGCACTGATAACTTGGTATCAGAGGAGATGGCCTCTAAGCTGAAGCTCAAGAGGGAGAAACACCCCCAGCGCTATCGAATTTCTTGGATGAAGGATGATCATAAGGCCCTAGTAAGTGAACAATGTTTAGTGAAATTCAAAATTAGGAGTTACCATGATGAAATTCTCTGTGATGTTATTCCAATGGATGTTTGCCATCTATTGTTGGGAAGACCATGGCAGTTTGATAGGCATGTAGTACATGATGGTCATGCAAACACATACTCTCTAACAAAGGATGGAGTTCACCACAAATTGAAGCCTATGAAAAAGGAAGGTGAAAAGGTATGTAGCAGTGCTAGGATTTGTCTTGTTGATGGAAGGAAGTTTTTAGATGGCATGAAAAATCAGCGTATGTGCTATGCTTTGATCCCTAGGAAAGATAAAGAAGGTAGTAGTGAAATACCACTTGAAGTTTCAGATTTACTAGGTGAGTTTGGAGATATCATCTTTGATAATGTTCCAGAAGGATTGCCACCAGTAAGGCAAATCAGTCATCAGATAGATTTAATTCCAAGAGCTAGTTTGCCTACCAAGGCTGCTCACAGGATGACTCCTACTGAAACTGAGAAGCTAAATAGATAGGTTTAGGAGCTATTGAGGAAGGGCTTGATTCGAGAGAGCCTGAGTTCATGTGCAATACATGCAGTACTAGCACCAAAGAAGGATGGAGAGTGGAGGATGTGTACAGACTCTCGAGCTATACATAGGATAACTATCAAGTATCAGTTTCCTTTGCCAAGAATGGATGATCTTATGGATTGCTTGAGTGGAGCTCAGTACTTCACAAAGATAGATCTCAAGAGTGGCTATCATCAAATATGGATACGAGAAGGAGATGAGTGGAAAACAACTTTCAAGACCAAGGAGGGTCTTTATGAGTGGTTAGTAATGCCCTTTGGATTGACGAATGCCCCAAGCACCTTCATGCGGCTTATGAATGAGGTACTTAAGAAGTTCTTGGGAAAATTTGTTATTGTCTATTTGGATGTTATTTTAATTTTCAGCAAGACTTTGGAAGAACATTTATTGCATTTTTGCAGTGTCCTTGAAAGGTTAAGGGAAGAGAAATTGTTAATTAATCTGAAGAAGTGTATCTTTGCAAAAAGGGAGTTAGTCTACTTGGGATTTGTTATATCACTTGAAGGTCTTAAAATGGATCCAAAGAAGGTAAAAGCCATTTTGGAATGGCCTACTCCAAGGTCTGCTACTGAGGTAAGATCATTTCATGGTTTGGTTATTTTTTACAGAAAGTTCATTAAGAATTTCAGTGGCATATGTGCACCCCTGACTGACACAATAAGAGGCGATAGAAAAGAGTTCAAATGGATTGTGGTAGCTGCAAGAAGTTTTGAATTGCTGAAAAGAAGGTGATAGAACAACCTGTGTTAGCACTTCCAAATTTTAGAAAGGTGTTCCAAGTGGATTGTGATGCTAGTGGCAATGCTATTGGGGTTGTATTAAGCCAAGAAGGTAAGCATATTACATATTTTAGTGAAAAATTGAATGATGCAAAGAAGAAGTATTTTGTTTATGATCAGGAGTTCTATGCAATAGTTCAGGCCTTAAAAAAATGGAGGCATTATTTATTGCCAAAGGAATTTTTTTTATATACTGATCACCAAGCATTACAGTACCTAAATAGCCAAGGTAAATTGAATCAGAGGCATATGAAGTGGGTAGAGTTCTTTCAGAGCTATGCATTTGTGTTGAAGCATAGAAGTGGATAATCTAACAGGGTTGCAGATGCACTAAGTAGGAGATAGTTGTTGCTTACAATAATGCAAGTTGAAGTAGTTGGGTTTGATGAATTCAAGAATCTGTACCTTGAGGATCCTAATTTTGCTAAAGCATGGAAAGCTTGTAAAGAGCCTGTTGCTATAGACAAAACTAAGTGGTTAGACTATCTGATTCAGGATGATATGTTATTCAAGGGCAGTCAATTATGCATTCCAAGGAGTTCCATGAGGGAAAATTTGGTTAAGGAGAAACACAATGGAGGGATGGCGGGACAAGACCATTGCCATTCTTAGAGAACATTATTTTTGGCCTCAGATTTCACAGGATGTGAAGAAGTTTGTATAGAGTTTTCAGATTTTTCAAGTTGTCAAGGGATTTAGTCACAATACTGGACTATATCAGCCATTGCCTATTCCATCAAAGCCATCGGAGGACATAAGTATGAATTTTGTTCTTGGATTGCCAAGGACACAAAGGGGTAATGACTCAATATTTTTGGTGGTTGATAGGTTCTCCAAAATGGCACATTTCATTCCATGCCATAAAACTCATGATGATGTCCATATTGCAGACTTGTTTTTCAAAGAGGTGGCAAGACTACATGGTCTCCCAAGCAGTATAGTTTCTGACAGAGATACCAAATTTGTGGGGTATTTCTAGAGAACATTGTGAAGAAGTTGAGAACAGACTTGAAATTTAGTTTCACACATCACCCATAGACTGACAGCCAAAAAGAAGTGGCAAACATAAGTCTGGGCAATTCGCTTAGATGTTTAGTTGGGGATAAGCCCAAGGGATGGGATTTGATTCTACCACAAGCAGAGTTTGCTTACAATAACTCTATAAATAGGAGTACTGGTAGATCACCATTCCAAATTGTATATGGAAGTAGCCCAAGGACTGCACCAGAATTGAGGAAGATAGAGCAAGGGGAGAGGACAAGTGCTGGAACTGAAGAATTTGTTGAACATATCAAGCGTCTACATGAGGAGGTTCAGGCACACATTACCAAGATGAATCAAGAGTATAAAGCTAGGGCCGATCAAAGGAGAAGACATAAGGAATTCCAAATAGGGGATCTAGTCAAGGTACACTTACGAAAAGAAATATTTTCAGTCGATACTTACAACAAGCTGAAAATGAAGAAATTTGGCCCCTGCAAAATTTTGAAGAAACATGAATCAGGAAATGCATATGAGGTGGAGTTGCCAGATGGTATTCACATTTCTCCTATTTTCAACATTGCAGACTTAACAGAGTATCATGATGATGGTGTAGATGAGGAGCCAATGTTAGAGCCATGTCCAATTCCTGCCTCTAAGAAGGAGGAGATAGAAGATATTCTAGATCATCGTGTGGGCAGGAGTACCAAAAATAGACAGTATGAAGAGTATCTGGTCAAGTGGAAAGGATGGCCGATAGAGGACTCAACTTGGATATCAAAAACTGAGGTTTCCCATTTGGGATTTCCTCTACCATTCATAAAGTGACAGGGTCACTTTTCAATCTACCCTGGGTGTCTGATGCAGGAGCATCTAGAGGTATAAGGGAAATCCTGTGTCACCCAAGAAAATGTACTTAGACTTAGTTTCTATTTCATGTGTTTTCATTTTTGGATATGCATTTGGGTCAAATAAAGGTTCCAACTCTCACAGTTCCACTATTAGTGTTCTAAGATAGAGTTTTTAATCACCTTGGGATATGTGTAAATATAAAAAAAATAGGAGTATGTAATTGAGCCATCATTTTGGTGAACTAGAAGGTGTAAATTGGCCAGATGAATGTAATTGTAATTTAGAGCATTCCAGAAAAAGAATCAAGTCACAAGGCCCCACGGTTTGAAAGTTATCACGGTTTTTCAATTTTTGGAGACATCTTAAGAATGCTTCAAAGTTAGTTAGGTACATTAAATGACCTCAAATAGGGCCTAAAAATGGGAGACAAGAGAAGCTGGTCCATAGTGCTATAGAGCGCTTTGAGAGCTCTCTAGAAATGTAAACGGTTCGTCAATCGAAGCTACGGTTCAAAAGTTATGCCTCTCGAAAGTTTGGTTACCATTTTTGGATTCTTCTAATTTTGCGTCGACTTCTAATGTGACTTCTAGAGCCTTCTATTTGGTCAGTGGATGCCTACTAGCACTTTCTAGAATGTATTCCTAATCCTTAACCCTCCGGGGTCTATTTAAGAACATTTCTGGCATTGTAAAAGGCAGTTTGGAGTGGAGTTTGAGAGAAGGTACTGGGAGAAGAAATCATCTCTAGTTTTATGCTATTGTAAGCCCATAGGGCCTGTTTTGGAGTCTATTTCTCTGTACTAAGTGTACTAGCATATTTTTACAGTTAATAAAATTTTCCCTTTCCTATTGTGTCCATTTTGTGCTTGGGTTGTGTCCCCATCATAATTTTAATGCTCAGCTTCTCAAATATCTTAATAATAGTAAGGATCATAGGTTTGTTTAATTTGGATGACTTCCTAATTTATGCCTAAAATTGAATATCAGGTTAAAGATTAAAAAGGAGTCATCACAATTGGTATCAGAGTGAGATCCCGCCATCCTGAAACATAGTAAATGGAAAAGGGAGAAAAAATGAGCGAACAATTATCCAATGAAATCAGAAATGTTATGGAATAGACAAACCAAACCTTACTAGAGTAAATAGAAAGATTAAATCAAGCACTGGAAAACATGGGAAATTCCATAAACAATCTTAAAAACAATAATTTTTGTGGAAGAGACATAAGTTCAAACCATTCAGAAAATAATGGAGCTTCGCCATCTCAAATACCCAAACCCCCTTTCTTACCTAGGGAAGGCCCCTTGATGGAAGAAGAGGGACAAACAACCAATACTACTATTGAGAATGAAAGAGCTTATGCCAACCTTGAACCAAAAATCAGAGAGTTAATAACATTCAAAGAATTTTGTGAAGCCAACAGACATGAAACCCATAGGAGAGAAAGGAGACATCAAAATCAAGATTTTAGAAGTAAATTAAATAAAGTAACACTCCAAAATTTTGATGGATCAGAAAATTTTACTGCACGTGCTTGGTTACAAAAATTAAACACCTATCTTACCCTTAGCCCAATGACAAAAGAAGATGCACTTTAATTCACAATCCTTCACCTAGAAGGCATGACACATGATTGGTGGCATCATGGCCTTATTGCTCAAGGGCACCAAAATATTACTTATGAAAAATTATCTCAAAAACTCATTAAGAGATTTGATAGAAGGCATCCTCAAAAAAACTTTAGGAAATTAACTCAAGTAAGACAGCAAGGGACAATAGAGGATTATATTAAAGAATTCCAAAAGATCTCGGTCCAAGTCACAGGAGTAGATGATGAACACTCTATGTACTTGTTCATAGAAGGATTAAGAGATTCATTAAAGGGTCTAGTAAGTGCCCTAAAACCTTCATCTTTAGATGATGCTTTTGAAACATCATTAAGATTGGAAGTTTCAACCACAAACAAAAAATCATAGAATAAACCTAATACAAAAAATCACAAAAAAGATAAATCCTACAAAAGGTTCATTCCTATGAAGGATCAAGAAGAACTAAAGAAGAAAAAATTATGCTTTAAATTCCAAAAGCCATGGGAACCAGCCAATAACTGTAACCAAAAAAGAAACACTTGTCGCCATTGTGGAATAGATTGGGTACTTGGACATAGATGTGAAAAAAGAGGCCGCATCCAAAGAATGAAAGAAGACCTTGAGGAAGAAAAGGTAAAAAAGAAGGCAAAATGTGACAAAAACAATGAAGAAGAGACAGAGGGAGAAGAATATGGAGTGATATATGAGTCTTAAGAATTAGATGCACTCTTAATGGACAGAAAGTCATTGCATTGGTTGATAGTGAGGCATCCCATATCTACATTGATGAAAAAATTGTTAACAAAATGAAATTAAAAATTGAGAAGTTCAAAGGTTTTACTATTGTTGAAGCCACAAGATCATTAGTGCAATGTACAAAGGTGATTCCACAACAACAAATCACTTTAGGAAGAAAGCACACCATCAAAGAAGATCTATATGTGGTTCCACTAGATTCAGATATAATTTTGGGAGGTCCATGGATATTTTCTTTGGGATGTTTTAGGTTTGACCTTCCAAACTTGAAAATCCATTTTGAGCACAAGGGGGAAGAAATAATTTTGGAAGGAATACTTGATGATTTTGCAAAACTAGTTTCATGCAAAAGAATAGAAAAAATATTATGGCATGGTCAAGGAGAATGGGTTGCACAATATTTAGTATTAAGCAAATCCACTCCACAGGAAAGCAGTTATTCATATAGATATTGAACCTATCATTAAGAAAAATTGTAGGGTGTTTGAAGAAATTCCATCAGGATTGCCACCCAAAAGAGGATTTGAACACATTATAAAATTGGAAAAGGATGCTAAACCAGTAATCACCACCCCTTACTGACATCCTCAAAAGTATAAAGATAAAATTGAAAAGGCCATTTAAGAACTCCTAGCAATGGGACACATTCAACCTGGTTCCAATCCTTTTGCATCTCCGGCAGTCCTAGTGAAAAAGAAGGATGGGACAATGAGAATTTGTATAGATTATCAAGCACTAAATAAGAACACTATTAAAAATCGCTATCCCATTCCTAGGGCGGATGAACTCATAGATGAACTTCATGGAGCAGTGTATTTTTCTAAGATTGATTTATGTTCGGGATACCACCAAATTAGAATGAGGATGGAGGATGTTCCCAAGACAACATTTAGATGTCATTATGGGAATTTCAAGTTTCTAGTTCTACCCTTTGGCCTCACCAATGCCCCAGCCACCTTCCAATCATGTATGAATCATATCTTCCGAAAACAACTCAAAAAATTCTTCCTTATTTTATTTGATGACCTTCTCATCTGTAGCAAGTCATGGGTAGAACATCTCCAACATATTGAAGAAGTCCTGAGCATATTAGTATCTAAATCCTTATTTGAAAAAGCATCAAAGTATGAATTTGGATTAGAAGAAATTCTCTATCTCAGCCATAAAATTAGTGCCAAGGGTGTAAGCATGGATGAAGAAAAAGTTAAAGCAATAAGGGAATGGCTGAAACCCAAAACCCTAACTCAACTTAGAGGATTCTTGGGATTATGCAGCTATTATAGGCAGTTTGTGAAGAGTTTTTCCAAGTTAGCATCTCCTTTAACAGACTTGAAAAAAAAGAGAAATTTCAAATGGAATGAGGCAGCACAAGAGGTTTTTGAAGAGTTAAAAGAAAAAATGAGTTCTTGCCCAGTCTTAGCTATTCCAGATTTTTCACAACCTTTTGAATTATAGTGTGATGCTTTTGGTGAGGGAATTAGGGCCATACATATGTAGACAACACACCCTATTACTTTTGAAAGCTGGAAACTATCAAAAAAAGAATGACACTACTCAATTTATGATAAGGAAATGTTGGCTATCATGCACACATTGGCAAAATTTAGGCAATACCTAGTATGTGGAAGGTTCAACATTAAAACAAACCATAATAGCCTAAGGTTCTTCATGAATCAAAAGGACCTTAATGATCACTAGCAGAAATGGGTAAATAAAATCCAAGCATATAATTTTGATATTGAGTATGTCAAAGGAGCTCATAATGTGGTAGCAGATGCTTTATCCAGGCAGGGCCAATTGAATACCCTTACTAGTATCACAGGTGACTGTAAAAATGAAATTGTTGCAGAATATGCTAAAGATCCAAGGACTAAGGAGATCATGGAGGGAAACATAACCAATGATGAATTAAAAATTGTGGAAGAACTCATACTATATAGAAGAAGAATACTTCTTGCAACAAATTCCAAAGTCAAAGGGAAGATTATGAAGGAATATCATGACAACCCTCTATCTAGACACACTGGATTCTACAAAACTTACAAGAAGATAAGGGAGAGATACTCTTGGAAAGGCCAAAAGAAGGATGTTATGAAATATGTCCACGAATGTATAACATGCCAGAAAAGTAAGTCTGAACAGAATTACCCAGCTAGTTTATTACAACCATTACCCATCCCAAACCAAAAATGGGAAATCATTACCATGGATTTCATTACAGGATTACCTAAGGTGCAAGAAAAAGATTCCATCTTGGTAGTGGTAGATAGGCTAACCAAATATGCACATTTCTTTCCCATATCCATACATTATAAGGCACCACAGATAGCAGAGTTATTCTTTAAAGAGGTTTTTAGATTACACGGGTTAGCAAAGAATATCATTAGTGATAGAGATAGAAAATTTCTCAACTTATTTTAGAAGGAACTCTTTAGATTAGTAGGAACTGATTTAACCCTCAGCACTAGTTATCATCCCCAAACAGATGGTCAAACCAAAATCATTAACAAATGGATAGAAGGTTACCTCAGATACTATGTAACGGGACAACAAAATGCATGGACCAAATGGTTGTACTTGGGAGAATATTGTTATAATAATAACCATCACATGTCAATTGGGATGAGTCCATTCAAGGCGTTATATGGATATGAAGCCACTACATTTAGGGATCTGATCATTCAAGAGAGCAGGGTACCAAGAGCTAAAGACTTTATTCAACAAAGCACAAATATTATGAAAATTCTCAAAGACAATCTCCACCATGCTCAAAACCAACAAAAGATATATGCTGATCGAAAATGAGTGGAAAGGTCATTCCAAATTGGAGATCTGGTATTTTTGAGATTACAACCCTATAAACAATCTTCACCCAAAGTTAGTGGAGCAAAAAAAACTAAAACCACATTTCTATGGACCATACAGGATCTTAAGAAGGATAGGAGAAGTAGCATATGAAATAGAGTTTCCTGAAAATAGTAAGATCCATAGTATTTTCCATGTATCCAGACTTAAGAAAGTCCTCAGAAGGCATATAAATCCTTGTGTTGATCTACCACCATTAGACAATGAAGGAAAGATCATCTTAGAGCTTGAGATTATTCTCGAAAAGCATGATAGGAGACTGAGGAACAAGATCATTCCAGAATATTTAGTAAAATGGAAGAATCTTCCCAAGGAAGATGCTACATGGGTTGGAGAGGAAGCCATCTCTCACTCAAAAATTTCTTGGGGAAAAGCAATTTCAGGAAGGGGGAACTGTCATGAACCAAAATTAATATAGTTCTTCTTTAATGTATTTGATTAACTATTTCTTTGAAATATTCATGTATTACAATTATTTAATTAATTCTGTATTTGGAATTATTATATGTGATGTCTTTTCAATTAATTCCTATCTTTTTGATTTTTATCTTATAAAATAATTGCTTTCTTCAAAGTATATTAAAAATATATTAATTAAATCAAACATTATAAATTACATATTAATTTTAATACATTAAATAAAATCTTTACTATACTTTGTAAATATTTAATTAAAAACCTAAACCTAACCCTAAATGTTGGAAGTAGCATGGACATGACTTTCCAACATGACAAAACCTAAATGTATTAATAGCCTTAGGGCACAATACGTAAGGACATGGGAGAAAGAAAGGAAAAAGCCATAAATAAAACAAGAGGAAAACATAAAATAAGGAATAACAATATTATATCATGCATCCAGTTTGTAAGCACACTGTCAAATAATTGGCTATCCTCACGACATTGATGTTATGCTATGTCGAGGTATGTTAGTACCTCCGTCCCACGGGCTGACGCTGTCAGACAATGCCATCACAGCGGAAGATCAGGTATATCCTTCCTCTATATACTTCAAGCATCGAATGCAATAACATTCAAATATAAAATAATCATTGATTGATTCGTGGCATATGATATTAGCATTAAACGATATGTATTGTATAGAATTTTTATGTTGTGAAATATGTAATTCTAAACTCAGTCCAATGTCATTCCAAATATAGATTTGAGTTATTAAGTATTTTGCATGGGTATGAGAATGGGTATTAATAGAATTATATGATTCTTAATACCACTTCATTTGTAGATTTACAAGCATTTCACATGGATATTAAGATATACATTAAAATAAATAGAAAGTGTTATATGTTATTAAGTGTTTGCAATATATATATATATATATATATATATATATGTAGACATTAACACGTGATATATTAATAAATACTGAATCAAGAGGATACTGGTACATTATACTTATATATGTTCTTAAGACTCAAATAACATCGAGATGCATTTCAAATTATAGTACAGAAATTCTTATCCTCACCTAAGTTATGAAATCCTGAGATAGGGAGTAGGTGGAGGGAAAGGCGAAGTAATTTTGAGCACTTGTCAGAACCGCTTGGAGCTTGTTTCACGCACCCTCTGCACCACCATTCTATCGTCTCAAGATGGTTGTAACCAGGATGAGAGAAGATGATCTGGCACTATGAGGAGAAATCTTCCAAACAAACCAATAAATTAATTTTAATGCTCAACTCCTCAAATATCTTAATAATAGTAAGGATCATAGGTTTGTTTAATTTGGATGACTTCCTAATTTATGCTTAAAATTGAATATCAAGTTAAAGATTAAAAAGGGGTCATCACAAAATTCCTCTCAACCTGTGTTGGGACCCAGCATGCCTCCCTAAGGCATATATCTTCTTATACGGGGTGATTGAAAATATAATCTTAACAATAAATAGATTTTCTAAATTAGGCTTTGAAGGACCATCTAGATGTGTATTGTATGAAAAGGAATCTAAAACAGATGGGCACTTATTTAATGAATTCCCTTACTCCACTCAATGCTAGAAATGGTTATGTAAGAAGCTAAATTGGAATTCAATTTTTGTAGATGAACTTTGGTACTTCTTGAGGAGCTAGCCCCATAATGGATCATTCAAAGTATATAGTAAACTATGATGAATAGTGTTGACAATTGGCTGATCGTGATATGCAACTATTGTCATTAATGGAAACATATGATGTACATGTTGATAGGAAACCTCAGAAATAAAGATTTTTAGTGTTTGGTAATCAAAAAATTGTATAAATATAGAATATGTTTATAATAGTATATTGTTTTTTTTATAACATGTTGCAAATGTCATATTATGACAAGAAAAGTTACATGGAGATAGTATGCATGTTGGTGATGATGTGTATAACCTCAGAAGATTATACCAACTATATGGAATAGATATAATCATGTTTTGATAATGTAGGATAGCGAAATTGAAGGAAAGAATTGTTTTGTTTACAAAACAATTACTTGTCCAATTAGGGCCGACATCCTAGATGTTTAATCTAACTGGGAAAAGTGAATAATGGTCTTAGCTGAGCCAGTAGTAATTTATGTAAAAGCATGGTATTTATTAAAAAGAGTTCTTGTGATAAGAAGTTTGCTATCTTGATATTATGAGGAAGCGAAGTGCTTGCATGTGCTTGTGAAGTTATGTGAAATGAGTGAACTTCTATGAAAGCAGTTTATGCAAATTTTTGTATGAGCTATCTAGTAATCTAAGATCGAGCTAAAGATTAGAGATTAGACAAGGAAGACAAATAATATTAAATTACTTGTTTGAGTAGTGAGCTCTTCTTGTAGTTGAAACTGCATGTTTGGGCAGTGGGCTCTTCTTGCATACATTGTACTACAACTCCTAATAGGGTTGACACAAATCCTAATAGGGTTGGAATCTCCTATCAAGGATTAAAAGTCTCCTAATAGGGGTTACTTCTACTAAATTTTCTAATTGACTCCTAATATGGTCCTTCCTCTAACAAGGAACTTATATATCAGTATATTATCTAGGGGGTATCATCCCCACTGGGGTTTTCCCTTGGCTAGGGTTTCCCTAGCTAATAGAATATAGTGTTATGAGTTATCTTTGTGTATTTTTATTGTTACTATTCAACATTACTTTATTTATTTTTTATGCATGGTTTAAAGTAAGTAATAATATCTAGTTGGCAACTAAAGTTTGTAGATTACTGATTCACCCCCTCTTGTAGTAATCCCTATTTCTAACAATTGGTATTAAAGCACAGTTACTTTGAAGAGGCTTAACAACTTAAGTAAGATCCCTATGGATATGGAATAGATGATGAAGAACCTTGAAGAAGCTCTTGAACAAATTGATCTTCTTACTAAAGAAAGAGATAAGTTGAAGAACAAATATGAAGATTCCAAAGTATACATTGGTCAATTGAAGGAAAAGATTGAACATCTGAATTCCAAGCTTGAATCTACTAAATTTGGAACTACTAATGATCACTATTCAAAGTTGAAGATAGAATACAAGATCTTGAAGCATGAACTGAAAATTACAAATCTGAAATTAACTTAGAGAAATGATCCTAGCAAAATTGAAGACTAAAAATTGAAACATTGAAAGAAGATCATGAAGAACTCCTTAAGTACAATACTATTGTGAAAGGTGAATTAACACGGTGTAAACAACATCTTGAGAAACTTTATTCTAGCAGAGAAAAGCTTGATGATTCAATGTCTATATAGAGACCTTCTTATGAAAAGACTGGTCTTGGCTATCTAACTAACATGTTTGTTAAGAAACATGAGATTAGATTAGATACAAAAGAAAAAGGAAAATCTGATGAAAAAATTGAATCTAGTCAATCTTCTAAGATACCTAAAGAAGCTGTGCAAAATAAGGAAGTTGAAATCTTGGATGAACCTAAGCATGTGGAAACTCCTAAGAAAACCAGTAATGAATTTAGAGGTAAGTGTTTTTTAAGTAATGTAAAAGGTCATATAAAAAGAGATTGTACTAATAAGTCATTCAATTATGTTAAGGGAATTTATTTTCATAATTGTCATGGTATGGGTCATAATGTAATTGATTGTAGGGAACCTAAGTATGATAATGATAGGAGAAATAGTAGAATGTCTAGATATGCTAACCCTATAGGTAGAAGAAGATATAATGAAAGGACATCAAGAGAAGGAGGATCTTATGAAGATAAAAGATAGATTGTATGTTATAAGTGTAACAACTTAGGACACATTGGTCAAAATTGTCATGCACTTAATAATCAATAGAATCCTAGAAGTAGAGCACCTATATGTCAGTTATGCAACAACTTTAGACACACTGTGAAGTACTATAGAATGGATAAAAACTTTGGAGATAGAAGAAACAAGGGAAGAAACTTTGGGAACAAAATAGATGATAGAAGGAACCATGAAAGGAGCTCTGAAACTAGCAAAGACAATGAAGAACAAAGAAACATTGTAAGTGAACTTTGAGAAAAACTTATTTGAGCATTTTCAAAAGGAACAAACATCTCAAAATAAAAGTTAGATGATGATGAGATAGGAAGATCGAAGTTACTCAATGAGTTTGATTCAATTAAGTTGAATTAAGCTTGTTCACAACATCAACATTTGAGAGCTTCATTCAGAGACCAAATTAGAGGTAGAAAATTTGGGAAAATATGTATTCAATTATGTTTAGATGGTATCTAAGATCACTTATGATTTGGAGCTCATCTAAAGAAGTTATAACAGAATTTAGAGTTACTAGTATTACAATAAGAATTATTTTTGTAACATAACATGAAAAGTGAATTTTTATAGAGAATTTCATGATGTAAAATTTTGAGGATATTTGTCATAATGGAAGGAGGTTACAGTAAACCTCAAGTGACATCCAAAGGTCAGATAGATGATCTTTGTAATGTCCCCTTTTGGAACTTCTTATAAGAATATCCTGACAAAGTATTTATGTTCTTAGTTTTAAAGAATACAATAGATTTAACTTTTAAAATAATCTTATAAAACTATTCTAAAATCAATGACATAGTTCTTTGTAGTGTCAGATACTTAATTTATTATTAAAATATAGGAGGAGGAACCATAGTAGGGCACCCTATTACCCAACCAGTGGGCCTCACCATTCTCCCTCATTAGCGTTACCTCTCTCTGATCATTATTCCCAAGAAGGTGCCTTTGTATGATGTACCCTAGGATATCTACTCCATTGTAGGCCTTACCTGGTACCCATAGGCTTTTTTCGATACCCCGAGTGGTGTCACCTAGTCCATTCCACCACATGCATTATCTCAACTTGGAGAATCATGATCTTATTGGGTTTAAGATTTATTCAATTTCTATTCTAAGGCCTCCTTTGATAGAGAAATTAACCAGTTAAATTACTCACATAATATATTCCTTTAATATTAATCCAATTATCATCTTTGATGTATATTCTTTTATTAATATCAATTCGATTATCAACTTTAATGTGTATTCTTTAATTCAATTATCAACTTAATGTATATTCTTTTAATTCAATTGCCAACTTAATGTATATTCCTTTTATATTAATTCAATTACCAACGTTTAATGTATATCCTTTTAATCAATATTGATTCAATTTATCAATTTAATATATTCTTTTAATAAAACTAACAATAATCACGTTTCCCTCATCGATCACTTTTTATTAAACCACCTTATCAATTCAGATTTTTGTATATATTCATACCTAATAATGGTAAAGGCCTACATACATGGATAGTATCGTCAATAGTCCTCTTGTGCAGGGCTCTTCGTTGTACTCTGTGATGCAGGACCGTATGCAAAAGTTGATCTTGCTAGTGCAGATCCTTCACCGTATGTGGTGGACAATATTTATCACATCATTCCTTATTTTCATTCCAAACTTCACTACCTTTGACACCAACCCTAACTCTAATAAATACCTCTTGTCTTGGCTGGAGTGGACATGGGTGAAAAGATATGTTAATGTATTTCATTGTTTATTAAATATTATGTTTATATGTTATGTTTATTAATTGCCTTTTTATAATTTATAAAAGTTATATCTAATTGAATAAGTATTTATACTTTATGGTAATAATATTTGTAATATAATTTATAAAAATGATAGTATATTTAATTGAAAAGTATTTGTAGTTAATTGGTTAGTGTATTCCAGATTAGTAAAATATTTATGAATGCTCAACACCTATGATAAGATGGTTAATATAATTTATATCAATATTAAATATTTTAAAATAATTTATAATTACAGTTCGGCTAGTTAAGGGGATATGATAGCTATCCCCTCTCAAAAATTTCTTGTCCTCAAGCAATTCCTCTAAGGTTTGGCTGATTCAATATTTGAGACCCTTCCCATGTTGTGTCTTCCATCTGTAATCATGTCCTTAGGTATTCTTCAATGGTTTTTTTCCTTAGTTTTTTCTCTCGTACTCTGGGGATAGTTTCTAGTTCTAAGATTAATCTTCCTTCATCATCTAGTGATGGTAGTTCCAAACATGGAGTAATATGTTTCCCCAGAACCTTTTTTAGTCTTGATACATGGAATATATTATGAATCTGACTATCTGAAGGAAGCTCTAATTCATAAGCTACTTCACCTATCTTTTTTATGACTTTATAGGGTCCGTAGAATTGAGTTTTTAGTTTCTCAACCCCTCTATCTTTGATGGAAGTTTTTTTATATGGTTGAAGTCTTAAGAAGACCATATCCCCTATTTCAAATGTTCGCTCCGTTCTCTTTTTATCAACATAAATCTTCTGTTGATTTTGTGCTTGATGTAGGTTGTTCTTGAGTGAGTTCATGATGTCTATATTTTCCTGTATGAAGTCTCTAGCACCCTATACTTGACTCTCCATTTGGATTAAATCTCCAAAAGATGTTGCTTCATATCCATATAGTGCCCTAAAGGGGGTCATCCCTATTGACATATGATGGGTGGTATTATAAAAATACTCACCTAAATGCAACCATTTGATCCATCCATTTTACTGCCCTGTAACATAATTTCTTAGGTATCCTTCTATCCATTTGTTAACAATTTCTATTTGACCATCAGTTTGTGGATGATAATTGGTGCTGGGTGTAAGTTTTGTTCCAGCTAGTTTGAATATTTCTTTCCAAAACAAGCTAAGAAATTTAGGATCTCGATCACTAACAATGTTTTTTGGAAGTCCATGTAGTTAAAAAATTTCTTTGAAGAATACTTCTACTAGTTGAGGAGCTTTGAAGTCTGTTTATATGGCCATGAAGTTTACATACTTAGTTAGGTGATCCACCACTACATAAATGCCATCTTTTCCTTGTATCTTTGGTAAACCTATAATAAAATCCATAGAAATGCTTTCCCATTTTTGGTTAGGTATTGGTAGTGGTTGAAGAAGTCCCGCTGGATGTGTGTGTTTTTCCTTTTTTTTTTGATAGACTAGGCATTCATTTGTATATTTGAGAACTTCCTTTTTGAGGCCTTTCCATGTGAATCTTTCTCTTATTTTCTTATATGTTTTGAAGTATCCTTGGTGTCCTGAAAGTGGGTTATCATGGTAAGTCTTCAAAATCTCTTTTTTTAATTTGGATCTTGAAAGAACAAACATTTTATTTTTGTATAGGATAATATCATTTTGAATTTGATACCTTTCATCATGTATTCTTCCTTCTAATATATGGCTAGAGAATTGATCCTTTGCATATTCAGAGATCAATAGTGTCTTCCATTCTGTAGTTATTGTTGTCATGGTTCCCAAATGTGGTCGTCATGATAAGGCATTAGCTACAATATTATTTTTCCCTTTCATGTATTCGATGTTAAAATCATATGCTTGTAGTTGAATTACCCATTTCTGCTATCTATCATTTAGATCTTTTTGGCTCAAAAAGAATCTAAGACTGTTGTGATCTGTTTTTACTATGAATTTTTCGTAGATTAGATATTGTCTAAATTTTTCAAGGACATGCATAATTGCTAACATTTCCTTATCATACACTGAATATGTTCGTTCTATGTCTTTCAACTTCCTTCTTTCTAATGCTATGGGATGCTTTTGTTGTGTTAATACTACTCCAATTCCTTCTCTTGAGGCATCACAATATATTTCAAATGGTGAAGAGAAATCAGGTATCGTGAGAACTGGGCAAGAGCTCATAACTTCCTTAAGCTTTTCAAAGGTTCTTTGTGCTTCTTCATTCCAAGAGAAAGCTCCTTTCTTGGTGAGATTAGTAAGGGAAGCAGTTAGTCTAGAGAATCCTTTCACAAATCTTCTATAGTAGCTACATAGTCGCAAAAATCCCTTGAGTTGTGTTAATGTTTTTGGTTTTGGCCAACTTCGAATTGCTTCAATTTTTTCTTCATCCACCCTAACTCCTTTGGAACTAGTTTTGTGACATAAATATAGGATTTCCTCCATTCCAAATTCACATTTTGAGAGTTTAGCATATAATGAATTTTTCTCTAAGATACTTAATACTTTATCAATGTGTTGTAAGTGATCTTCCCATGTTTTACTATAAATTAGGATGTCATCAAAGAAAACTAATAAAAAATTCCTTAGCTTTCCTCTGAAGATATGGTTCATATGACTGGAAGGTAGTAGGAGCATTAGTTAGCTCAAAGGGTAGAACAAGGAACTCAAAGTGTCCATAATGGCATCTAAATGTTTTTTTCGGAGTATCTTCCCCTCTTAGTCAAATTTGGTGATATCCTAACCTTAGGTCAATTTTTGAGAAGTAGTAGGCTCCATGGATTTCATCAATAAGTTCACCAATTCTTGGAATTGGATACCTATTTTTTATTGTTTTCTTATTTAGGGCTCGATAGTCAATGCACATTCTCATTGTTCCATATTTCTTTTTCAAAAGAACAACTGATGAAGAAAATGGGTTGGAGCTTCGTTGAATATGGCCCATCTCTAGTAATTATTTTTGGCTTTCTCAATTTCTTCCTTATACTTGTGTGGATGGTGATAGGGAGTAGTAACAATGGGTTTTGTCCCTTCTTCCAGCTCAATGGAATGTTCAAACCCTCTCTTGGGAGGAAGACCTGGGGGAATTTCAATCAATATCTTTTTATACCTTCTTAATATATGTTGTATGTCTATATGAATTGATTTCTCTTTCAGGGTTGATTTATCTAGGATTAGACATTTGGCAACCCATTCTACTTGTTGGTGCCTAATTGTTCTTTCCATATTTTTTTTCTGACATTACCCTAGGAGATCCATCTGATATCCCATGTAGGGTGACTTTTTTCCCTTAATGAAGGAAGCATATTTCCAATTTTTGGAGGTCAAAGATGAAGCACCCCAAGGAATGTATCCATGGTCTCCCTAGAATGATGTCAGTATCTTTCATGTCTACCATATAGAATTTATCTTCCACTAGATGTTTTCCAAGGGTGATATTTAGTTGAGATATTTTCTTCTTACTAGGAATCACAGATCCATCACCAAGTGTTACCTTGAACCCTTTGAATTCTTCTATCTCTAGGTTTAGTCTAGAAACTAAACTTTGGTCAATGAAATTATGCGAAGCTCTAGTATCCACCAATGCAACTATCTTCTTCCCTTTTATTACTCCCTTGATTATGAAGGATTGATGCTTTGATTCTTTTGAGATATAGGCTAAAGTACCACTATCCTCCTTGTCTTCATCAAGCTTTACCTTTTTACTAGGAGTTTCCTCATCTTCTAATCCATAGGATATTTCTTCCATGAACTTGACTTGACCTTTTTTCTGGCATCTATGCCTTGGTTCACATGCTTCCTTACAATCAAAACATAGTTTCTTTTTAATAAGATCCTTTTGATTACATTCTGTGTCGAGGTGTCCAAGGGTCCTTACATTTAAAGCATTTATTTTGGTCTTGATCTTTTCCTTTATTACAAATATGTCCATGTTCCCATTTTTCCTTACATTTGAAACATAAATTTTTCCAGATTAATTCTTCTTTTTCCCATTCAAGAATAAAGGTTCTTTTTTTTCCACTTTTATCATCCCTAAAGGAATGCTTAGGGTTGTTGGTGGGGGGGGGGGGGGGGGGGGGTCAAATTTTAGGGCTTTTTGTATTGCTTCTTCCAAATTGGTTGGTTCATGAGTTCCTATTTCACTTTTGATTGGCTCTTTTAGTCCATCTATAAATAAATAAGTCCTTTTTTGTGATAATTTTGGTACCATAGTTGATAATTTTTCAAATTCTCTAGTGAATTCTAATACTAATCCCTCTTGCTTAATTTGGCTCAACCTCTTAAAGTACCATTCTAGATCTACCCAATCAAATCCTATTATGAGTTTTTGGGTGAACTCATCATACATTTTAATTTGTTTATGCCTTTTTTTATGAAGGCCATATTGCCACCAATCTTGTGCTATTCCCCTTAAATGAGGGACATCAAATTGGATAGATGCCTTTTTTGTCATAGGATTCAAGGAGAGATAGGTATCCAATATTTGTACCCATGAGTGTGCAGTGGTTCTTTTTGATCCGTCAAATTTTGGGAGACTCACCTTATTTATTTCTTCTTTTAGATTTATTTCTTGATGTGGATGTCTTCTTTTTTTATCAAATGATTTCATCTGATCATCACAATAGTCTTTAAAAGGTATTTCCCTTCTAAGTTCAGGGTCAATTTTTGAATACTCGCTTATAATATCATTTATATTACTCACAATGATCGATTCATCCTTATCTTCTTGTTCCTCTCTTAGTAGGAAGGGGGGTCTAGTGGGTCTACACTCTGATTCTAGTGTATGCAGCTAAGTATTATCATTTTTAGATTGGTGAGAATTTGTATCTCTCCCATTCTTGTTTATATTATGAAGGGTTTCTAAAAGGAGTCTGTTTGTTTCACTTTGCTCGGTTATAGCATGGGCATTTCTTTCAGTTTGTTCTTTGAGTGCTTGAGTAGTTCAGTTTGTTTGTTCCATGAAGGTTTTTAATTCATGACTTATTTGATTGTTCATTTTGGTGGAATGTTTCCTTCCTTCCCTTTCTAATTCCCTCTGATCCCTTTGGTGTTTTTGCATTAACCAATTTCCACAGGCTGGCAGAAAGGATGCTTTGATACCACTTGCAATGTCCCCTTTTGGAACTTCTTATAAGAATATCCTGAAAAAGTATTTATGTTCTTAGTTTTAAAGAATACAACAAATTTAACTTTTAAAATAATATTATAAAACTATTCTACAATTAATGATATTTCTTTTTAGTGTCAAAAACTTAATTTATTATTAAAATATAGGAGGAGGAACCATAATAGGGTTACCTATTACCCAACCAGTGGGCCTCACCATTCTCCCTCATTATCATTACCTCTCTTTGATCATTATTCCCAAGAAGGTGCCTTTGTATGATGTACCCTGGGATATCTGCTCCACCATAGGCCTTACCCTGTTCTCGTAGGCTTTATCCAGTACCCTGAGTGGTGTCACCTAGTCCATTCCATCGTAGGCCTTATCTCAACTTGGAGAATCATGATCTTATTGGGTTTAAGATTTATTCAATTGCTATTCTAAGGCCTCCTTTGATAGAGAAATTAATCAGTTCAATTACTCACATAATATATTCCTTTAATATTAATCCAATTATCATCTTTGATGTATATTGTTTTATTAATATCAATTTGATTATCAAATTTAATGTGTATTCTTTAATTCAATTATCATCTTAATGTATATTCTTTTAATTCAATTTCCAACTTAATGTATATTCCTTTTATATTAATTCAATTACTAATCTTTAATGTATATCCTTTTAATCCATATTGATTCAATTTATCAATTTAATATATTCTTTTAATAAAACTAATAATAATCACTTTTCCCTCATCTATCACTTTTTATTAAACTACCTTATCAATTCAGATGTTTCTATATATTCATACTTGATAATGGTAAAGGCCTGCGTATGGGGACAGTACTACCGACAGTCCTCTTGCGTAGGGCTCTTCGATGTACTCTATAACATAGGACCGTATGTAAAAGCTGATATTGATGGCATAGATCCTTCACTGTATGTGGTGGACAATATTTATCACATCCTTCCTTATTTTCATTCCAAACTTTATTACCTTTGACACCAACCCTAACCCTAATAAATACTGCTTGTCTTGGCTGGAGTGGATGTGGGTGAAAAAATGTGTCAATGTATTTCATTGTTTATTAAATATTATGTTTGTATGTTATGTTTATTAATTTCTTTTATATAATTTATAAAAGTTATATTATATCTAATTGAATAAGTATTTATATTTTATGGTAATAACATTTGTAATATAATTTATAAGAATGATAGTATATTTAATTGAAAAGTATTTTTAGTTAATTGGTTAGTGTATTCCAGATTAGTTAAATATTTATGAATGCTCAACACCTATGATAAGATGGTCAATATAATTTATGTCAATATTAAATATTTTAAAACAATTTATAATTAAAATTTGGCTAATTAAGGGGATATGACAATCTTGAGCAGTTAACTGATTGCAGAACACAAGTAACAACTTTTTCATATTAGCGAAAGTATGCAATTAATGCAAGTTCAAGTTGAGGGATAAATGGAGTACAAGATTGATTTTAATTCATTACTAACACATTTGAAGCAAAGAGCATTCTGAAGTGACTTGTCAGAGTGATTTCGAAGTAAACCCTATTTTCAGAAAGAGGTATTTTTCATTTCTTCCATAAAATTTGTTTAGGAAAAGATATTTTTAAATAAAGATCATGGATATGTCAATAGTACAAAGTGTTGAGAATGAAGATAGACCTAAGTTTTAAATAGTTTCCATAAAACCTAATAAATGAAACCCTAAGTTTGCACTATCTATCACTATGAACAAAATAGTTTATCTAGTAGATGTAGAAAGTTATTTGAATTGCAAGTTTGAATCAATTAGTAGTAAATATATGAATAAAGATATGGACCTACTATTTAACCTTAACATGAATATGAAGCCCATATTTGAACACTTAAAAGAATTAGACTTATTTAAATATCATTTCTATCATGAGCTAAATATAGATGAATGGACTCAAATCATATTGAGTAGGATACATGACAGAATTGTGGATGCAAGATTATGTAGTAGACATATCAGACAACCTTATACATGAGGTAACTAGTCATAGCAAAGAAGGTAGTGTACCCATAGGTGAGAAATTGGTAAAGAAGAAAGTAGAAAGTTATACTAAGGTAGTATACAATGGGAAGGCTATGGTAATCAGCTCCATCAAGCAGGATGATCTGAGATTTCTTACCAAAGTGATTTCTTATTCAGTTTTTGAAATTTCTAAAATAGATGAACTCTTAGCTGGATTTATATTTGCATCTTACAAGATATGTGTAGAGAAAGAGAAAGTAAATCTGAGTTAAATACTAAAGATGCAACTCTTGGAAAACCTAGAAAAGATTAAGAGAACATAGAATGGTGTGTTTAGATTCCAATAATTGATAAATCACATGTTCTTCCATGTACTAAAGATATTTCCCTACTTATCAATAATAGGTATAATGAGTAGTGATAGATGCACTATGGAGAAGATCATAGAGGTAGGCAGAAGGCACCCTACAAACAAGATATTGGACAACAAAAACTTAATTATGAGGACCTTTCATAATGAGATGAAGTAGAGATTTAGGATTTCACCAAAAATTGTGGATAGATTCAAGTAGGATATATGTATATTGGTTGATACAAATCATACTTATATTCAAGTAGTGGAACCTTGAGAGACATTTTTAGATCCCTTGAGCTATGAGTTGAGTGATGATGTTGCAGTTAGCTACATTGATTTGTTGTTGAATTCAAAGAAATACAAAGAAAAATATAGGTTTGGTACCTATGATGAGATTACTCAACATGATCATCAAGCAACCTTAGAGAAGGCATCGCACAAGAAGGTTGAATCTATAACGAAGAAGGCACTATCTGAGGCTAGAATGTCATAGATGGAATTTGAGGCCATGAGACATACATTGAAGCAAGGTGTATTAAACATACAACCCTTGTTAGTTTTAGTTGTTGAGACATTTTTGGAGTAGAGCATACCATATGTGGTAGTATTTGATGTTCAGCCCAATGAGCAGAAAAGAAAATTAGAAAGATTAGTTGAAGCAATATCTTCAAAGGCAAAGAGAGTCAAATAGATGGCCATAGGACCTAGTAAGAAACAAAAAAAAATGTTGAAAATTGAGTCAAGCAATGAGGAAGAGGAGGAATAGTAAACCAAACAAGCTAAAAAGGTGACTCCACCTAAGCAAGTAATAGACAAATCTTGACAACCTTGGAAGCCAAAGATTGAGAAGATTAACGCAAAAATTGCCAATGAGGGAAACTTTTTTTAGATGAACAAGTTTTATGATTTATACAATAATTCTGAGAAGGATTAGATTGATATATATACTATGAGATATATTATAGTAAATGATCTTAGTATGAAAGATATCAAAGGAGTAGTGAACCAAGAACTCTATGAAAGACTTATAAATAAGAAGACTCCTGCAAGGGAAGAAGACCTTGAACTTCAGAAGTCTATGCTAAAGACTATTTGCAAGACTGATGATGAAGATGAAATTAAGAGATTACTAATTGACCTTGCACCATATTTGAGGAATAAGTTAAGGCCATTCTTATTTATGGTTGGTGAAAAGGATAAGTTGAGAAAGGAGATTGCAACAACTATCAATAGGATGCTGTTAGAATCATAGGTAGCATCTCCTCTAGCTCCTAGAACCTCAAAAGTATTAGTAAGTGGTGACATCATGAAGATTGATCAAACCAATGTTACTCTTAACATTTATGATGCCAATCCATTTGGTAGTTTTGAACCAAATGTACCTAATACTAAAGATATTGAGGAAAAGTTGAAACAAATAGAGGAAGAGAAGAGGTTACTAGAAGAGAAGAAAAACAAAACTAAGGAAGAAGAGAGGAAAAGATCAAAAGAGAAGAGAGAAAAAGAAGAAAAGGAAAAGAAAGAAGAGGAAGAGAAAAGAGCACAAGAAGTATCAAAGAAATAGAGGGAGGATGAGACTAAACCATCTAGTTCATCTACTCCACTCTCTCTTGCTAGTTTAGCTACTGATGATTATGATTAGACTGATCTGACTTCATCCTTATTTAAACTTTTATAGAAGAATAAAATGGTGAAAATTTTGCAGAGATCATTAATGGAAGTAACTAATAGACTACACAGTACTTTTATAGTACAACATACTGAGTTAGACCCTGAACAAAGAACAAAAGTAGTGCTAAAATAATTTGATGAAGATTTTACTAATTTACTAAATGTTGCAGAGGCAAAGGCTCAAATTTGCCATGTTGCTAACTTGTTTAGCACCATCTACCAGAATATCAAGAATGACTTAGTCAATCTTGATACATGCATTAAAGAACTTCAAAAATGTCAAAAGGAAGGGAAAAACTTGTATGTTAAGTGTACCTTATCATACAAACTAACTAAAGATTTGGACAATTAGTTAGGGACTAAGATGAGTGAGCTAGAGGCTCTATGCAGCCATATGCAACATTCATCTAGCAAAATTGATGATTTTTAGAGTCAAGTTGCAAGTGTTCATAGTGAGATAAGGAAACTAGAACTTTGGAAAGAACATATTTTGAAGAGAACATTTGATTTTAGAGAATCAATTTCTCTAAAGTTATCTTTTGTTGAGAAGTAGCTAGATCACTGTGTCAAGGCCAAGGACACATACACAAACTTTTTGTATTCAGATATCAATGTAGTTGAGATTGCATCATATGCTTTATGTGAAATTCTCACATCAGTTGAGTCTACCAAAGAAACATGGGAAAAAGGTATGGACAATCTAAAGACCATTTTTGATGATTGTATGAATATAATATCAACATAAGGAAGGGCAAAAATTTTGACAATTTTTTTTGGATAGAATCTTGACATTTTGACCTTTTTCATTGATGTCAAAAGAGGAGAAATGTGAAAATTTTATACATGACAAAAGGAGAGATTGTTGAAATACATGTGAAGATTGTAAAAGTATAAAGTAATTGTAAGGGAGAGCATATATTAAAAGTTGAACAAGTTATAATAGATATAATGTTTATTTTGATATTTAAATTTTGTCACTTAGCCAATTTTTCCTATTTTGTTGCCATCAATGCCAAAGGGGGAGATTATTAAAAATTGGCTAATTGTGATATATAATTTTTGTCATTAATGGAAATATATGATGTACATATTTATAGGGAACCTTAGAAATAAAGATACTTAGTGTTTGGTAATAAAAAATTTGTCTAAGTATAGAATCTGTTTATAACAATGTATTTTTTTGTTTATAATATGTTGCAGACGTCATAATATGACAAGCGAAGCTACATGGAGATAATATACATGTTGGTGATGATGTGTATAACCTTAGAAGATTGTATAGATTGTACAAAATAGATATGATCATGTTTTAATGATGCAGGACAACAAAATTGAAGGAAATAATTGTTTTCTTTACAGAACAATTACTTGTCCAATTAGGGCCGACATCCTAGATGTTTACTCTAACTTGGAAAGGTGAGTTGTGGTCTTAGCTGACCCAAAAGTAATTTATGTAAAGGCATGGTATTTATACAAAAGGCTTCTTATGATAAGAAGTGTGCTATCTTGATATTATGAGGAAGCAAAGTGCTTGTGAAGTTATGAGAAATGAGCGAACTTCTATAAAAGTAGTTTATGTGAAGTTTTGTATGAACTATCTAGTGATCCGAGATTGAGCTAAAGATCAGAGATCAAAAAAGAAAGAAAAATAGTAGTAAATTACCTATTTGAGTAGTGAGCTCTTCTTGTAGTTGAAATTGCATGTTTGGGTAGTGGGCTCTTCTTGCATACATTGTACTACAACTCCTAATAGGGTTGGCAGAACTCCTAATAGGGTTGGAATCTCCTAATAGGGATTCAAAGTCTCCTAACAGGGATTGCTTATACTAAATTTTCTTAGTGACTCCTAATAGGGTCCATCCTCTAACAAGAAACTTATATATTGGCATATTATCTAGTGGGTATCATCCCCACTAGGGTTTTCCCTTGGCCAAGGTTTCTTGAGTTAAAAAAAATGGTGTTATGAGTTATCTTAGTGCATTGCTATTGTTACTATTGAACATTACTTTATTGCTTTGTTATGCATGGTTTAAAGTAAGTAATAATATTCAGTTGGTGACTAAAGTTTGTCGATTACTGATTCCCCCCCCCCCCCCCCCCCCCCCCCCCCCCCCCCCCCCCCCCCCATAATCCCTATTTCTAACAAATAGCTCCATCCATGCTTCTACTAGAAATCTGGAAAGAGAGAAAGAAACTATTCTTTAGTAATAGAAAGATGGACATAGACTCATTTTTTAATAAAATGGAAGCTAACATTCTTTAAGTTACTAACTATCACTTAAGGAATTCCCACAAAGAAGAAGGTTCATTTTATGACTGGTACATAGAAATGGGGAAGAAGTGGCATCATTTAATAATCCTTTCGATGCCTTATTCTAAAGCTAATAGGATTGCAAGAGTTAACTATAAATGGGAACCCCCAGATGGATGGTTCAAATTGAATTTTTATGGCACCTTGACAGGTGATTCTAAGAATGTAGGATGAGGATACTACATCATTTGAAATGATTTAGGAGTATGACTGGTTAAACAAGCTAAAAGTCTAGGCACAACCTATAATAACTTAGCTGAACTAGAAGCTCTTATAGAAGGATTCAAACTAAGTCTAAAGGAAGGTATATCTAATTTATTCAATGAAGGAGGCTCTCTCAAATTATACTCAATGCATTAAGAAAAATAAGTACACCAAATTGGATTCTAAACTCCAAATTGGAAGAAGCTATTGAAATACTAGATAAATTTCAACAGACTAGAATTGAGCACACCTATAGAGAAAAGGAATAAATAGGTAGATGTTTTGGCTAGTAGAGGGGAAGAAGGTGAAGATTTCACCATGGTTAACATAGAACTAGGGAAAATATTTGTATAATTTAGGACAAATTAAGACATAAATTTTAAGATATATTATTAATTGATTCCACTAAACAAGAGTAGTTATAACGACAGGGATTACTATTCTTGTCTATTAGGATACTCCTTTTTTTTCATCTTAGCTTCCCTTTAAAATTATCCCAATATTCTCTCTTCTATATTTCCCTTTCATAATTATACCCTTCCTTTGATTTTTCCTTTAGTTTCTCCTGACTCTTGTCCTTTATGCTTTTTCCTTTCCTTTTTCTTCCTTATGTTCTAGTTTTTGGTTATTTCATCATTTAGTTTTTAGGCTATGGGTTCACTAGCTCAATTTTATCCTCTCTCTCTCTCTCTCTCTCTCTCTCTCTCTCTCTCTCTCTCTCTCTCTCTCTCTCTCTCTCTCTCTCTCTCTCTCTCTCTCTCTCTCTCTCTCTCGTGATCCTTAAACTTCGTTGGTCAGGTCTTTGTATTGAGGTTTTACTATTTTCATGGATTCTAATTGATGTTTAACACAACCTTTCTCCTTGTAAGTTATACATTATTTGCAATATATACATAGTTAAGTTTTATATAATTGGATGGTTTTGTGCTCTAATTATGTATCACTTAAAGAAAATATTAAATCTACAATATGAGCACAAATATTTTAGCAACAATTAATACAATAAGTAGAAGATATTTAAAGGATCAAGTAGGCTCAAAGTCTAGAATCTACATTCAACTAAATCAAAACAAAACACACATGTAATAAGATAGAATGAGATAGGTTGCATAACCTAGTAACAATCCAAAAGCATATAGTGTTTAGTCAATAAAATTGGTATACCAGAATGAATAGATTACGATGGTAAAAAGTATTATAATCAACCTATTCATAAACTCTAATAATATTTAAAAATTGATTAAATACCATGAATATCATTAAATAATAACCTTAATAATTATATATTAAAGTAGAGTTAATAAGCTTAAAGTATTAGACAACATTAATATAGATGTTTTTATAATAGATTTCTCCTAAAAGGGATACTACATTATAGGGTTCTAGATTTGAGATTTATTGAAGGTTTACATATTTTTAGAATAATTGAGTTTTCTCATGTATCCCTTTATTTATTTTCTTTTTTCATCATTGATTTGGTAGAGTTAGTTCTGTTACCTTCATGGGACTTCTCTGTACTTTGTGTTTCTTTTCTCTAGGCTACTCCTTAGTTGTGATTTATCCCTATTTCCTATACCTTGGTAAGATCTCTTGTTTTCTTGATCTTGTAGTTTCTCCATTTCCTTAGGTCTTTCTCTTGTTAAGATATATCTACCTTCACTTCTTATCCTTAGCTTTTTATCATTTTGAACAGTCAAGCAGAATAATTAAAACTCCAAAGCAATTAACAAACAAATTCATATTTATGTTCAAATTGAGTAGGAGTTATTCTGATCTAAGTTAACAATAGTTTGAAAGAAATAATAATCTTAGTCCATTTTATTTTGATCTAGTCAAAGAATAAAGAGAGAAAGGTGCTTCATAGAAAATTAGAATATTATCCAAAGCATTTTTAATAGAACTTTAAATTTACCTAAGAAATGAATTGCAAATACTCGAAGATGTATAAGTAGTGTTCAAATATAAAATTTTGTACTTCCTACTCATGAAGAAAAGATAACTAACTCAAAGACTACAATCCAATAATCAATATGGGTAGGATAAATTCAATCAAAGTGATCTATATATCCAAAATTGTCTCATACAAAAGAGCACATAAATTGTAAGAATTAACAAATGATCCTTTAATCTTCAACTCTCAGATATAATTCAAAATAGAACTAACAAATGAATAGAATCTTCTTCTCTTAGTATAAGCTAGTATTTTGGTACATTATTTATAAATGAATAATAACAACTTCAATCAAACTCAAAATAGTAGATTTATATTAAGATAAGAATCACATATCTTAATCATAAAATATCTTAAATTTAAGCTATAAATAATTCATTTAACTTACACTGGATACAATTAAAATGAATATGTATTCTTAGCAACTTCTTGGAAAATATATTAGAAAATACTATAATCAAATTAAGAAGGAATATATACATGCAAACTTAAAATGCAGTGCTAATTGAATCCAAACCTAAAGATTTTTAAAAGATTCTTACAGTAATACACTAAAATAGATTGGAACTTTTTAACAATATAATGAGGAAATTTTAATTGATCTATCTAAAATTATTGTTAAATAAGTTTCAGATTATTGCAATTCATTTTATGTAATTTTTTTTGCTGACAATGACCTTGCCAAGATGAGTCAATTTTTTCAGGTATTCCTAAATAGACAAAGGAAGGATTCACAACCCAATGGATCAATACAATAATATTCATTAAGGATATGGACATGTTAAAGTACAATTATCACTAAAGAATGGATAGAAAAACCAACGAATCAATCAAACAAACTTTAAATGAAGAATACAAGAAATTAAATAATAAATATAATCATGATATAAAAAATCTTGTTATCTTTTAAAGGACGGTATGCCTTCCTGAATCTTCCCAACAATAAGGGAAGAATGATGTAAGGAAGGGTATTCCCTCTCAAAGTCTTTTGATAAAATCCAAAGGAAATTGTATTTAATGATGTACATGACATTAAAATGTCATAGGATTTAGTAGGGGTTTTCTTCCCTGTTCTTGTCCTCCTAGTGCTTATATTTTGAATGGGGACAATTTTATCTAATTTTTAAAAATATAATACATAAGGCATTATTTCTTTTACTGATAAATTTATTATTATTATATCTGATCATAAATTTAATGTCATAATATCAAATGCAATACCCCAGTAAAAAAAACTTATATAACCAAAATGTGTGTGTGTGTGTGTATACATATAGACACACACACAAATTATTGTCATATAATATAATATTACATTATAATACTAATATTAAAATATAGAAATGAATCATATATAATATGATTCACATATATAATAATATAATAATATCAAAGTATTAATACAAAAGTACTAATATTATTAATAATATTAATATTTAATAAACATAATAAAATGAATTGGGACACATCCTTGTTTTACCTCTTCTTTCCATTTAACTATACATATTTTTCCCTATGTTAAATGTTTCTATTTTATATTTTAAGTTTGCATGTTCTATTTAACTTGCTCATGGATGCTACACTGTGAATATATTTTTCCTTACAACATTTCATTTTTTTTAATAGCATATGAATCCTTGAGGGGTGAATTAGAGTTAAGATCTATGTATTTTAGTTTTTTTATTGATTTGTAGTGTAGTTATAAGAAGATGTAGTAACCACGTTTTGATGTGGTGCATCACCCTTTTCCCATTTTACATTTAATTTTATGTATTCTTTCTACCTTTTCCTAAAAAAAATTAGTTTAGGTGCATCTTGATTGTAAGGAATCCAAAATTCTCTAGAGTTTGGATCTTAGAGTACAAGTTTGACACTTGGAGGTTGTTTCCATGTTACATGATGTTGCCCAAGGATAACATGCTAGACATGGGTGCATACTTTTTTATTGTGATCTTCCTTTCAAATGTAAGAAGATAGGACAATTTTCTACCATATGTCCCAAACCTATGAAGAAAGAGAAGAGAAAAAATGGAAAAGATTCAAAGGAAAGGAGAAGAAGCATTATTACTTTGCTGAGGAAGATGTGAATAATGAAGAGTCAACCCATTTAGATGACAACGATGATGAAATGACATTTATTGATATAACAAAAGAAAGGGTGGAAAGAGCACTAATATCAAGAACCAACCATAGAAAGGACTAGATCATAGAAAATGGATGCTTGCACCATATGATAAGTGAGAAGAGAAATTTCCATAAGGTGGAAGAGTAGTTTGGAGGAATGGTAAGATTTGGTAACAACTCTTTGTGAATAGTAGTAGGTAAGAGGACTATATACATAAATGACTTCACTAAATGTGAAGATGTTTATCTTGTAGAAGGTTTTAAATTTAACCTGCTAAGTGTAGCACAACTAATCAATAAGGGTTATAAGTTTAAATTTGACAAAGAGTGTTACAAAATTCTTAATAGGTAAGATTCATGCTACATACAAAGAAAGTAGAGGTAATCTATTCGACCTCAACACTTTTGTAAATAATTGTTAAATAAATATGTTTGATAGTAGTTGGTCGAGACATAGGTGGCTATGCCATGCAAATTTTGAGTATTTTTAAGGTAGAAAGAAAGAAATGTGTAAGAGTCTTGCCTCTAATCAATAAACTTGGCAATATCATGTGTCAATATTTTCAACTAGGAAAGTTGGCTAGTTCAGGTTTTTCTAGTAAGCCATTTACTTTTGAAATTTTTAAAGAGTTAGTACACTTTGACTTGTATGGCCATATGAAGATTGAAAGTGTATTTTTTAATAGGTATTTTATGATGTTCATTGAAGATTTTTATAGAATGATGCAAACTATTCATCAAAAAGAAAAGCAAGAAGTCTTTCACATGTTCAAAGCCTACAAAGGCATGGTAGAGAGAGAGACTAGTAAGGCATTAAAATGTCTAAGATCATACTATATATGTATATTAATGTCATAAGAATTTGAGATGTACTAAAATGTACGCATTGAATCAAGAGGAAGACATCAACTCCTAGGACACCACAAAAAAATAGTGTTGCACAAAGAAGAAAAAAAACAATTATAGATGTTGAAATTACAATAGGGAAGGTAAACTTTTGAGGGGGTGAGGGGTGGTGAATCAATAGTTTACACTAGGACCCATAAAAATTTCACCACACATCTATCTCATACATTTAGCAAGTAAACTGAAAAACCATGTAAATCATGTATATCTAAAGCATATAAGCAAGTAAACATTCACACATTTAACACTAGATATGATTACCCATAAACCTTCCAATGAGAAGGTAAAACTGGGGTGGGGATGAAACCCACAAATTTTCACTACTGTAGCAATATAGTGTATCGAATGAAGGTTAGAATGTTTTGACCATGAGACATGATCTACCCTATGAAAGGTCTGCCCTGTTAAAGGCTTACAAAGACTGCTAGGTCTTACCCTATTAAAGGATTTCAAAATCTATTAGAAGTGTGCCTGGTTAAAGGACTTGAACTTACAATTAAGTAAGCACCCTATTAAAGGATTTCAATACAGCCTGTTAGGACTACTCTGTTAAGAAATTTAGGCTAAAATCACCTGTTAGGATGTCTTAGCATTGATCCTGCTACTAGCACTTGGTTGCTTGATGATAGGTCACCTCTAAACTATTGTATTCTCTATCCTTCTTGATCAAATGTCTCTTTATTGTACCCTTTTCCTTTCCTCTGTTCTACTCTAACTTGATTCAACAATGCAATCTTACTTCATAACTCTTTAGCCACCATGAATGCTTTGTTTGCACATGCAAACTACTCTCTTTGTAACATAGATAGTTTAGGGTTTGTCCTCCTTAAAAAGACTTTGGTGACATAGGGTTAGGTATGAATCAACGACTATGATTCATCCATTGTGCTAATTAACCTTCCCTTTTTTTGATTGGATGCATGTAATTGCATTGGGAATCCACCATAAGATTTTTCCTTATCTCCAAAATATTGTAATTCATCTTTAAGTCAAATAAAAAATGGTTTACATAGTTGTTTTCACCATTACAAAAAAATATGTCAAAACTATGTCACTTAGCATCTGAAGTATATAATGCTTAGCATATACTATTCTCTATGTTGTGACTTAGCATCTGTATCACTCGACATCCACTGTTTACTCAGCTCCTGTATTACTCGGCATACACCATCTACTCGACACTTTTGTGACTCGACACATGAATGGCTCGGCACTCATTGTTGACATGAAATGCTCTATGATATATATGTTGTACTAGACATATACTACTTGTTCGACATGAACTAATTAAATAACTTAAGTGTGTTGACACTCACTTGTCAAAACCAATCTGAGATTAACAATCTCCCCCTTTTACATGAGTGTCAAAAACACTTTAGTATGCAATAATATCCTTAATCTTATGAGCATAACATATCTATAACTCGACTTATGTAACAAGACTTCAAATTTTCAAAATTTTATAATAACTTAGATACCTCAAAATTTGATAACTCCCCTTGAGTTGATATGTTTATTCTATATCCAAAATTTTATACTCCTATTGAGTAGATATTCCTTAACTGATACTCTTAGACTTGATACAATTTTGTGCTTGCTCTGATTTAGCTAAATACGTCCTTTCTCTATCCCTTTTCTTACTTTCCCTCTTGTTTCTCTCATCTTTATTCCTCTTTTTCTTGCTAATTCTCCCCCATTTCTTATTTTTCTTATATCTCCCCCAAAATATTTCATCTCCCCCTTTTTGACACTTATGTAAATGGACTATACAATGATAGTGTATTTGTCTAGAAAAGATTTATGGATATCTAGGTTTATCTTGAGAGCTACATCCTGTAGACACCTAAAAATCCTTTAGAAAATAAAGTATTTTTATTTTCTGAAAAATTCCCGATGACATCATCATTTATTAATTAATTAATTATTTAATTAATTAATTAATTAATTTTTATGCCATTAAATCCCTTTATCTTAATTAAAAATATTTAATTAAGGAATCCCTCCCAAAAATGTTTAAATCTTATTTAAACATTATTTCCTTATTTATTAATTATTTAATTAATAAATTGACCAAAAATCCTAAAATAAATAAAAAATTTATTTTTTGCCCAAAAATTGGCCAATTTCCTTATGACCAATAACCTCTTCCAAAATCTTCTAATCCTTCTTTAATTTCGATTAAAGGCTAATCTCATCATTTCCTACCCCTAACCCCAACTCAGAATATTTAATTAAAATTAAATATTAATCCTCATGTTTATTAAAAAAGTTTTAATAAATATCTCCTCAACCCAAACCCTTGAAATAAATAAAACTTTATTTATTTCCTAAAAATCTAATTTATCCTCACCCTAAGAAGTTCTAGACTCTTCTAGAAAGTCTTCATCCTCATCCTAGGAAATTCTAGACTATTCTAGAAAGTCTTTATCCTCATCCAAAATCTAGACTCTTCTAGAAGATGTCTTTAAACCTAATCCTAATCCCCTCCTAACCTTGTCACATTCCCTAAACATGGGTTAAAACTTACTAACCCAAGCCAAAGTTAACAAATATCTCTTCCTTCACCCACCCTCATTAAATGCCATCCACTTGCCTATCCCTAAGCTAATCCTAAACCATCCTAATCCATCCTCTAATCATTTGCACAAGCCTAAACAAGCTTAAAACATTTCTAATCAAGTCCAAGTCGAATTTGCTCTCATCACCCTCAAAATATCTCAACCATAAAACTTTATGAAGTCCACTAGGTCATAAATGACTCTTACAAGCCCTTTTATTGCTCTTACAAGTCATTATGAAGGTCTTTATGAAGATTTTTATCTCTTGAGCCTCCTTTGTTGACTCATCCTTGCCCTTTCCTCCATCCTCTCACCATGTGACATGTGTCACTCCTTGATTGGCTATAAGGAAGCACAATCCATGTGCTCTCCTCTCATGCAATCTAAGCCTTCCATAAGCTTTTTCCCATCCTTGCATCTTAGCCCTCAATCCCTCAAGCCTCTTGCCTATAAATTGGATCCTTCCTCTTTGCAAAATAACACAATCCATGAAGTAAAGTTATAATGCTATTTTGAGAGCCAAATCCATACTAAAGCCATCTATCCACACCAAAAATCCACAATCATCCATTGAAGCCCTTTTTGAAGCATAAAGCTTGAGCATACATCCTATCTATTTAGACAAAGCTACTCAACAAGAGAGCTTCTTATTGAGAGAGCCCATTAATGGCTCATATTCTCAATTACGAGCTCATCTTAGTCTATCTTGAAGTTTATGAATTTTGTTTAGTTTGTAGAAGCTTTATTTAAAGTTGGTTTCTATTAGCATACTAACATTTCTCATATACATTTTGGCACGCCCGGTGGGACCCCGCATGGGTCATCTTCATTAGCTTTTTTAGTCAAGTTTTGTATGTCATTTGCTGATTTTGGCTAATTTTTCTTGTTTTTTTGATTGGTAGGATTGTATAAATTGGTTTTGTAGGTCTACATGAGCATGAAGAAGACAAAGGAACTCATAGTCAATCTCATAGTGTTTGCAGATTTTTCAAGCTTATAGGTGGAGAAAGCACTTGGGATTATTCTTCCTCTTCTTGTCTATATTCTTCTTATTCCATCTACTTCTTCTTCTTCTTCTTGTGGGAGATCTTGGCCATTTTTTTTGTTAAGGAAGCAAAATCATACACACTTTTTTTTAGTGCTTAAAATGAACCCCCAAATCATACTTAAATCCATTGAAAAACTAACAATTTGCAAAAAAGAAAAAATCTTTTAACAAGTGAAACTAAACCAATCTAATCATTTGCATCCTTGCAACATCAAGGTTTTAGATGCATTCATGCAAAATTAGGAACACTTCATTTTTGGGAATTTAAAAAGAACTTCAAGTTTCTATTTCAAAAGGTTCAAAATCAACACTAAGTGCACACTAAAGTTCTTTTAAAAAATTTCATGAAAATTAAGAGTCCTAAATGGTTGCCAAAAATTGTCCTAAAAGCTTTGTTATTTGTTCCAAACAAATGTCTTATTGCAAAATCTTGAATGTTTCTTAGGATTTTCATGCATCAAAACAATCTAGGAATATCATTTTTGGGCTTAAAACATGCAAACTAGAACACAAAATTTTGAATGAAAACCAAAGTTCAAAGAGTCATTTTAACTTTTGAGTCCAAAAAAAAAATCTTGAATGATCTAAGGTTAAAACAAAGCACTTCAAAGTTCTTAAAACAACACACAAAATCTCAATCTTGAATGCTCAAAAGAAAACACTTGAATGTTTAACCACTTGTCTTTGAATGCATGTTGCTAAAATCACTCTTGAATGCCATGGATTAAAATCAAATTTTCCTTGAGTGCATGATTAAAACAACAAATTCAATCTTGAATTCTAAGGATCAATTAACCATTGCAATATCAAACACTTCATTTGGAGCTTCTAAAAATTGAACAAAACAAATCTCTTTTTGCAATCTAGGTAAAGTTTGATTTTTGGACATTTAAGAAACCTTGTTAAGTTAAAATACAAATTTGCAAAAATCAATTTGAGTAGTTCCTTGGACTCACCTCTTTTCTAATCACCCATCAAATATTAACCATTGGTTGCAATCTCAGCGCCATTTATGGGGATGGGTCTACTTGAAAAAGGTGTTAAATGTTCCACAATCTAACTCACTCACTTGGTCTTTGAATGTTTGCTTTAACTTTATCAAAATTCTTAAATGATCAAAACTCTAGATTAAATCGATCACACTTCAAGTTTGGGCACTAAAATTGAACAACAACTGACGTGGAGAGCCTCCGGGCGCGCGCTTGAAATCGAATCTCACACACTTTTGTTTTGGGCTTAAAACAAACTCACACTCAATCTTGAATGCCTTAAAGAAAAATTAATCGATACTTGACGTGGAGGGCCTCTGGGCGCGCAAGTTTTCTTTTGTTGACCCTAACTCTTCTTATTGTATGCATTCTTCGATCGATTTACTTTTGTTGGCGCTTCAAGTTGGAATAAACATTGTATCTTAAACATGAGTGATTGCAAAGTCTAGATCAGAAAACTTAAGCGTCAGTTGGTAAAAGAACAAGCATGTTTTTTAGCCCAAGGTCATCCAAGTCTTCTCTCCCCTTGTCGTCTTTCGAGGCCATCTTGGGTGCATAAGATTAGGATCCAAAACCTTGTTTCTTTTTAGGAGGCCTGCTTGGGGATTTCATCACCCCTTGGACGACCTCAACTCCAGCGTTCTGGCGGAGTATAAGAATTGGGAGGTGAATCGAAAGACACCTCTCTTGGGATCAAGATTTTGTCACTCGGGCTAAGCCTCAAGGAACTTTATACCCTTGAGAAGTGAAAGAGGAGAAGTGGGTTACCGCTCCTCTCGGCTGTGTGACATCTTTTTGGTCTCATCTACGGATTTGGGCCTCACGTACCTTGGGTATATCGAGGACTCCTTAGCTAAACCAACTGTCAACCTTGTAGACAACCATCTAGGATGTTAATGTGTTTGAGGTGACTGATCGAAACATTTGTAGAACATACACACTCCTTGGCGCAAGTATCACTTTCTGAGAATCAAAAACTTCTATCTGGTTGTTTCTATCTATTGCTTGATCTTTTATTTGTTGAATGAATGTTTGCCAAACTTGGTCAATCCTAGCTTAGGGCATACTTAGCGTAGTCACTGCCTATTCCAGAAGTTGAATGAGTTGAAGGAAAACAACCAAGATCTCTCAAAGCCAAGCAGATTTAGAAATTGATGTCAGAGCAACCCAAACCCAAACAGAAGTTCCACAAAGTTAAACTCAAACCATCTCTAGCATACCAAGAACTTTCAGCCAAGAGAAAAGAAATAACACCAAGCCCACGAATTGCCAAACTCCACAAAGTAGAGACAAAAGCTACCGACAAAGCACTTCAAGAGGCCTGGTTAGAGCGCACCATCAAATTTAGCCAACATCCAGGAGTTAATCCTGCTTATGCCTTACCAACTAGGCATGATTTCTATGATTAGACACCCTTGTTTCTCCACATCTTCTTGGATAAGCTTCACTTTAGAGTCATTTTTGTAGAAAAGCCAGCCATCTTAGGTTATCCCCTTAAGCATTATTAGCTCATCCATATCATTTAGAATCAAACCATCTAGCCAGCAATCAAAACCTCACATCCAAGCCTTAAAAATTGTTGTCACTTTTGCCAAAAGTTTTCCACTCCTAAAAATCTTCCAAATCCATCAATCTCACCAAGGTTATCCCTTTGACAGAGCTTTGTCTAGGGTAATCCAGCTTTGTCACTTGTTATCCCTCATCACCTTGAGCTAAAGGTTGGGATCCACAAGTGGTCAATCTCGTGTTCTTCCTAAAGGATCATCAGTCTATCCTTAAGTTGACACAATCACCACCGAGCTTGCACATAGGAAAGAAGACCTTTCGTGCTTTGGCAACGTATCTTTGAAGTTTGAATCTCCAACCCAATCCTCCTTAGGTTTTGTCATATAGCTTTGCCTTAACCTAGGAAATCATTTGCATAGAGAAGCCTTCCCGCTTTTGCATCCATCAGCATTATTGCATCTCATCCCTAGGAGCATTTTTCATGCCACCCGTCACTCGCTTAGCCAAGAAGAAAGAAACAATGGAGCCCTATCATTTGGATCGAACAACCTCACCCCCCTTGAGCACTCAGCCATCCTTCAGCCCAAAGAAAGCTATGCCATCATGTACTGACATTGAAGCTTTCATGAACCAACCAGGAAATGCAGTATTGGTAAATGCCATTATAGACAAGAACAAAGAGACAATCATGGCTAATTTTCGAAGGGAAAATGTAGGAACCTTTGACTTTGGAAGACCCCCTCCATTATCAGATCCATCTCACCCATTGTTTGGGCAGCTACCACCACCCATAGGCTCTTATGATCCAAATTATCCTCAATATATGCCAAAAGAAGAGCCTCCAGCCAATCCATATGATCCAACAGACCCAAACATACCATCATCCACCCAAGTTGAAATCTCCATGCCGCAAGCCAACCCAGCCACCACCACTCCATCCTTGGTTCATACCTCTCCGCTCCAAACCCCCTTTACCCAAAACAGCTCACCGTTCACCCCCTTCACTATTGCTGCTGCTGCTCCCCAACCCAGCCTTCCAAATCCACCCATCTCCCAAATTAGTGCTAGCATCTTTGGCCAACCTCAGAAATATACAACAGGGATGCCACCCATGGGGCCAAGTAATCAACCTTTCATCACCCCCAGCTTGTTCACTGTAGCCCAAAGCACAATCCCATCATTTCCATTAGGTCTTGGGAGCTCAATACCATTAGCCACAAATCTACAAGCTACTACCCTCACTCCACAAAGCTATCAAATCCCACAAGCTACTACCAATTTTCTACCAATATCCCAAGTGACCCCAACCCCTGCCACCACTCTACCAAGCTTCCAAATCCAACCACAAAGCTATCAAACCCCATCAGTTCCATTCCCAAGCTTTCAATTCCCACCACCTCCACCACCAACTAATCCATTACCTCCAATTACCAACTACTTTTCAATGCCACTTCTAGGAGGTAATCCACCACCCCAGCCAACCACCAATTATTTGCAGATACCATCCCAAATGGGGGCACAACCCACATATATTGGTCAAACCCCACAAGCCCCCCGATCCTTTCCCCAAGCCTCTCAACCATCTTATACCTTACCTCCACAAAGCAATCCATTTATCCCACAGCCAGCTTATGTTCCTCAATCCCAACCTCAAATCCCATATCAACAGCAAGCCTCGCAGCACATGCAGCAATATGCGCCACCTCCCCCTCAGCAACCTGTCATCCATCATGCAACTACCCAAACAATGTACAATCCCTATCAGCAAATCCCTCATAGCCATCCATATTCAGTGGCCCCATCTAGCACATACCTACCTCAAGGCACTCCTACATTGGGGGCACCCCAGCCATCACCTATCAATTCAGAATGGGAGCAAATGAAGATAGCTCTGAAAGCCATCCAAGAAGGGAATGATCCAAAGACATTCAAGTTTGAGAATGTGTGTCCTTACCCATTTGACAGAGCCATTACCATGACACCATTTCCCAAACACTTTGAGGTACCCAAATTTGACAAATTCAGAGGAAAAGGAGACCCTGTCACACATATCAAAGAATTTTACATGCACTGCCAGGACGTAGCATACAATGATGTCTTCCTCTTGCGCCTTTTTCCCAAAAGCTTAGCTGGACCAGCTCTTGAATGGTTTTATAGAATCCCCTATGGCACAATTAAAAACTTTGCTGAATTATCTGAGGCATTTGTAGCCCAATATGCCCATCTTGTTGAAACAGAGCTATCAATAGTTGATCTTGTCCACACCAAGCAAAAAGGTGGAGAAAGCCTTGCCGAATATCTGCAAAGATGGCAAACCCTTACCACCCGCATATCCTGTACCTTGCCAGAACGCCATGTTGTGAAAATGTTTATTGATAATGCCCATCCTAGCTTGGCTCACCACATGACCATGAACTGTTTGCAAACCTACAAAGATATCAAAGAGAAAGGAATGATCCTTGAGCAAGGACTCATTAAAGATGGTGTGGTCAAGCTTTACAAGGAAGCCAACCAAAATCAATCACATTCCAATGACAGGTCTAGGTATTGGAACAAAAACAAGCACGTTGCAACAGATGGCGTCACTGACACCAGACATGTGAATATTGTTGGTCCTTCTCACGACCAGTCCAACCCACCATATCAACCAAAAAATCAACAAGCTATCAACTACCAACAACAGAATAACCAAAGCTATCAAAACCACAATCCAAGACCCAACTTCCAAGGGTCTAGCAATCAAGCTAATGCCATCAATGTAGCTACAGGACAAAAGCCTAGATTCCAACCTACACCTAGAAACTATACACCCCTTGGTGAACCATTGGATGTCATTTTTGAGAAATTAGTCAAAGAAAACCTTATCAAATTTCCTCCTACCCAGCAAATTGACCCAAGCCAATCCAAAGCTGCATGGTACAAAGATAATGAGTATTGCAAATTTCATAGGGTAAAAGGTCAGACTACCCTCAGATGCATGAAACTAAAAGACTATGTGCAGGACCTCATTGATCGGAAGGAAATCACTGTCGGTGCCCAAACCTCTCCCAATGCAGGCTTACAGATCTATCAAAATGCTTTTCCTCCACACCACAACCAAAATCCTGGAAAAGCACCTATCCAAACCAACAACAACAACACCAACAACCGTCAGCCAAACCAACAGCATGGGAAGAACAATGACCACACTTCATCCTATATAGACTATGGTAGCCTTATAGGTTGTATATCCGAGAAAGAGCCTTCCGTCAATGTTATCAATATCCAAGGACCAAACAATGAGTGTGCAGTCACCACTCGAAGAGCGCGATTTAACATCGCAGGCCCACTTGTTACACCAACACCATCAGCTCCATCAAAAAGCCAGTACAATATCCTGGAACACCTTGGGAACATGCCAGCCCAAATCTCCATTTTAGACCTTCTTCGCACTAGTCCTGTGTACAAGAACATCCTTGATAGTGCTCTCATAGAATCTCGTGTCCCTTTTGATATCAATGCTACTGATTTTCGTAATCTTGTTGGACACCTCTCATCCTCATGTGCCCTATCGTTCAAACCCACCGACATACCCGTGGTCGAGCCAGATCACACCCTTCCGCTTCGCATAGCCATCATGGTATCCAACTTTGCTGTAAAAAGAGTAATGATAGATAATGGATCAGCCTTGAATATTTGCACCCTAAAATTCATAAAACAAGCTGGGTATACTGAGGCAGATATCATCAGTGAGGTTATCACCATCAAAGCTTATGACAACTTGGAAAGAACCACAGAAGGAACTATTTTGCTGCCAATCAAGGTTGGGCTAGTCATCCAAGAGACACTCTGCCATGTTATTGATCTAAACCTACCATTTAACATCCTCCTTGGTCGCCCATGGATTCATGCCATGAAAGCCGTTCCATCCACTTACCATCAGTGCATCAAATTTCCGCATCAAGGCACTGAGGTAACCATCCATGCCGATCCAGAACCCTTTGCTTACTGCAATGCGGTTGAAGCTTCATATACAAACCATTGCCCTGGAATTGATATTGGCACATCCATCGCCAGCTCATCCCACACTTATAATGACCCAGAAACCATCCTCGCCTCTACCCTGTCTACCGTGAAGATCAATAACAAAGGTTGTGGAGAGTATAGTCTGTCAGATGCATTTGTTGTCGGGGCACTCCCACTTGATCCACATGCCCATGGACGACCGACATATCACAAAGCTAAGGAGGTTCCACCTCCTCGATACAAACAGTTTGGCCCAACAACCTTTGTATCCTCAAAAATCCCTCTTCATGAGGAGCTCACTCCAGATATCAACAAATGGTTACATAAGGATGCACCTCAAAGAAATCAAGCACGCCTTGATCACTTCAGCCAAAAGTATCCCCAAGAACATAAGCTCATCACTGACAAATGGAACTATCAAGGTGGTGGTCTAGGACCAGAAGAAAGAGGCATACAGTGCCCCATCGACGCACATAAGTGGGAATCGAAGTCAGGTCTTGGCTTTGGCATATCCACAACTGGGGGCACCAATGAGAACGGTCACGCTTTTTCGAACATTCACCGCAACCTTGTCGAAATCGAAGACATTCCTGAGGAAGTTGAAAAGAGATCCTACGACGATATCCTAGACCAAATCTCCCTCGGAGACTCTGTTCTCCAAGAACTATCCATCCACCTCATTGACCTACCACTCGCCCATCCACAACTCATAGATTGGGACCAACCAAGTGTCATACACATCGATGAGTTCACATCAGAGAAGGCACTTCTAAGATTCATGGGAGCTGAAACTCCTCACAAGAAAACAAAGCCAGATTCTACCTATATCTACAAGCTAGATCCCAAGGGGTATTTTGGAGAAAATCCCCAACCTAGTTCCGATACACCCAAAATTGGAACTAAGGTGAATCTGAGACTAGCTAAGGCAACGAAGAGAACCCCTCAGCAAGAAAATCCAGAGCCACAAGAAGAACATGAGGATTTAGCATTGCCTCCTCAAGATAATCGACCAGAGGTGTCTTCTATTCTAATTGAGGATACTCGAGAAGTCAACATTGGTTCTTCAGAGATCCCCAGACTTGTTCACATTGCTGCGTCCCTATCACAAGACCAAGCTGACCTCCTCTTTGAGGTCTTAAGAGAGAATATTGGCCGATTTGCATGGTCATATCAGGACATGCCAGGACTTGATCCAAAGCTTGTAGTTCATCATCTTGCAGTTGATCCAAAGATCAAGCCTGTCAGACAAAAGCTTAGAAAAATGCACCCCAAGGTGGCATTATTGGTCAAAGCTGAATTAGAAAGAATGCTAGCTGCTAAGGTTATCCGAACTATCGACTACTCAGAGTGGATCTCCAACATGGTCCCTGTCACTAAACCTTCCGGTGACATCAGAATCTGCACTGATTTTAGAGATCTTAACAAAGCTTGTCCAAAAGATGATTTTCCCTTGCCCAACATAGATATGATTGTAGATCTTACAGCTGGACATGAAATTTTGTCCCTCATGGATGGATTTTCTGGGTATAATCAAATCAAGATTGCAGAAGAGGATCAGCATAAGACAACATTCACTACCCCTTGGGGAACCTTTTGCTACAACATGATGCCTTTTGGCCTAAAGAATGCTGGGGCTACCTATCAAAGAGCTATGACAGCCATTTTTCATGATCTCATCCATAGCATCTTGGAGGATTATGTGGATGATATCTTGGTCAAGTCTCATACCTTCATGGATCATCTTGCTGACCTGGAGAAAGTCTTTGATAGGTTAGCCAAATATCATCTCATGCTGAATCCCAAGAAATGTGTCTTTGGGGTCACATCTGGCAAGCTTCTAGGTTTCATAGTTTCTAAACGAGGTATAGAGATCGACCCCAAGAAGGTCAAGGCTATCTTAGACATGCCTCCTCCCCAGACACTGCGACAGCTTCGCTCTCTTCAAGGAAAGCTCCAATCTGTTCGGCGCTTCATCTCCCAGCTTGCAGATAAGTGTACACCATTTTCACATTTACTGAAGAAGGATGAGAACTTCAAGTGGGATCTTTTATGTCAGCGTAGCTTCGACCATCTCAAGCAATATCTCATCAATCCCCCTATCTTGGTTCCACCAGTTCCTGGTCGTCCCCTGATTTTGTACATATCAGCAACACCTACTGCTCTAGGGGCACTTCTAGCACAGCTTGATGACTACAACAGAGAAAGAGCCATCTACTACATCAGTAGAACCCTAGTTAGTTATGAACTCAATTACACTCCTATGGAAAAAGCTTGTTTGGCAGTTGTTTTCTCAACTCAAAAACTTCGCCATTACATGCTAAGTCATACCATCCAACTAGTCTCCAAGATTGATCCTCTCAAGTATATGCTCTCTAGAACAGCACTTACAGGCCGTTTGGCCAAATGGGTTATGCTCCTTAGTGAATTTGACATCCAGTATGTGGATAGAAAGGCAATCAAAGGGCAAGCTATAGCAGATCACCTAGCTGATGCACTTCTAATAGATGTTTATCCGTTGATCACAGAATTTCCAGATGAGCATATCTGTCTAATTGAAGAACAACCCCCATGGAAACTTTATTTTGATGGCTCATACACATCTCATGGATCAGGGGCAGGAATATTGTTGGTCACACCTCAAGGAGATTACATTCCAAAAGCCTTCAAGCTACAATTCCCTAGCACCAACAATATAGCTGAATATGAGGCCCTCATAGCAGGATTAAAGATAGCTATAGAATGGAACATTGTTGAGCTACAAATCTTTGGCGATTCTCAGCTCATCATCAAGCAAGCCCTAAATGAATATCAAACCAAAGATGAAAAGCTATTACCCTACAAAGAGCTAGTTGATCAGCTAACCCAACATTTTACAAAGCTTCAGTTTGCACAAGTTCCTCGAATACAGAACAAAGCAGCAGATGCTATGGCTACTATAGGCTCGCTCTTGGAAATTCCCCAAGCAGCTACACAATATGAGTTTTTAGTGGAGCAGCTCCTCACACCCGCCTATGCGAATGAGGATTCAAACTGTGTTTGTATCTTGGTTGGTCCCCAATCCCCTTGGTACCATGAGATTCATGCTTACCTTAACGATGGTATCATATCCCCTCACCTCACACGTACCCAACGCCAGAACCTCATCCGAAAATCATCCCGCTATGTTATCATAGCCAATACCCTATATCGTCGGGGTTATCACGATACTCTCTCTCGATGTTTAGACCAAAATGAGGCCGCGATGGTGTTAAAGGAAGTACACTCTGGACTTTGCGGTGCCCACACGAGTGGTATTGTCCTAGCGCGACAAATCCTTAGAGCAGGCTACTATTGGCCTACCATTGAAGAAGACTCCTGTGACTTTGTCAGAAAGTGTCTCCCATGTCAGCAGCATGCAAATCTTGTGCACGCTCCAGCACAGGATCTACAGCCTATTGCACCACCTTGGCCTTTCGCTTGTTGGGGCCTTGACCTAGTTGGAACTATCACACCCCTCTCATCTGATGGACATAAATGGATAATAACAGCTACAGACTATTTCACTAAATGGGTGGAAGCAGTCCCCCTAGTCTTAGCTACAGGAGTTCAGGTCTCCAAGTTCATCTTGTACCACATTGTTTGCCGCTTCGGCATCCCATCCACCATCTTCACCGACCACGGAGGTAACTTTGAAAATCTCAACATGGAAGAATTATGCACTTCCCTCCGCATCCATCACCGCTTTTCTAGCCCATATTTCCCACAAGGTAACGGCCAGGCAGAGGCAACTAACAAAACCCTCCTCAAAATTCTAAAGAAAGTTGTCAATGATTCCGGCCGTGATTGGCACCTACAAATAAATCCAGCCTTATGGGCCTATCGAACTTCCTTTCGTACATCCACAGGCACAACTCCATACTCCCTAGTCTATGGTGCCGAAGCGGTACTACCTATAGAGGTTGAACTTCCCTCCTTGCGCATATCTTTGCAAGGGCAAATATCAGATGAAGAATATAGAGTAGCTCGACTCACCCAGCTAGATCTCTTAGACGAGAAGCGGCAACAAGCCTATGATCATCTCACTGTCTATCAAACTCGTCTCAAAAGAAATTTCAACAAGAAGGTGCTTCCACGACACTTTCAGCCAGGTGACATGGTCCTCAAAGAAAACATGAAAGTCCAAGTAGATCGAGAAAAGAAAGGCAAGTTTGAACCTACATGGCTTGGTCCTTATGTTGTCACTGCTTCCTTTGGCTCTGGAGCTTATCAGCTATCTACACCAGAAGGAGAACTCTTGAATGATCCTACTAACATCATTCATCTCAAGAAGTTCTATGCTTGAAGATCCTTGGTATACCTAGCTTTTGAAAAATACAAAAGAAAAAAAATAGTAAAGAGAAATAAGCGTCCAATGGTGAAAACTTGGCAATTCAAGCACCTTGGATAGGTACCTTGGTGAAAACCTGGTAATTTAGGCGCCTTGTGTACTAAAGACTAATCCATTATCTATCACTATCCTATCCCTCATCCATTTACCCACCATCCCATAAGACACACTTGCTTGTTCCCTTGGTGTTCCAACCAAATATCCAAAATCTGATGAAGCTTGTAAATACCTCCTGTACAGCTTGTAAATCTTGTACCAAAGCTTGTATTATACCTTGTAAATCTTGTACCATACCTTGTCTATCCAAATCTTGTCCAAGGTTTGTACCATATTCCAACCTATAAATAATCCTGTATCCTAGCTTGTATACTATCACGTGCACACACAAAATTCCATTTTCCTTAAGCTTTTCGCAAACCATCTACCTATCCACCTATCACCTATTATAGACATCCCATCCTTCACAAACATTTCCATCTCACAAAAACCAAAACATGAACAAACTTGTACATTTGTAACATATCTTGGTCCATCAGCTTGTACATCCTCTTTAACTTAGTACCATTGTATCTATCCAGCGTTCATGTCAGTTTGTCCTTGATCAGCATCTTGCACCCATCACACATCTTGGTTAGCTATTCCAACGCATCCTTTAGCTAGATTTCCTGTCACCAATGTGTTATCTTTCTTAGTTCAGCTTTCCAGACACATCACTCAAACAAATCCACCAGCTTAGGTGCTCTCCGATAGGTCCTTGCAGGATATAGCTTTCCTCATGTCTGATCTTGGTCCGTTAGTACCTTGTCCTACCCATCTCGTTGGCAAACGGCTCTCTTTTGGATTTTCACTTTCTTTTGATTTGGGATCTTCCCTTTTGGGTCTTGAAGTATCTTTTCCAAGCAATCTCCTTGTTCCCTCCTCAAGGTTTCCACGATCTTCCATATCATGGTATGCTGCGAATGGGGCAATTAGAGTGTAAGGTCTTGATCAGGTCTTTCGTTTGTTTTTCTTTTCTGCTTGTGGGTTCTCCAGTGTCGTTTCCACGCTGCTTCCTCTAGGATTCATGTGTGATGCTGGGGCAATCCTTGTGTGTTTTTTTTGAGTTAGTTTGTTAGTCCTTTGGACAGTTGGTGAAAAGGCCTTGATGTTCTTGGTAACCTTGGCAATTAACCAATAGTCCTATAGCAAATCTAGTGCTCAACTACATGGTGGTACTTCTCTTTGAAGTATCCCCCGCTCAAAAAGCTTCAATGGTTTTCCTTCATCTCCATTATCCCCCATCCATATCCATCATCCGTCTCTCCTACCCCAGCTGATGCATCAGTATCTCTTTGAATCACTCATCACTCTTAGCTTTATTGATCCACAATCCTAGTCTTAGGGATCCACCAATCCAAATCAACCCACCAAGCCTCATCTTTCGAGATCCACAATCCTAGTCCTAGGGATCTCCGAAACCCATCTTCCGCCAATCTAACTCTTTGAAATCCTGTTGCATCAGCTTTATAATCCCCTCATCCATCTCCCTATCCTGGATTCTTTTTTATAGCGCTCCGCTCCTTCATCCTCTACAATCCCTAAGATCTTAAGCTTGCTTCCTCTTGTGCCTCTGATTCTCCCTTTATCATTCTCTCATAGTAAGAGTTTGAGCTAACTAAACCTCTTCTCTTAATCCAATTTGAGTCTCCTTGCTCATCCCAGATTCTTGTATTTTTCAAGAAGCCACCAAGCCTCGCTTTCTCTCCCCGCTGCCTTCTTGAGGGGGCATCTCATAGTCCATTCTCTCCTCTTCTGCTCTAGCCTTGGGCATCTTATTTTCTTATCTTTGATGTCATGCCACTTGCGGCATCACATCAAAGAGGGGCAAAATGTAGACACCTAAAAATCCTTTAGAAAATAAAGTATTTTTATTTTCTGAAAAATTCCCGATGACATCATCATTTATTAATTAATTAATTATTTAATTAATTAATTAATTAATTTTTATGCCATTAAATCCCTTTATCTTAATTAAAAATATTTAATTAAGGAATCCCTCCCAAAAATGTTTAAATCTTATTTAAACATTATTTCCTTATTTATTAATTATTTAATTAATAAATTGACCAAAAATCCTAAAATAAATAAAAAATTTATTTTTTGCCCAAAAATTGGCCAATTTCCTTATGACCAATAACCTCTTCCAAAATCTTCTAATCCTTCTTTAATTTCGATTAAAGGCTAATCTCATCATTTCCTACCCCTAACCCCAACTCAGAATATTTAATTAAAATTAAATATTAATCCTCATGTTTATTAAAAAAGTTTTAATAAATATCTCCTCAACCCAAACCCTTGAAATAAATAAAACTTTATTTATTTCCTAAAAATCTAATTTATCCTCACCCTAAGAAGTTCTAGACTCTTCTAGAAAGTCTTCATCCTCATCCTAGGAAATTCTAGACTATTCTAGAAAGTCTTTATCCTCATCCAAAATCTAGACTCTTCTAGAAGATGTCTTTAAACCTAATCCTAATCCCCTCCTAACCTTGTCACATTCCCTAAACATGGGTTAAAACTTACTAACCCAAGCCAAAGTTAACAAATATCTCTTCCTTCACCCACCCTCATTAAATGCCATCCACTTGCCTATCCCTAAGCTAATCCTAAACCATCCTAATCCATCCTCTAATCATTTGCACAAGCCTAAACAAGCTTAAAACATTTCTAATCAAGTCCAAGTCGAATTTGCTCTCATCACCCTCAAAATATCTCAACCATAAAACTTTATGAAGTCCACTAGGTCATAAATGACTCTTACAAGCCCTTTTATTGCTCTTACAAGTCATTATGAAGGTCTTTATGAAGATTTTTATCTCTTGAGCCTCCTTTGTTGACTCATCCTTGCCCTTTCCTCCATCCTCTCACCATGTGACATGTGTCACTCCTTGATTGGCTATAAGGAAGCACAATCCATGTGCTCTCCTCTCATGCAATCTGAGCCTTCCATAAGCTTTTTCCCATCCTTGCATCTTAGCCCTCAATCCCTCAAGCCTCTTGCCTATAAATTGGATCCTTCCCCTTTGCAAAATAACACAATCCATGAAGTAAAGTTATAATGCTATTTTGAGAGCCAAATCCATACTAAAGCCATCTATCCACACCAAAAATCCACAATCATCCATTGAAGCCCTTTTTGAAGCATAAAGCTTGAGCATACATCCTATCTATTTAGACAAAGCTACTCAACAAGAGAGCTTCTTATTGAGAGAGCCCATTAATGGCTCATATTCTCAATTAAGAGCTCATCTTAGTCTATCTTGAAGTTTATGAATTTTGTTTAGTTTGTAGAATCTTTATTTAAATTTGGTTTCTATTAGCATACTAACATTTCTCATATACACATCCCAGTTTTTACATGCAACATCCAAAGACTTGATTTGGATGGCCATCTTGGCAACAAGGTGGACTAGGCCATTTAATGTTGAAAGATTTGAACCTTTCTTCATAAATTTTTTAGCATAACCTAGTTCCTTGTACAAAATTTCCATATGGGGAGTCAAAGTTGTTTGAATGACAATCAATTTGGCCCTACTGTTGGCTTCATCTGTTGTCAATGTAGCTAATTGACTTTGGGTTTGTAGTAGTGTTCTAAAGTTCTTTTCACTCTAAGTTGGTGTCATTGGTAGTTGTGCTCCTGATGAACTTATCTAACTTTCCAAGCTCAAAATGTGACTTTTGGTTTCTTGGGTGAAGAGTGTTGGATTACACAATTTAGTGTATAGTGATAAAATATTCTCAAGTACCTTCTTCTTCATCCTCAACCGTAGTTGCTGATGCAAATTGTGTTAGTGCTATGTCACCTAATATCTTTTCATTTACTTTGCTCTGAAATTTCTTTTATGACCATTCTAACAATTTGGCATTTGTATCTAGGTCTATATCACTGACCTTTTCCACTATATGTGTCAGTTATTCAATAAGTGGATTGGTCTCATTTGGAGTCAGCATAATGAATGCATCTGAAAAGATGTCTTTGATGTCTTGCAATGCTTGCTTCTTCCTTTGCTCCCTTCTAAGCATTTCCTAATTTTCTACTTTGCTAAGGCTTGCTGAAGTATGCCCATTTATTCTATAGTCATTGTATCATAATCATATTTTGGTAGAACAATTTCTTCATCAAGGCTCACATCTCCATATTGCCTTACTTCTTTAGCCTTTGATGAGCTTGGGCTCAACACTGAGATCTGCAATGGAGTTGCATCTGTGCTCAGCTTTTGAAGAGTTTGAGTGGAAGGAGTTCCAGATGCTAGTAAGGTTACTAGGGTTTGTATGGTTGCTCTCTCCTTCATTCTAGGTGTTAGCTCTATCTCTTCAGGCTTTCCCTTGACTTCCACAATTATTTGTGATACACCTTGATCTTGTGTTGTAGGTGTAGATATCTGACCTATTTCTTGTCATTCTTTAGTAATGACCTGTGTTTCCACTGTATCTTTTTCAAGACTATCAACCTTCTCTAATGTAGCTTCAGGTACTTTGGTCAAAGGTTGTACATGAGTGACTTAAGAGGGTATTGTAGGTGGTTCTTGTGTATTCACCTTTTCCCTTGTTGTATTAGTCACTATCTTCTGCAATTCTTCCACACTCACCAATATATGATTATCATATAGTTTTGGCTATAGTGTGGACCAATCTAGTATCTTTTTGAGATCTTCCTCTGAAAGGGGATTGATTTTTTGAGCTGTGACATCAGAAACATCCTTAACAATTATTGTTTCAATGTTCTCATTTGTTTCATGTTGAGGACTGACACTAGGCAATTGTGTGTCTTGCACACTCTGTTCTTCTTGCTACTTTGGCTTAGCTATTGTCTTGTCATCTATATGCATTTCAGTTCCTCCCTCAATAGTTTCATCATGATCATCTTCTTCTTCATCATCCTTTACCTCTATGGGCTCTTCCCCACCTTCCTTCATTATAGTTAACCCATATGTAAGCTTCCACATCTGAGTGATCTTCTTAACTACATTGTCAATGTTATTTTGCAAAATGCTAAAGGCCCTATATTTAGGTAAAAACCTAACTACATATTTCTTCATAGCCTTAGAAATTTGACCCTTATTTAGTTCAAGAATCACTTGTGCAAGAGATGTCTCCCTAATTTATCTTTCTAAGTTCTACTCAACTCTATCATACAAACCCTTAGGCATTGAGTTGGTAATCTCTAGTGGGGTAGTCTTGAATTTTTCTGTCATGGCATATATAGCCTCCTCCACTTGATTGTTCTTCACTTTACCAAGATTGTCAAAATCTACATGAGAAAATCCTGATAGATCTGCACTATTCTTAACATTTTCACAAAGTTTCTCAAGATCTAATAGAGGACTATGACTTACTACTTTGAATTGGTTGATGTCATCTAACTCTATTTTCTCCTCATCAATATCTTCGTGTGCCACATATTTCCTTCTTGGCCTTTTTTGCACTTGACCTCCTTATTCTATTAGTTTTCTTTTTTCCTTAGCCTTTTTTACAGTTGTACATGTAGTAGGTCTTGTAGTAGGTGCAATAGGCTTGACTTGGTTTGATTTGATATTTTTGTTAGCCCTTGCCACATGTTAGGCCTTGGCCTTCCTCTTCTTTTGTTTAGTAGGTGTAGGTGCTTCCTGAACTTCTTCTTCCTTGACACCTTTAGTAATTTCAGTCTCCTCTTCTCCCTGGTCTTCTCCCATACCTTTTGTAAGTGCAAGTGGTGTTTCTATTTGAGAATCTTCTTCCTCTTCTTCATCATCATCATCTTCTTCTTCTTCTTTATGCTTGACACCCTCTCCAAATTTTTCTTTCAACTTCTTCACCAATTTATCTTTCTTCTTAATTATAGAAGTATTTTTTCGTTACATTGAGATTTTGGACTTTTCTATCTCATAGTTTCCAAATGCCTTTGTATTTTTGTCAACTTCTTCTGCCAATAAAACTATTATAGCTATAGAAGTTTCATCCACATTGATTTCATATCCTAAGGGTCTCAACCATCTCACCCTTGGTGTAGTAGCTTGTACAAAAGTATAGTCAACATCTACTAGAAAATAGACATCATCATAATGTTTTTCTACTAGAGATACTAGTATTCTCATTCTCTTTTTCATTTATTGTTTGAAGTCCTCAAAATAGCTTGTTATACAGATTCAAAATTCTCTCCTAATTGATCAAAGTATTCACCAATCTGTACTACCACTGATCTATTTTTTTTCCATGCAACTGTCAAAAAGTAGGAAAAGTGTTTTGCAAATAAGAAAATATGCATATCAATATAGAACTAAATTTACATTGTGAACTTATTGTCTTTATGATGGCTCCAAGGTTCTCAAATAGTCACTATAGTTGTAGCTCTGCTAGATCATATGTATGATTTTTCTTGACAATTCAATATCCCAAACCTACTACTATACAGGGCACATTGTTTAATCTACTAGATTGGTAAAACTTTTGTGAAATGACCTTGATAGAAAACTCTATCAATGGATTAGTAATTGTGTCAATTGTCATGCCTCTCTTGTTCCATACAACTCCAGTGTTCTTCTCAATGACCTCTTTTGAATCACTCCTTAGTGTCTTAGGCCAATCTAGGGTTGGATAACCAATAACCCTATGAATTATCCTTTTGGTTATTTTGATAGGTCCATTATCCAAGTATAATAAACTATCATGTATTCTACTAAGCATTATCATTATCCATTCTGTTTTAAACATATTTGGAAAATCTAGGGCTCATGTTAACCCTTTCTTCTTGAAAATTTTGAATTCTTCTTTCAAAACACCATTATCACAAAGGTTTTTGTATGCTTCCCTGATCTCCATATCACCAATGCTACTAATTTTGCAGTTATAGCATTTTCTAACATCTTGTACCATTATAACATTTGGTAATATCATGGATAACACACCAGAGTGGTCTTGCTTGTAAGTGATGTCAAGAATAGCCTTGAATATGGGTTGCTTAACTTCATTACTAACCAATTGAACTTTTAAAACCTCCTTACCCTCTATATTATTTGAACTAGATGTCATTTCATGAAATTAGGGTTTATGAAAAATATAAACTGTGAAGCTTAGCTCTTGATAAATACCTTATAAGATTGGATGAAATGATGTAGAATCACTACTTGAATCTTTTGTAATTTCTTTGGATGAGTTTTCTGATCACCTCTTTCTCCCCTAGATCTTTCTCAATTTTGAAATGATGAAAAATGTGTCAAAAATTGATCAAATACCCTCTCAAACTCTTTAATAAATGTTGAGTGCTTATACAATTGTAAGCTTGACATAAAATAGTTTCAAGCGTACTTGGAATCTATTAACATTTTATTTTCTTAGCAACCACTACAATCTCAGCATCAACTAGCCAATCTATTAGCTTGGCATCTTCTAGGACTTTACTCAACACACATAGGGAGTGTTTAATAATTGACAAAGATATTAAAAACTTAAAGATTTTTCTTATTTTTTAACAATATCTTGCATATTTGTTCATGGTTATATGATCTTTTTAGAATGAAATTTCTTTGGAACTAATGTATAATATAACCTTTAAATATCATTCCCTCATACCTCTTGATTGCTTAGTTTGATGAGGTGTGACCACCTAACCCATTGGGTGAAGTTATCTCTTCTCCATTTGATGTGCTACAACAATCCTTTTTCTTCCATGTCTTGTTCATCTCATTTTGGATGTGTTCAAAATCTACCTTGCCTTTGCCTTTATCAAATTCACATTTGGTGCCTTTGACCTTGTTGGACAGTAGCGACTTATGTGACCAGTGTTCAAATAGAAAAAATATGTGGTTTGACTTAACCACCTTTTGTAGTCACCTTTGAATTGTGTCCTAATACAATTTGTAGGAACATGTCCATATTCTTGGCAATAATGATAGCTATATCTTGTATTATAATCCTAGTTATAAAAGTTGACATTGTTCCTTACCTTTGCTTTCTTGTTTCTGTATATGTGAAAATGTGGCCTATGCTAACACACACACTTCAACACGGTCATTACATGCGGATTCATCCTCAGAATCAAGGTACAGACAACCAGACCCTCTAAGAACAAAGGATTTGACAATGAAATTGAGCTAAGAACGAGTATGCAGATTAATCTAAAATGAAAGATGCAATGTAATCTAAGAACAAATAAAGCAAACTAGATTAAGCGTATGCATGATTAAACTAAAATGAGATTAAACTAAAAATGAGAATGTATGCAAGAAATGTAAGTAAATATGAGCATGAATTTCAGCAACGATTTGATGCAAATTCTCCAAATTCATCATCCTAAAATGAGGAGATGAGGGTCTCTTAAATAGACTCTCCTGGAATCCATCAACGATTGAGATCGATTCAGATCAACGGTCAGGATTGAAGATGAGGTTCAGTCATAAAGGGAGATTCCCAAATTAAAGGGAGTTAACAAACTTAATTTGAGTAAAATAAGGAGTTAATTGTTTTAATTTGAGTAAAAAAAGGAGTTAACTGATTTAACTCATTTTTGATCAATAGTGAACTAGAAATTTCCCTTTTTGAACTGAAGAGAGATTTTGTTGAGATATTTAATTTAATAAAATGAGATATGATCTCATAATTACTTTTTCTATTTAATTAAATAATCTTTAATTAATTAGAGACACTTTTGTTTAATTAAATAACTTCATTTAATTAATTAGGAATGGCTTCCCATTTAATTAAATAACTTTGTTTAATTATTTAGAAGTAAGTACTCCATTCAATTAAATAATTTCTTTTAATTAATTAAAATAGCTTTCTCATTTAATTAAATAATTACATTTAATTAATTAAAATAGGCATATTTATTAAATTAAATAATTTTAATTCCATAGTACATTAGCCTTTAGGATATAATTTAATTAAATTAAAGTATAAATATGAAATGTCCCTTTTCTGATTTTGTATGATATTTCCAACCTTTAATCAGATCTTTAAGATCAAACAACTAATATCACAAAGATCCTCCAAATTTCTCAAGAAACCCCAAATCGGGTATGCCAGAAATGGTGCCAAAAGCTTCACAGCTTCACCTATTATTAATAAATCTGAAAATGGACATTTTTACAGAAGTTTCAGCAGCATAATAGCCTACCAAATGAAATTTCCAGATCTATATAGCCTTTACACAACAGCTCACAAATGTAGGACAAAAACTATGCTCATCGGGCTCCCGAAATTAACACAAAAATGCTCGAAAACACCACAAAAACACTAATAAACTATCTCAGAAGTTTAATCACGTTCCAATACATATATTCAGCTCTATTTTAATAGCTTAAAGTCTGAAATACAGCAGCAACCAAAACTGATATGAAATGCTCAACTGAAAACACCAAACTCATGCAAAAAACACACCCAAAAACTCACAAATCTACACTGTTTAGCACAAAGGAAAACTCTGTATGAGCATGCACATGGAATGGCTTCAAACTCCCATCCTGAGCCTTCCTAGAAACCTGAAAACTCCCATTCTTGGGTCTCCCTGGAAACTTGCAAACTCCTATTCTTGGGTCTCCTTCTCCATAGGTTTGGCAGCCTCTGAAGAATAACAAAGAATGAGTGAAAATCAAGTTCTGGAATGTGCCCAAAATGCCTCCAAACCCCCTTAAAAGAGGGCATAAATGTAACTCACATCCAAGAGAGGTTAATGAAACATATTTTAATAATAATTTTCATTTATTAGTCCAACGGTTTCCAAAGATTAACTCCCTTTTTCCGAAACTTCACTTTCTTGGGCCTGGCCTGCCTTAGCAAAGATTATTATTTGAAAAGGGGACATGACAAAATACTTAATAATTAAATTAAATATTAATCAATAGGTTTAATGTGACTAATATGAGTAAATACTATAGGAATTAAATAATAAGCATGATGAATGTAGATTTAGGTTTTCTACATCTGACAATTAAGTCAAGTAGCGAATAGCAGAATGAGAATTGCCTATTAGAATAGGACTTTAAGATTGATCAGAAATAGACCAGAATTGGTTGAGATGGCAATGATCCAATTTTGGGGTATTACATTTTTCCCCTCTTTGAATGAATGTGCGAGCAACGCGTTCAATTCAAAGAAAATCAGAAAGCATGATGCAAAGATGAGATTGGTTCCGAAGGTGATGATACGGAGACCAATTGATAAGCTTTGTAAGGACCATCTCTAGAACAGAGCTTAATCCTAAGGGATCTGAGTAGAACACTTAGATACCTAATAGTGATAGAATTTAAAAGACTACCTCCAGAATGAAGTGTAATCTTTAAGGATCCAGACAGAATGTCTAGATACCTGAAATTGTTAGCATTTAGAAGATTATCTCCAGAATAGAGCGTAATCTTCAAGGATCCAGATAGAACACCTAGATACCCGAGAATAATAGCATTTTGAAGATTATCTCCAGAATAGAGCTTAATCTTCAAGGATCCAGATAGAACGTCTAGATACCTGAAATTGATAGCATTTAGAAGATTATCTCCAGAATAGAGCGTAATCTTCAAGGATCCAGATAGAACACCTAGATACCCAAAATTGATAAAAGAAAGATAACAAGGTTCAATCATGAGTCATAGAATCATCCTCAAAATGAGACTTGATCCTTAGGAGAAGGGGTTTAGATTGTCCCGATACCTATCTATCAAACTTTGAGAAGAGTTGTTATAAGGTTGATCAATTGATGAAAAGATAAGATAGATGGCAGAGATGCCAGATAGAAGGGAACAAAAACTCCCAAGTGATGAGATGCCCCAAGTGACTAGGACATAAGATGGGAACTAGATGCCCCGAGCAATAAGTTTTTAATGATGTAATCATCCTGCCCCCTCGGGAGTGAAATCAAAAGATGACACACCAGAAATATGATTTGAAGCAGTATATCATGAGATATAGAAGAAATTTGAGATTCAACAGAATCTAGAAGAGATCAGAATGATTTGAAGAAGATTCAGGGTTGATTTGAAATGATTGCAAAGTTGCAAAGACCAAATTTGACCAAAAGTTGACCAGGTTTAGCCATAGTTTGACTTAGGGTGACTATTTTCAAAATGAATTTTGAAAATATGGAGAATGTAAAGTTGAAAGGATTCCAAGAATTACAAAGTATTAGAAAGATTTGGGCTGCACAAGCGTTCGATCGCGTCGGTTCTAAAAATTTTAAAACATAGTTTTGAGGATCTTAGGTGTGTCAAATTTTGAATTTGATCCCGAAAATGGATCCAGAACAGTCCAATTAGCTAGGGGTGTGATTTTTGCGAAAATTTGAGCACTTTGAAAAATTTGGTCAACACCTATATAAGGGCTCGAAAGGTCATTTTCAATTCATTTGTGCTTTTGTCTTGTAGTGATTTTGAGCTCTGATAGAGACATGGTGGTGAATGTGAGATATCATCATTTTGAGCACTCTAGATGACACAACTGGCCAGCAGACTACGGACCACCAGTGAGTCATCGATTTCCCATCTTCATACTTTTATTGTCATGTATTTCAAGGTCATTTATGCACATTTTTAGCATGTTTTAGGATGTTCAATTCTTTCTTCACGCGAGATCGATCTCTTCTCGTGAGAAGATCTTCTTTCTTCGCGTGAAGAAACAGGATGTGCTGTTTCTTCACGCGTGACCGAAATATCTTCGCGCGGGGCGGTTTTGGTTTCATGTGAAGGTGGAGATTCTTTGCGCGAGGCAATTTGTGTTTCGCGCGAGAATCTCTTTTCTTGCACGGGAGGATCCATCTTCGCGTAAGAATATCTTTTTTTGTGTGAAGGAGAGATTCTTGGCGCGAAGAAAAATTAGTTTCATGCGAAACTGAACATCTTCGCGTGAGATTTCATGAATTTTGCGCAAAATTCCGTGAGATTTTTGTGTTTTCACATTTAGAAATCGCACTTTATTTCGTTTTGATGCTTCGATTTGACTTGATATTGATCGTTTGTTTGTCATTTTTTTGTTGTGCATGCAGGAGATCTTTGGGGACGTATCATTTAGATCTGATTATTCACCTTATGGAGAGTTATTGCGAAGTTTGGATGACGTAGATCGAGCGCACATTGCCCGATTGGGTTTGTCTTCTCTTTGTCGGATTCCAACCGTGATGGTGAATCATGGCCTTCTCACTGCATTGGTAGAGCGTTTCCATTCGAAGATGAACACCTTTTATTTGCTGATTGGTGAGATGACCATCACACCAGAGGACATATGGAGGATACTGAGGATCCCATTTTACGACGCTCGGGTCGTGTATGATACAGTGCCTCGATTAGGGACAGAGGCACTATCTATTGTTTTTGAGAGGGAGCTACTGAGAGGCAGGGCCATCAGCTGGGTTGAGCTGATGCATACCTATGGACCCACACACAGGTTAGCATCCATGCTGGGTATTTTCTTGAGCTGCTTCCTATGTCCTGACAGGGGACAACATGGGTTGGAGTGTGGATGGGGTTTCATGCTCCGTAGGATGGTTGAGGCACCTGAGATCTTTGGGTGGGGTTAGTGAATGTTGGCCCATCTTTTTCATGAGATGTATGAGGTCATCTTCCATGAAAAGAAGACCATGGAAGCAGGTGTTTATGTGCTACAGATCTGGGCCTGGGAGCATCTCCCTGTATGTAGGCTGATTTTTGAGGATTCTCGGGAGCCCATGGAGCCATACATCTACAGATATTGAGGGCATATAACCCAGGCCCACCTGGGTAAGACTGAGCATTGGCGGACACATCTCGATGACCTGGTGTCTGTTATATGGTGACCCTAGAGAGAGATAGAGGACTAGGATGATGCCCCCAGAGAGCTACCCCAGATGTTTAGTTCTCGACCGCTAGCAGGTAGGAAGAAATTAGTCATAGAGAGATTCGTGATCTCACGAGTGTGGTGGCAGTATGGCTGACCACAGGACATTTCAGCTGAGTACTGTGCTTATGCTAGGGTGCAGAAGGAGATAGAGCAGGGATGGCCTCCACGGATGGATCCAGGGCGATCTATGATAGACATCCGCAGCCTAGCTGTAGTTCAGTGGGACTACCTACCAGAGGTAGTAGATGCAGGGATGATGCCTACATATCAGGCATTTTTGATGAGCCATTCATTCCCACTCTTTACAGATCCAATGGGGATAGCAGAGCAGGTACAAGGACAGGTGCCCCAGCAGCAGCAGGCACAGCCACAGTTGCCACCACAGGTCCAGCACCGGGTACAGCAGATACCTGTTCCCCCACGTCAGATGGGATCAGACCCAGGTACTGGGGGCAGTGGGGCAGGACATAGTCAGTGGAGGAGGCAGAGGATAGAGGAGCAAGCCCCTCAGCAAGAGGTCCCACAGCAGCAGGTGCCTCCACAGCCACAAGTACCTCCACCATAGCAGGCACCTCCACAACAGCATGCACTAGAGATGGTCGATGAGGATATGTCAGATCAGCCAGCAGGTGGGGTACAGGACGTGGTATGGAAATACCGTGAGCGGGTTTGTGCGGCCTCCCCACAGTTGGGAGAGTTGTAGATTGCATTGGCAGTCAGGGATGCGCAGCTGGTAGAGAGACAGAGAGAGACAAATTGTCAGAGAGAGCGCGCGGAGACTGCAGAGCGGAGGCTAGAGCTGGCACAGGATGAGATCTGCTTCCAGTCTGCTCGAGCAACATATTATTATGCAGCATATACTAGTGTAGTACCTGATGAGACTTTGCAGGTGCAGTGATTCTCTCAGTATGTACGAGAGTTCAGAGGTGCACGACCTCCTATCAGGCCGGCTATGCCACCACCGCCTCTGCCACCTGCTGCCCCTGCTCCTCCTGGAGGTGAGAGTTCAAGACAGAGTTAGACGCTCTATGCCTGATTTTTAATTTTGATCTCTGGCTATGTATCGATTGGTGTGCCAGCACCACATGTATCATTTTTGATCGATTGCACTCGAGTAGCACCCATTTTTTGTACTAACCCATTCTTTGAGATATATATATATATATATATATATATATATATATATATATATATATATATATATATACAAGATTTTGAGCCAAGTATTCCTGTGTACATGTCATTGTCTATTTTGTTTTGCTCTGATGTACATGAGATGTATGTTTAGATAGAATGCATATGTATGAACTAACATCTGACGTAGTGTTGCGTGTTTTTGTTTGATAGTCACAGGTATTCCATTGAGGAGTGAGAATTGATGAACCAAATGCTTGTGCAGCCATGGAGGAATCTAATGCATGTGGAGTATGAATAGAATTACCATCAAATTGCATGCTAATGCAAATGAAGTATGTAATGCAAGACTATGTTAAATGCAACCCTAGGTCTGGTTACCAAGCCTCGACGATTTATCATCACTGGATATAAAATAAAGCTCGTATGTTATACAACTTCCACTGACATTGCAATCATGAAAATATGAATATAACATACGTTATTGGGATGTCAGGATTAAATGTAAGCATTTGAGGCACACGAAGCCAGAATGACCAAAACATTTGTCCCTTTTAATGTAGCAAGTTAACATAAGCATCAAAGCATAAGCGCTAGGATGACCTGAATGTTGCTTGCATGATAGGCACACCAAACACATGGGAGATTCCTCTTTATGCTAAGTATTCAGTATTCATTCTGTCTGCAATGACTCTTGTGTTCATAACCTAAGACAGAAGTGTACTAGATATACTCGCAGTGACCCGTACATTCACTTAGTAGGACGAGTATCAGTATGTACTATAGCATGAAGAGTTCACTCCAACAAACAAGGAGAAAAACCAATATCATTGACGTATTTGTATAAAAGGAGTCGAGGTACACATGGCCATCCAATACGAAATGGAGGCTCTTATAGTGGACACCCCTCTTATAAGAATAGATCAACTTATCGGAACTAAACCACAAACAAAAAGAAAATAAAAAGATCATGCCCCAGTCATTACTTCTCTAGTTGAAGATGACATCATCGAGTTGCTCGAGGAGATATGATAAAGTAAAACAAAGCAAACAAAAAAATGCTCAGCATATCCAAAGAAGTATATCATTTTTGAGTCCAATTTTTTGGGATTGATGTCAAGTGCTAATGTCCAAAACATGTAAAAAAGAAATCTCTTCGGTAGGGTGACAACAGTAGGTAGACGTAGTCAGAATGATTGGTGACTGAGGTCAAAGAGGAATCTTCACAATGAAGAACCTAAGAAGGACTAAGCGACAGTAGACAGATACAACTAGGACAACTGGTGACTAACGCAAAGAGATCTTCCATAAAAGAATCTTGAGACATGACTCGAGTAATGGTAGGCAAACATAGCTGAAACAATTGGTGACTATTGTGAAAGAGATTCTATGAGGAGAATCTTGAAAAGAGTGACACTAACGATAGTAGGTAGACATAGTGAGGACCACTGGTGACTGTCGCGAAGGATATTCTATGAAGAGAATCTCGAAAAGAGTGACACTAGTGACAGTAGGCAGATGCAGTCAGAATGACTGGTGACTATTGCGTAGGAGATTCTATGAGGAGAATCTCAAAAAGAGTGACACTAGCGATAGTAGGTAGATGTAGTCAGAATGACCGATGACTGTCGCGATGGAGATTCTATGAGAAGAATCTTGACAAGAGTGACACTAAAGGGGGGAATGCCCCTGAGCTGTGACAAGACTCAATCCATGGATACATGAGCAGGAAGCAGGAAAGCAAAAGCATGAAAGTGACTATACAGAATAGCCAAAAGATGTGCTGCAAGATGGAGCATTGGGATCAAAAGGCACCTGTTTACCAAGTTTTCACTTTCTTGGCAAGATTCTCTTTTTTTGCTACCATGATGCCTATTTCTAAGTTTTCACCAATGGCACTTTCCTTTTTTAAAATTTTTTTTTGTATTTTTCTCTTTTTGATTTTTTTGTATTTTTGAGATTTTCAATTTTTTTGGTGCTACCAAGGCACCTATTTCTAGGTTTTCACCAAGGTAGCAATTTTTTTCAGGACTTTTTCTGATTTTTAGGATTTTTTTCAGGACATTTAGATATGTACAGAGAGCTTGCTGAGATTGAATCAACTATAAAACCGCTTCAGGTGGAGAGTATTCATAGGCTCTTTAAGCACTTCTCCTTCAGTTGTGGAAAGTTGATAGGTGCCAGATCCATATACTGCAATAATAATGTAAGGACCTAGCCAGTTTGGTTCAAACTTTCCTTTTTGCATTCATTGTTGTTGATTCTTAGGATTCTCTCTCAGGACGAGATCACCCAGCTGGAAGTCACGTGGCCTAATTCTCCTATTGTAGCTTCATGCCATTCTTTGTTGATATGCTTGTAGATGATCACAGGCCACTTGTCATCGTTCATCCAACAACACAAGCTCTTGAAGCTAGACTATCCTATAGTCATCATCAGTGATAAGAACTTTCATAGAGATTCTCAAGGTAGGAATCTTGACCTCTATTGGAAGTATAGCATTCACCCCATATACCAACACAAAAGGAGTCATGCCCGTTGGAGTTCTAATGCTTGTTCTATATGCTCACAGGGTTGGATTGATTTGGAGATGCCAGTCTCTCCCTGACTTACTGACTGTGCGATGAAGAATTTTGAGGATCGCCTTATTGGATGCCTCAGCTTGGCCATTACCTTGGGGGTAATAAATGGAAGACCAATGTTGTGTAATCTTGAATTTCTTGCATAGTTCCTTAAGGTCTTTATTTTTGAACTATCCTTCATTGTCAGTAATGATTGAGGACGGTATACCATATCTACAGATGATGTAGTTTGTGATAAAAAGCGCTACAGTTTTGCCATCAGCAATTGTAAGAGGGACTGCCTCTACCCATTTCGTGAAATAATCTGTAGCGGTGATAATGAACTTATGTCCATTAGAAAAGGTTGGGTGAATCTGTCCCAACAAGTCAAAGGCCCATTTTTGAAATGGCCATGTTGTAGTAGAGGGAATCAACTCTCTAGCTGGAGCGTGAATGAGATTCTCGTGTAGCTAACACTGTTTGCAGGACCTAGCATATTTAATAGCTTCTTGCTCCATTTTAGGCCAGTAGTAACCAGCATGAAGGAGTTTGCGAGCTAGTGTTAGGCCATTGGAATGAGATTTGCAAATGCCTTCATGAACATCAATTAGTGCACGTTTGGACTCATTGAGTTCTAAACACCTAAGGAGTGTTCCGTCGAGACCTCTCCTATACAGATCGTCAGCAATAATGACATAATGTGAAGCATTATGGATTAGGTAAAATTTCTCATTTTGGGTCAGACCTTTCAAAATGGTTTGATTACGAAGGTAGGAATAGATGTGATGGTAGAAGGATGATTCTTGTCCTATAATAGAATAGATCATCTTGGAATCAGGTGTGTCATAGGATGGGTAGTGTAACGCTTACACCAAGAACTCATGTCGTAGATCATTTTTTGGCATTTGTACAAGGGAGGCTAGAGTGGCCATGGTGTCAGCCGCTTTATTATCTGCACGTGGAACTTGTTGGAAGGTGATGTGTGCAAAATATTTTGTCAAGTCATCAACCATGCATTTGTAAGGGATTAGTTTTTCATCCTTTGTTTGATACACATCATTTACTTGGTTGATGACAAGTTGAGAGTCATCGAAGATATCCAACTGATCTACTCTCCATTCAGCTACAATTTTCATACCATTGATCAAAGCTTCATATTCAGCAATTTTATTTGTACAAGGAAACAAAATCTTGTATGCTTTGGGCAATGAGTATCTCTGTGGTGTGATGAAAAGTAATCCAGCACCTGATCCTTGTTGTGTGAAGGATCCATCGAAGAACATAACCAATGTATGATGAGTGAGTGTTAGAATTGACTCATCTAGAAAATCAATGTTTATTGGTAGAAGACTCTGTATCGATGCCTCGGCCAACTGGTCTACAATTGCCTATCCCTTTATAGCTTTGCGTTCAGCATATTGGATGTCAAACTCACTTAGTATCATGACCCATTTAGCCAATCTTCCTGTGAGAGCTACCTTACTGAGAAAATACTTTAATGGATCTATTTTAGCCACAAGCCGTGTAGTGTGGGCAAGCATGTAGTGTCTCAACTTTTGGGAAGCAAAGACAACTGCCAAGCAAGCTTTCTCAATAATGCTATAATTTCTCTCATAAGAGACCAATGTTCGGCTCAAGTAATAAATAGCTCTTTCTTTGTTATCATTATCTTCCTAAGCCAATAGGATCCCTAAAGATGTTTCAGTGGCTGAAATGTACAAAAGCAAAGGCTTCCCATGCATAGGAGGCATCAGGATTGGTGGATTGACAAGTTATTGTTTAATCTGTGTTAAGCTTTGCTCACAATCCTGGATCCAATTGAATTTCACACCCTTATGTAAGGTCTTTGTGAAGGATTGTGATTTATTCGCCAATTGTGAAATAAACCTGTGAATAGATTGAAGCCTTCCCTGTAGTCCTCTCATCTAACTGATGTTTTGAGGTGGTGGCATGTCCATTATTGCTTGTACTTTTTCTGGATCTACTTCAATTTCCTTTGCAAAAAAAAAATATCCTAATAGTTTTCCTGATGTGACACCAAATGCGCATTTCTTAGGATTGAGCCGAAGACTAAACTTTTCCATACGATCTAGTATTGGTCCCAAATCGTGCAAATGAGTATTACGTTTAGCACTTTTGACCAAGGTATCATCAACATAGTCCTCCATGGTTCTATGCATCATGTCATGGAAAATTGTAGTAACAGCCCACTGATATGTAGCTCCAACATTCTTTAAACCAAATGGAATCACATTCCAACAAAAGGTTCCCCATGCACATGTGAAAGCTATTTTCTCTTGATCTTCTAGTGCAATTTTCAACTGATTCTATCTAGAAAAACCATCCATAAGTGAGTACATCTCATAGCTAGTTGTCATGTCCACGATCATATCGATATTGGGGAGCGGAAAGTTGTCTTTAGGACATGCCAAGTTAAGATCACGAAAGTCTATACACACTCTGATATACTTATCGTGCTTGGACACAGGGACAATTTTGGATATCCATTCAGCATAATCAATTGCACAAATGAAACCAACCTTCAGAAGTTTCTCCAATTATGGTGTCTATTTAAATTAAATATTAATCAATAGGTTTAATGTGACTAATATGAGTAAATACTATAGGAATTAAATAATAAGCATGATGAATGTAGATTTAGGTTTTCTACATCTGACAATTAAGTCAAGTAGCGAATAGCAGAATGAGAATTGCCTATTAGAATAGACTTTAAGATTGATCAGAAATAGACCAGAATTGGTTGAGATGGCAATGAGCCAATTTTGGGGTATTACAGTTTCATGACCACATGACTTTGGATTTGCATTCAAAAGCTCTATGTCCATACTTCTAATAGTTATAGCAATACCCTTCAATTTTTTGTGTCTACATGGTTGTGGTTTTACATTCATGTGCTTGATGAATTTGTTTGTTGCACTTATGATAGTGAACCATGCTCTTGACATTCTAGTTTATAGTCTTGCTCCTACACACATTAGTACTATGTCCTTTCTTACCACAATTATGACAAGTAGGTTTAGAGTTCTTACTTTTATTGTTCCTTTCTTTAGCATTTTTGGATACTCTCCTTCTTCAGTACTTGTGTATCCTAGTCCATATGTATCATAATTTGATCTAGGAAATCTCAATAATTGCTCAAAGTATTTGATGGCTTCATTTGTTAAAGGTTTCAACAGATTCCTTTTCCCTTTTTAGACCATTCTACAATTTCTCATTCTACAGTTTCAATGTTGTTATCTCAATGTCCTTGACATTCAATTCATAGTTGACATTCAACATTTGACTCAAAGTATCTAATTTCATGTTGAAAATCTTGGTTAGCTCTATTGGCTTCTCTTCCAGTCTGTTGCTAATTTCTTTTTTGTCTTCTTCAATCATGGCATTCTCTTCCATAGCTTTCTTCTTCTATTCAGTCACCTCACATAACAGTATGGCTTGTGATTCTTGCTCTTACTTGAGATTTCCGATATCCTCAACTTGGGATCTATTCTTTTTCATTAGATCTACAACTGTTGCATCAAATTCATTAGATTTTCCATTAGCAAATATCTTAGTAGTGACTATCTTTTTTTATTGTGTGTCATTCTTTGCAATATCAATTTATTTCCTTCTCTTCAAAGATTTCTTTAGTTCTGTTTGAATTTACAAGTGGAAAGATTTACTTCCGAGAGTGGGGGCTGTATCAAAAGTACAAATATTTAACCTCTAAAACTTTTATCTGGGATTATTCAAATGCGTCTAACATCTTCTAATAAACATGAAAGTAAATACATGCATGAAAATAGATAACACAATATTTTGGTCACCCAAAAACCCTCCAAAATGAGAAGGTGAAACTGGGATGGGGATGCCACCCACAAATTATCACTATAGCAATATGTAACTGGTTAAGGTTACAAAGTTTGACCATCAACAATGGTCTACTCTATGAAAGGCCTACCCTATTAAAAGTGACCTATCTAAAGGATTTACAAACACTCACTTGGAATGTTATCCTATTAAAGGATTTACAAACTTGTTAAGGATCTACAATATAGTTGTTAAGCCAACCTATCATCATAGGATTTTCATTGTCCTAATACAATGGTTAGAAAGTATAGTAGAATGTCTTGACCTAATAACTTACAATCTTCAATTGCTGATTCTAGATCCTTGTTCTGCTGAATCTGATATGATCCTTCCTGATGTTGATACTCAGTACTACATTTGACCTCATTTTTCTACCAAAAATTTTAACCATCAACTAAAAAAATTTAGGTTGGTCGGAATGTAGAAGGCAAAAATTTCTTTTTTTTAAATCTAAGCCCCGTGTTGGTCAAAATTTTGACCAACAGTGGGTTTAGATGTAAAAAGAAAAAATATTTTCATGCACGAAGGTTCATTTGCATTTTGTTGGTTTTGATCACAGCAGGCGTTGAGGGAATGGAGATTGTTGCTATAGATATGTTTTGTATTGTCTAGGTAAGTGTGGGCTTATCCAATCTGAACAATTTTACATGCATGATCCATACTTGCAAAGTCAATATGTGGGTTCATGTGTTTATTAGTAGTTTTAAATTGTGGGCTTATTATTTTTTTTTTACCAATGTGTAATCTCACTGCAATACATTTTATATCAAAGGCACACTCCCTAACTTTGTGAAGAAGTTTGAATGACATGGGTTTTCCTACATCCATAGCAGCACTCATGGTGGTGAATGAGATCTCTACCTCCATTTTCTCCACTGCATCTTCCATTGGTCGTGGATCCAAAATCCCCCTCAAAAGGTTACACATTTTTTCTTTTCCTATCTCTCCCCATTCATACTTGTGGTCTTCAATATCAAAATCTTCGCCCTCTGAATTGAAGCTTATGTTTCTCATATTGATCACCGTATCTTGGGTGATCAATTAGGAGCTGGTAGAAGTAACCACAAGACTGGCATCTAGTGTCACAATGGTCCACAAAATCTTCTTTTTAAGTGTGAACATACGAACCTTTATGTTTTCTTTTGTAGGGAGGAATGGGAATGCCGCAGCACTTGTGTAGGCCATTTTGATTCGACATAAGTTCATACTCAAAGGACCCCATTTGGTCTAAAAACCCCTAGTTCATTTCACTACCTCAGAGAAGATTTCACATATTCTCGACATCTCACATTCATGGTTGCAAACATGCTCATTTCCAAACAAATGGTCTGCATTTTGATCCAAATCATGGAAGTGATCTTTGATACCACATGTCTTGCTACAATCATCTATCATGCACTTGCTCTGGCAATATCTCTTGTAATACTAATGCATTTTATGGTTGGATTCAATAGCCACAACACAGGGATTATTGCACCTTGGAAGAGAACATTTTGTGCTAGAAATGTGTTGAGAACTGCATTTATGCTGGCCCAGGTGCCCTGGCCCAAGAGAACATTTCTCGTTAAAATTTGAAGACATATCACATAAGTAGCAGCTCTTGCCACATGTATGATTTTTCTTTTTGCAATTGTGATTTCCTTCATGCCCTGCTAAATCCCCACATAAGCTTAAGATGTCTCCTTCTCGAGCACAATAACTGTAATTTTCTATACACAAATGGCTCCCCATGCAAGAATGTTGACCACTATGGCCTTTCTCCATAACACACCTCTAGAAGTAAATAGAACATTTGCATTCACAAACAAATAGGCCTTTCTTTACTTTGTTAAGAGCTACAATGGCCTTTAGCTATAGTCTTTGGACCTCATCATTATTAGAGAAATCTATGGTGTTTGGGGTTATCCCCTAGTGAACTCTTGCATACCTTATGTCTGCCAATGCCTCCAGGAAGCTCTCAAATGATGAATGCCACTCCTTGCTATTGCTATCGTTCTAGGGTAAAGCAATCTCCAATTTTAACCTGATTTGAGAAAAAATGTCTCTTATAGTAACACAAGTTTTTGACACTGTACACAGTGAGAGATACAATCTTGAATCTCTTAATTTCCATGAAGAGTCACCAATAACAATAGGAAAATCAAAAACTTCTTCCTATGTGTAAAAATTATACAAAACCTTCAATTCTCCATTTGTGTTTGTCATAGAAAGGTATCCCATGTGGACTGCAAACATGAGATTTTTCCTCAAAATTTGAACTATCATAGCGACTCACTTGGTGTTAATAGAAGTCCAGTCTTTGGTTGCAATTTGGGCTATTATAAGCTTTAGATCCCTTATGAAGGTGAATCCACTATCATAAAAAGAATCAATTCTTTCTACCACTATTTCTACTATTTCACTCAGACTCTCTCCATAATACTCTGATCTATTATAAGGAGCCATGGTAGCAATCTCAACCTTTTCATCATACATTTTCAAAATGAAATTCTCTTGCAATTGATTGTATAATTCAAAAATCATCTTATGAAACTCTTGAATAAGATGTTCTACATCAGATGTTTCCACATCCTTGATGGTGATGTAAAATAGGCCTTTAAATAACATTTTGTCCTGCTTCAGCAGATTGATCCCACTTCGAGTCTGTAACTGGCTGAAAGAGACTTCTCTGTCTTTATCTAGTCAAAATCCTATAATACCAAAAGAAATTTCATGGTAGAAGAGAAAATCATTTCAGAAGTTTGAGTTTTGTTCTGACACTTTTTTGGAAAATTTATGAACACATACCAAAGAATATCCGCGCACTCTGTAGTGTCATTACCCATTGAAAACCCAATTCAATATCATGCTGTGATCTTTACTCAAGAGCAGCCAATGAAGCAGGAGTCAATGAACGATGAACTGAGCACACCCAAATGTGATATCCATGTTGAGCATAATCGAATTTCAAAGTATGATGGTGTGATGATTAAACAGGGTAGCAGCCAGACACAATGATAGAAGATTAATGGCATGAATATGTAGATACAATGATCATAGATGAATCTAAAGTGTCTCTATATGACAACAATAATAATAGGAAGCAAACATTGATGAATTATATTAATAACTTCTACATGACTGAAGCAAATCAAGTCACATGTGTAGAAGTGTTTGTATCTAGGTATAGATGAGATTAAATATCATATGACAAAATGCATGAATGCTATATTGAAGTCAAAGACTACAAAAACGACAAATAAAAGGTACCATGTTATAAAGCTACATACTCTATTAATAGAAAAGATTGATGTATGACTTGGAGCAATAGACAAAACATAGTATCTATATGAATCAAGATACATGGTGTCATGAAATCTGTAAAGGCCAGAGATAAGTAGGGATTAGAGATAATATAGAACCCTGATTTATGACAACACAATAGCAAGAAGCATCAACGGCTAGATAAATAAGATAAGGAGCGTGCATAGTGGTTTGAATACATACCCAGAGAAAGTAATGTAGAAAATACCATAAGAGTCACCCTTCGAATAAAGATGTACCTACCAACAAAGCATTATGCTACAACAACCATCTATCTACACACGTCATAGCTATATTTTGATCTATGATTATGAGAGGATTCATTGGTGTCTATATTGCTATCATACTCATTGGTCTCTAATAAACTATTGCATACTAAACCAACGAACATTTGAACTATCATATGCTTTGTCAAGTGGTGATAGGAAATGTGAAATATTTGAGCCAAGTGTGGATGACGTGGACATAAGAAATTGTCCACCATCAAAATAATAAGTTGCTTATTAACAAAAAAAATAGAGACATCTTCCTTGCTTTAATTGATACAACTTAAATTATCAAATGGATTTGTGCTAATAATAATTGAGTGAACTCTAAAAAGTTATGATGATAGCAATTGATTGAAGAACACCTTTCATTATGATCTACTGGTTAGACTAGGAAATGTGAGGGCACATATCATGATTGGTATCATTAACATAAGATTCAACATCAGCATCAATCATTTCTACATCTACAAGTGGAACTTCAGTTTCAGCCCATTCATCAAAATAGGAAATACTATCAAATATATACGATTCAAGAGGAAAATATCAAATGTCCTGAAAGGGAACATTACAAGTGACCCATAGAAAGGATCGAGTGATGAGGTCTTTCCAAGGAAGATTCCAAGGTGATAGGTTTCCCTACAATATCATGTTAATCAAACCTTAAATAGATGCATTGTTCAAACATTTAAAAAGATTAGACGTGTGGAACCTTAAAAAGAAGAGGATGAACCGACCATCTTGGAATCCCAACTCACATCAAATTGAAGGTATCAAAGGAGATTGGTATTGGATACACCATAAATAATATTTATTCCTCTTCTAACATTCCATCAATAGACATATAAATGTCATTGGAAACAAAAGAACACATCTATAAGCTGAGCAGATGTCTAAGAGTGATCAAACAAATATCTAAAATAGACATTTGTAAAAATGTATCTTATGTTATCAATTTTGTTAGCTGGCTGAGCTTAAACAAGTGGTATATTCTACTAAATTTTGCCACTATTTACTTGGAAGGTCATTAGTCAATATTGCAATTTTTGATCTTCATAGTGAACCAACATTTCAAATACAGCCTATGCAAATCCAATTGAAATCTTATAAAAGCTTGTAGAAGACACAGTCTTAATTTTAAAGAAAATCATAATTACCTTGAGGAAATGTTTTGTAAAATTGGATAGTAGAATGAGATGTGGTAGTCAAATTTGACATAAGCCCCAAGGTCACATGGGTCATTCCATCCATAGCTAAAATCCCATCCTGAAACTCATCCCATCCTTCAAGTCTAGAGAAGGAACATTGGTATTGAAGCTTGGGGTCTTTTTTTTTGAAACTATAAAAGATATCCTTCAATTTTGGGACAGATCTGTCATACATGCCCTTATTTGCAAATGATAGATTTGTATTCTATGAGTCAAGATGTGACCTTTTTTTGATTTGTTGCTGACATGCATAATATGGTTATAGAGTTGCATGGAGTTAGCATTGGCCTCTGTGAACAAACATGGCTCTTTTGGGGGTTGTGAGAAGACATGGATGTTTGGGGTTTTGTATCTTATAGTCACTATGTGATTTCAGAATGGTCTTTCTTGGCTGTCTTGTTTGACAATTTTACCAAAATATCATGAAAATCTGAGCTCCATTCCTTATAAATGGAAGAGCAACCATATAATTGCTTACATCACTGCAATTCAAAAAACACCTAATTGCTGAAACATTTTCTTGTCTTATTACCAAAAACCATCTTGATGTTGATGTGCTTTTAAAACTAGTTGAAACCTTGTAGTCATTGTAAATTCAAATGCTCAATTGCTAAAACATTACCTCTTCAACTTTTTATCAAATACTCAATTACTAATATTGATGTTGATTTAAAACTAATCCATGTAATTGCTTCCATCGGTGTAATTTAAATGCCCAATTACTGAAACATTAACTCTTTAACATTTTATGAGCTTTCAATATTTAATCAAATACCACTTTGATATTGATGTGATTAAAAAACTAATTGGAACCATTTGTTTGATAAATCAAAGATGGCCACACAACTGAATTTCATGTTTCAAATCAACTAAAATTTATTTCAGAATGAGAGAGAAACTTAGATTTGAGAGTAGCTTTAGAAGAGAAGCATTCTCACACACACGTGCACTTTTCTTCACCACTTAAACCCATTCCTCTTTTTGGGATAACAAGATATAGTCTTCCGCCATCTCCACCTATGTCTTTTAGTGATGAGGAGGATATTTTTAGCTCTTCAGAGTGCAAGACTTCAATACATGATGTAGGACGTCTATCACCTTCTCATTTGCCACAAGATATTAATCATTTTATGTGTGGTGGAAAGAAAACATCTCAATTTATAGATTCAGTAAGGGTTAGAAAGCTTGATGGTGAATCCAGAAGCTCCACAGATAATGGAGAGGACTACACACAATCATCTAGAAGGATAACTTTGCATATCAATGAGGAAGTGAAGAAGCCACATGTATTAAGTGGCCATTCAAAAGAGAGTGAGCATCCACTTGACTATACTAACCATCCAAGTCCTAAAAAATATGGTGCAAGTGACAGTGAACAAGTAGGTTGCATGTAAATTTACATGATAGAAGAGAGCTTCTTGAGTTTTGATAGCCATTGCAAGCATCCCAGGACACTTCATGAAAATGTTAGAAAAATGTACAGATCATTACATGTACCAATTCCTCAGCCCCTTTTTTCATTATTGGAACTTGCAAATATCACCAAGCGACCTAAAATTTGAAACTCTCAAAGTTAATTAGATGAAAAGAAATCACTGTGGCTTCTTATTCAAACTCCTTTCCTATTCATTTGCTAGATAAAAATTGGAGTCTAGATTAAGATAGTAGCATGTCCTTCTATTATTCATTATTATAATGATTTTGTAAATCACCTCATTCTATGTACTATGATCATTATAATTTCTTATCAAGAATGTCATGATACTCAATTGCTTTAGCTTAGTGGGGCTAGTTGTATACTAGTTGAAACATTTAGTTGTACTCCAATGTAGTCTAGTCTAAAATTTAGTCAAATATTAATTGTTCAAAAGCTATTATTATTCTATGTAATATCATATTTTTTTGAATTCAAGTGCATTTAATATTGACTCAGTCTTCATGCTTATTAGCTTGAAATAATATTAGAAAGAAATTGTGTAAAATCTGGCAGCATGGAGTTCTTGACATTTGCTACAATGAATGTTTAAAAGAGAGCAATTCTTATGCAGTAGCTAAATGTTTATATCTTCTAGATCAACATGGTTATAACTTCTAGATCAACAAGACCTGAACATTAGTAATGCATTTAAGCACCATACTTGAAAAGGTTTGTCATTTGTCTTGTCAAAAGAAGTTTCCTTGAATCTAAGAAAAGGATTTGACAAATGTTTCTTTTGCATATGTTACCCATGTGGTGATACATAACATAATTAATTGTACTTGGTACAAATACAAATGTTAGTTTCACTGCCATTTCTATGAACAATATATTTGTTGTGCTCATAATCAATGTCCCTTACTAATGTTTTTCATCCTAATTGTATAAACTAAGTCTTTTCTTGTGAACCATATTGAATTAAAGCACGCTTTTCCTTGAACACGGTTGTTATGATTTTAGCAGATGTATAAACTATCATTGTTGGAACTCTATTTCTCATGAATTTTTTTGAGTTTTTGATCACTTCATGTATAAATCTTTTAGGCTTTGAAGAAATTTTTGGATGGAGATGCCATATTAACATTAGATCCAAAAATAAACAAAAACCCTGCTGCAAACTTGGTGATAGAGAAAGTGCTATTAAGGAGTGGTTAAAAGGCTTGGCAATGATTTGATTTTGATCAATCAGGTATGCTTCATGTGTCCAAACTTTGTCTACTTAGAATTTAGCTCTTGTTTATGGACTATTATTATTATGAGCTTTATAAGTTTATATAGTTCATTTCTCTATTAAGAATTGCTATTACATTTTGGTTTTCTTTGTGTTGTACATAATCCAAATTAAACCCATTTATTTCTTATTATAGGGCCACATCAGCCTTATGCTTGAAAAAAGAAGAGGAAGCCTCATGTTATAAGAGTAGAACCACAAGATGTTGGATAATGTTGTCCTTGATGTCACACAAATGTCATACCAGTCATTAGTTTCAAGTTGACCGAGCTCAGACAGTCTGCAATGCAATTTATAGTGCCAACCGAGCTCACTCAGTCATCAAAGGAAATGAGGAAGACAATGTTAACCGAGCTAACTCGGTCAACGAAGAAGACAGTGTTAACTAAGCTAACTTGGTCAATGAAGGAAATGTGAAAGTCAGTGTTAACCGAGTTTCACTCGGTCTCCAAAGGATAGTTTCCACCGAGCTCACTCGGTCATCAGATGAATCATTGAAAAGTCAGTGTTAACCGAGCTTCACTCGATCTCCAAAGGTTAGTTTCCACCAAGCTCACTCGGTTATCTCAGGAAACTCAGTGCTTACCGAGTTCTCCCGACGATTGAAGGATTGTCACAAAGTTCACTGTATCAATCGAGCTCAGTCGGTTAACACAGGAATTATTTTCTGAACAAAGTTCACCATGCAGGGTCGGCCAGTATAGGGATTTGCTAATTAATTACTTTTAGCCGGCTATTGTAATTGTTTATTTAGTCAGTGATTTGAGCCGACTAAGATAATCTAAAAGGTATATATGGTCATTCAAGTTATGAATTAAAGTGTGTGATTGTGAAAAAGAAGTTATGAATGCGAATTATAGTATGAAGAGGCGAATGTTGAGAAAAGTTTGATGAAGGATCAGATGTGTTGAAGGAGCTGCAAAGTTATATTTGATCAGTAAGGATCCAGTCAAGCATAAAAAAGATCTACAATCAGCAAAGATAAGTTGCACATTATATCAAGTCATTTCATTGTTGCTTTCTAACCATTGTAACGATGTATTCAAAATCTCTTAACAGAGTTGGTTTAACAGCCATTCAATAAATCCTCTAACAAGGTGACAGTTTAGTTGAATTGTTCTAAAGACCTCTAGCAAGGACACTCCTAACAGGGTGATTAAATCTTTTAACAGGGTCACACCTAACAGTGTGTTTTTGTAACCTTTAACAGGGTTGGCTCCTAACAGGGCTCACTTCAGAAGGGTGAAAAATAGTATCTAGTTACATTGGTGGTTTTTCCCATAGTGGGTTTTCACGTTAAAACTGGTGTCTCTTGTGTTTTTAATTACTGAATTACTTTGTGCATGATAACATATCAGTTCTTAATATTTATCATTTGCTGCATTATCAAGTTTCAGCATTTTATTAATAAGATCAAGGGTATATTCAGACATCTTAGAGACTGTGGAAAGTTTTTGGAGTAATTGATTCACCCCCTCCCCCTCTCAGTTACTCTATTCTCATTTCTAACACAAGAGCCATAGGAGAATGTTGAAGATAGTCACGATGTGCCTATTAGCATCATGACTATCTTTGACATTCTCCTATGGCTTGTAAGGGAGATCAGCTAGCAAAGATGCTCTGTTAGCTTTTAATATGCTTCGTAGATGAGATTGCATTATATGAGATTCATTACTACACTCAAGAATGGGCTCATCTTAAATCTTTAGAAGATTGAAGATGAGCCCATTCCGAGTGTAGTAATAAATCTCAAAGCTCCTTCAGCCTGAGCATATGATGTCTTTCAGACGATCTTTCTGAAGCTGCATCAACATTGTATCCTTCAGGTGTTTTATTCTTCATCTTTCTTCTTTATTATTCTATAAAATAATTCTTATGGTTTAAGTTTTTCAGCATCAATTTGTAATTTTAGTTGGAAATCTCTATATATCTTTTCTTGCTAGATAGGGTTGCTTAGTTTTTATGTAAATGTCTTTTCTTTTGTAGCTTGGACTTGAATTCACCACCAATGTTCTTTATACTCAGCCAACAATATATTTGTACCAAGTATAGTGCATTGTAATGGTATTTTTCGTACAATGTTGATGTTTACTCAAGAAGACTATTTTTATTTAGTTTTATTTGCCAAGTTTCCTTTTCAGTTTGATTTTGAGCTGGTGACGCTTGAGACTCAAATGCCTACAAATGCTACATGCAGTGTCCAGTCTCAAGCCCTGATCACTAGGCAAGATCCTAGCTCTTATTATAGTTTGGTTACTGCAATGTCACATCCAGTTTGTATGTGATTCTACTAACCTAAAGGATCCTTAACCACAAACAATAGTAGTCTCCTCTGTCCAAGATAATACAACTTTGTTTGGATTTAAATAAGAAAATCATAGCAGCATTATTAGTGAGGATTTGTGTCTGCTCAAAAAATTCTTATCTAAGAAAGCCTTCCTAAGGGTTGTGAGCTTGTGTACTTCTCCTTTACATCAAAGGTTTAATGCGAGCATGTTGCTAAGACCTTGCCCAAGGTTACAAATGCAAAGTGAACTAGTTTTTAATGCTTCTCACTAGCAATAAAGCATATTTTATTAGCCCATTATCTAGCTGGTTCACCTTTATTTCAAATTTAATATAGGGATGAGGAGCTTCTTGGTCAGGGTCTTGCATTGAATGATGAATTAGATCGTGTGCTAGGGAAACACGACTCCATTACTACAGGGTCTCCTTTTACGTGAAAAAGAACATCAACTCATGCAGCTCCTCTTGTTAGTGTCAACCATGAGGAAGATGATATTGAGGATAATTTAACATGACTAGCTCATAGGTAGCTTATCTGTGGATGGCTAGTTCTTATAGAAATGTGATTGTTGATTTAAACAAGTGGTAATTTAGTTTTTTTGAAAGTGTCTGTAGAAGCTTTGCCAAGATGTTTCTTACACATGCCATGGGTTTGTGTAATTTTTAAATAATGTAGTTAGTCATCAAATTCTTTCAACTAGTTCCTTTCATCTATTAAATCCATGTACTATGATTTGACAAGCTTCTATAGAGAAAAATCAAAAGAGAAATAACAGTATTTTATGCATTGTTGGTCAAGATCCAGTGCACAAGCTCATCAAAGAGTTGATAACATTGAAAAGAATCAGTGAATAGGTTGACTCCCATTGATACCTCCACCACCAGGACTTTAAAATATTGATACTCACAGCTAGCAAACTGAGTAGACAATGGATTTCCTCAGTGCTAATGCTTACGAGTCACCAACTACTGTAGACTTCTTATCTATAAAATGCAATGAGGTAACTTCACCCAGTAAAAGCAAAAGTTTTTAAAAATTAGAGGTTAATCTCTGGGACGGTTTGTACTACATATATTCAATTTTCTTGCTACAAGTGATGGTTTAGGTGTAGCATCAGTTTTATTGAAGCCACTATATAGTCTTTTGTTCAACTGAGGTTTAGTACTCATTATGTGCTATATTATTCCTAGTGCACTACAATTTAATTTATTTTTTTGTTACTTTTTTTTTTTTTTCTGATATGAAATTTATTTTGAAGATTTGTATATTGAAACAAAATTATGTTCTTACCTTGAAGGTAAATGATTTTAGTAACAGTGCCAAAAGATCCATATATATATTGCAATGTATTGTTGAAGCTTGTTCTATTTCAGATCTCAAGTAGTGTGTGAGCATTATCTTTTCTTATCATAGTATTTGTGGGAAGTAATTTCCTATGTGGCCTTGCACTATTCTCTAGTTCACAATTTGATTATGGCATTTTGTTCGAAGCAAAGCTTTATAATTATAAATCATGCTTAGAAAACCATTCCAAATTTTTGCAAGTTCTTCATTCACCATTGTTTTCATTGGTAGTTTATTCACCGTGTGACTTCAAATCATTGCATTGTATTTGCAATGATTTAGTAATTGAAGCTTAGTTCCCTGATAACAGTATTTGGGACTTAACTAAAATTAAACAGACAAGAGAAGACTTTAGCATATGGATGCTAGATAGTGAGGTATAATCTGTTGATCACTTTTGCAAAAGGATAATTGAGATTCTTTTTTTATTTTTTTGGAATCTGACCATGTGATGCAATTTATAGGCTAGTACATTCCTTGTAAGAACTAGAATAAAAAAGCCACCAAGAAGGTTTTCCCTAAGATTGGCTAATTAGACCAATTCCCATGAACCAAATCACTTAGTGATTGATGCCCAAGTACAAAGGATTTCAACAACACTTTTTGATGATTTTGGGGGTTTGGTAAGCATTTCATGGGTAGGAATCTTGTGATGTGACACTTTTCTTGCATGTACTTTCACAATTTAGTGATGAAAATGGCTATGTAAATCTTATATCTCAATAGTTTTGATCTCTATGATGATGTTTAAATCATGGAATCCATCAGTGGTTTGACATTGGTTTTCACTTTTCATTTGTTTTCATTTTAGCATGATTCTATTTCAAAAAAACATTTGTACACTATCACTAGAGAGATAGTAATTAGATAAGAAAGGAGCCCCTGCTTCTCACTTGCCTAGAGAAAGAGAGAACTATTGCATAGCTAACTAGACAAGAAAGCATCTCCCTTGCCTCCCCTTTCTAGAGAGAAGGTAACTTTCCACATTTCAAATGTGGATTATACCTCTAAACTATTGCATAGAGAGAGAGGGGGGCAAGGTATTGCAAAACTATTACATAGCCAAGGAGACAAAAAAGGACCCTCCTTGTCTCCCCTGCCCCCACATGTGAGAAAGAACACTATTGCATAGAAAGGTAGGCAATAGAGGAAGAACATGCACTAGAGTTTTCCCTAAACTAGGTGTTCCCAAAGGTAAATAACTGAGGCTATTCCACTTGTTTATTTTCATATTTTCCATTTGAACATATGCATTAGAATATATTATCAATAACTTGGCATAATATCTGTGTTGGTGACTTTGTCTATTCGAATTGGAATGTGGAAGACAGGTATGTGCCAACATTTTATTCTATTTGAGAGCACATGCTTTTCCCTCTTGTTTTATGGTCTATGGCAATCCAAATGACTGTTAGAAAAACCAATCTGAGAATGGTAGAATGATAATATCTTCATTAATTGATTTATAATCTTGTGTCGTTTACATTGAAATATAAGTATAATAGGTTAAATTGTAGGTTCAGTTCGGGGAGGGGTTAGGGTACATCCTATTTGTAGCAACTCATGTTGAAGTAAACCATTAAAGATAATTCTTAGAATAGATAGAAAAGCATAAATAAGAGTAATAGTAGCAGATACCTTATAATGGAGTACCAATTCGACAAAGAACTTCCATGGAAGGAAAATACTGGGATTTTTTAACAGGGTCTAGTAGATAGATTTGTTAAAAAATTGGGATTGAATTCATTTTGGATTTTGCATAATTTCATATGACAAATTAAATTGTTGTTAATTCATTTTGGATTCTACATAATTTATTATCAGTTTTTGACATAGCTTTTAAATAATTAACATTGAAAAAACTAATTTATTGTCAAGGTAATCAATTTGTGAAAAGGTCATCTAATCTACCAAGCTAAAAGTATTTCAAATTCCATAGAGTAACTGATTTTCATAGTTATGCCTGATGGCAATACAAGACATAGTTTGGTTGCTTCGGTGTAACAACCTCAAAATTTGGGGTAGTGCCGAATGTGTGTGTTGTGAGTTTTACATTGCTTTTTCATGGGGCTGCTTAAACCAACACCACCAAAGTGGCAGCAGATGCCATAGATGTTGTACATGTTTACTCTTCCATAGATTCATCGCTTCCCTTACCTCACCATGATTCCTTATGTAAAGGAATACTAATTTCTTAGTAAGGTTTGTCAAACATCAGGGTTATTATATTGCATATTAGTTTGACAGGAAAAATGGTAATCAGTTTCTCATTCTTTTCCCCTATCTTAATATTTTAGTAGATAAGAATATAAACTGAAAGAACTATCTCTTTAATACATTGTGTTAGTAAATTACATTTGTATGATATATTTTAGTGAAAAATGACAATTTGTTTGATTTTTCTTTGTGGGTAGGTTTTACAGGTTATGCTCCTCCACTCAATAACAAGAACACCAAAGATAAAATTGTATTCAATCACATTGGATAAGGTTCAAAGTGTTTCCAAGTATAAAGAAAATCACTTTTTCCTATTTTATTCAAAGTATTTGCAAGGTACAATAGTGCTTCAATCATTTTTGGGAAAATAATTCTATTAATTTTCTTGCTGTCAAGATTCATTTTGTAATAGCTTCATCATGGCACCCTAGATGCATGTTTCTTAAATCCTTAATATAATACTTCATGGCTTGATCAAGCATTTGCAATTTCTCATTATCATATAAATTATTAATATAAATTCACAAGTGAGCATCATCAAGACCCAAAAAAGTTTCTTTCTGATGATAATAAAGAACATAGTTGAGCATGGATAAAATTTCACAATTTTTTCCCTAAATCATATCACATAATAGTCTATTTGATTTATATCAATAAATCATTATTAAGCATCAACACTGATTGGAGTTTTTTTCATTTCAACATATTCTTGCCCCATAAGTGCCCATGCTGAAAGGTGTTCTTTTGATATGTTGGGCCTCAACATCTGGTTCTAATCGATCTAAGATTGCAGAGTTAGATAGAGATGGTCATGATATTATGACTTCATTAGTAGCACCTGAGCATATTGGTAAGTGGCATGGAGAATTGATTGCACAACTACTCATGGAGGATAAAGTTGTGCCTATAGTTGACTTTGGAGATGAATGGAGTTCATCTATTCTTTCTATGGTTGTTCAAGCTTGTAAAGCTCAAGATATCCCTCTTATACATGTGGCACTTTCCTCATTTTTTGTGACCATAGAAAGAAGCAATAATGCATGAAAGGTAGTAATGGAAAAATACCTAAAATTGATCTGGGAAATTTCCAAATAGACATAGATAGATTAGGACATTCAAGAAATTCTAGCAAAAACATAGAGTTCCTATGGACTATAGGATCCCCTCTTTCTCTTCAAGAAAACAAACAATGGTCTGGAATTCTTTTATGCTGGGTCTCTAGAAGACACTCTTTCGAAGGCACAAGGTCCTCAGCTACAAATTTTCTTACACAAATTCCTAAAGTGCATGGGTCGAATACCATTATCATTTCTCAAACATGGCTGACTCTATTACTTTCTAAGCTCATTGGTTTTTGCAAGATCACACCTGCAAAGAGGAATAATACTTCATCAAAATCTATAGATGTCAAGGCAAATAGCAATGTGCAAGTGATTTTTTGACTCTATAAAATTTATTATATTGTAGTTGTTAGGAGAAGCGCACCTTTATTTCCCTTAAAGTCCTAATTTTAAAATGCAACTAAAAACAAAAACTTTTGGTGCTATCTACTGAATTTAAGTATAGAAGAGACAGTGTGATTACTAATGTTTTAAGATCTTGTCCTTTAGAAAATTATCTTAGCATGACCATCACTTACATAGTTTGAATTTATGAAGCCATGCACTAATATTGGCACAACCATGAATTGACTTTTGTTTTAACTGTAGGGAAAATATTAGGGTGGGTTACTCAAAATACATGAGGGAACTTATTAACTACTTTCTTAATTAAGGTTTATATGTCATTTAGGAAAGAATTCTTTATATTATAATAATGTTTTTGGTATTTGCAAGTGTAAGGTCAATGAGAAAATTTACTTCTAATTCAAGTTCTGAAGGTCAATGAAAAAATTTACGTCTATTTCAAGTTGTGCATGGCCAAGCTTTTTCCTTTTGCATGAAAATTGATGTTTCAATAATTAATAAGTACTATGTCACTTTAAAACAAAAAAGCTGGAGACTCCCTTGACCCTCCTCAGACTTGCATGTCCCTATATCTGTATCAGATACAGATACAATATGGCATGGATAGACATTGGATTCCCCCACCCACACATGGTGAAAAACACTTAATTTTCCAATTGTGCCAAATAATACGTGATTTGATCTTTAAAACTCTGACATAAATCATCCTTAATTAAGAAAATCTTCAATTATGCAACTTTGTTTTGTTGTTGGCATAAACAAAAACCTACACCAAATGAGGAAGATGATAATTATTTTCCTATTTTAGCTACCCATTTTTCTGAATTATCTTCCAGAGCACAACTCTATCAGTTTTAGAATATTGTAATAGTTAAATCAACTTATAATTATGTAGATAGCAATTGCATGTCTATGTTGCTTTTGAAATAATGTAAATATCTTGTAAGAAGTTAGAAACTCGTGTCAAATATATGTGTATATGTTCTATTATGAATGTTGTATTCAACCATATCCATATTGAGGGTCTTAAAAAATGGCCTTATCAGTATCTGCTATCATACCTGTACTTGTATATGTATCTATGTCCATTTAAATTTGGTTAATATATTGATATATAAATGATTTGAATGACCTATTCTATTTTGCAGAGCCAAATTATTCAATCAGCTATACAATTTGCCACCTAGTTGGTAGGCATAATTGCATGCACATCTGGGAAAAATAGGGTTGCAAGTTCTGACAGTTTTGAAAGCCAAGCCCTAGATGATCTACTCATGTTAACTACATTTGCTGCATATATCACTCCTAAAAAGAAAGATAGGCCAATAAGTATTGATGCAGCTAATTTTGCATCAGCAACCCTTAAAGGCATTAAGGCATTAACAAAATTATGCTCAGAGAATCAGAGTTACTAGAAAAGAATAATTGAATCTAGTGGAATTTGTTTATTGTGGCATTTTATGCTTAGTTATGATCATGAGAAACTAGCTACAACTAAAGTATATGATGCATCTAGGCTACATGAGGGACAAGATCAAGTTTCTACTTCTATAGATACAAATGCCATTCCAGAAGAAAATAGCTCATCTAGTGTGAGGGTGCCACCTACTACACACATTAGAAAGCATGTAGCTAGGCTCCTAACCATTCTTTTACTACATTCTGAAGCATCAAAAATAATTTCAGAAGATGAAGCTTGGTGTAGATGGCTTGAAGACTATGCAAATGGAAAAATCTCTAGGTGCAATGATGCAAAAATTCATAGTTATGCTTGAGCAACTCTATTAAACATATCAAGTGCAAATTACAATAGCAAAAACCATAGATTTGGCAGCGAGCAGGCAGGAAACATGGATATTCAGAGAAACATGTGCCCTTGGTACGAGGATATGGTTTTTATAATAAATGTTGAGGCATATTACTATAAATGTCAAACTTTCCAGACCCACAACATTCCTCAAAATAGTGTAGTAGATATGAATGACATGGAGTATTCAACAAACAATCTTGATGAGAGAATTGGTAGATTTGAAGAAGATTCAAAGCCTGACATTCGTTTGAGGATTCCTTAGGACACATCTCAAGAGATGCATCAAGAAGCAGATCCTCTTATTGATTTTATTTTTGTGCATGGGTTACGTGGAGGGCCTTTCAATACATGGCGTCTATTAGACAATAAAGCTTCTACTACAAGCAAATCTAGTCTTGTTGAGAAGATAGATGAGTATTCTAGAAGAGAAGGAACTTGTTGGCCTAGGGAATGGCTTGTAGCTGTTCTTTTTTGAATTTTCTTGCTTACTATCAAATACAAGGTTGTAAGCTTATTATGAGGAGCTTGATTATTATTTGCATTTCTATTCTTCATGGTAGTCATGAGATTTATATTTATAAATCTATGTAGGTGGTTAGAATAATTAGAATTCTCTTGTTTGCATTGGTTTTCTTGTTTGGGCTGCATGGCATGTTTCTTTGTCAAGTACCTATCTAGTTGCTAGTAGTTGTTTTAATTATGAAGCTGGACATTAGGTTTGGGCCTTCCTCTGATGTGCATGGTACCATCTAATTGAATGCTACATGTAGGAAAATCTATCTCAGTGGTCAGGAGCTATGCTACTACTTGAGGTGAGTATAATTTAAACTTTCCTTGGGTAGCAGGTGGCTTACCTAATTATATGAGTCTGATACTAATAATCACCCTTAAGACATTGATCTTGGGTTTTTAATTTTTATAATTATTTAGGTTTTGTTTAATACTCTATTCTTGTCAGCTAAAGAAGATAAATTATATATTGTTCTCCCAAGAACTTTTTGTCATGGTTTGACTTTGTTGCCTATCTGCCTAATTGGAAACAAGTAGAATACTGTGGACATTTTTCTGTTTCAATTTTCTTGAAGCTTTGAACTATCTTGAAGGCATTCATTAAGACCAATGAAACTAGACAAAATGTTTGCTGATACCCTATATGTCTTGGCCAATAGGTCTTTCAGTTGAGATGCATAATAGGAATTTTGAATTTATCTTTTATGGTTTGATGAAGTTTTTAGTTTTTTTTTTTTTTTGGTTTACAAAAATATTTTGGAATCTTTCAATAATTTATACACACTGGGTTGGATAGCCTTGCAATGGGTTTTCCTAGGGTTTTGAAATCTTGTGAGTAAAACATATTCACAGAATGCTATTAATTACATGTTCTTCAAGAGATCCTCATAGATCATCATGTCTATACAATATAGGAACAAGAATTTGGGGGTTTACTAGGCAACAATTCCAATAAGATTGTTAGTATAAAAAACAAGGTTTGTTTTAACCATTAAAAACTGGTTTTACCCATCTTATTTAAGACATGTGGGATCTTATCAAGTTTTATTGCCACACTACTTTCTTTTAAACATTTGTGTTTTATGGTGTCTTCATTATTGCAATTAAGAGTTGACTTCTGATTTACAAGGTTTAATCTATATTAGGTTGTAGTGGACTGTGGCATATATTTCCTTTTATCGTTCAAGGTAGTGAAAGGTATTATTTATCGTTTATGAATGGCGGTCATTCCATGAATAGTTTAAAGGCCTTGTATTCATGAAATGAAAATTTCTAATTTGTATTATTAATTTACTAACCATGCACATGCTGACTTATGGGAATAGGAGTGATCACAGGAAAGGTGTAGTTTGAAGGTATAATGAGATTGAAAATCGAATACAATAGAGAATTATCTGCCCAAGTTTGGAGTAGATTTTTAGGTTTGAAAACATATAAATATATTGAATGGAGTGTGGCTCGATCATCATTTGAGTACGGGGTGGTGTAGAGATCCAAGTTTTGAGAAGGCCCTATGGAATGAGGGTTTGGAGCTAAGAAGAGCCAAAGTTATCAAGTATGCAGCATGATTAATAAGGTAGAGTACTGTGTACTTGAGTTCAATTTATAGGAGTATGGTAATATCTTAAAAGCCTCTGTGTCCAAGTTAGTTGGGTGTCTATGAAACCAATCAGTATTTAGGGATATTGTGATAGACCTAAACAAGCAATAGGCTTGAAGGATTTGAATGTTGTTAGACACAAGTGTCTAGAACCTCTGAAATTAGAAACTCTTATTGTGTTTTGAAAGCCATCAATCTTCCCTCTGCATCACTCACAAAAGTAGAAGAATGATCAATAAAAGATCAAGGATGGATGGTGAGTTATTGATAAGATGTCAGACCTAGTGGAAGGAGAGTATTACTTGAAAATTAAGATGTCCCAAGGTCTTGAGACTATGGGTATGGGTCTAGGATGATCCAATTAAAGGAGACAATAAGTGTTGTTATAAAAAAAATTAAGGAAGAGATAGTTTGATAATGGATATTTATTCTGATCTACTACCCTCTACATAAAAAATGATTCCACTCCATTTTGAATGCAATTTAAAGGTCTTTCATGATCAATATTGAAATGCTGATCCATTTATTTAAAATTGTCTTAAAACCCTCCAATTTAAGGGGCTAAGAGAATACTTATTGATAACTTTCTAGAAATTGGGAGATTTTTGAAGGCTCTTTTAAATTCTTCTAGTCTCTATTTGGATGTTCGTTTCCATTAACAAAAAATGGATGCCCTAGGCAAGCTGTCATGTGCGTATTCCTTGTTAGTGATAGTTTATTGTAATATTTTGATTAATTATTGATATGTATGGAGGTACCAAAGGGTTCATAAGACTGAATTAGTATATAAACTTGGTGAGCGAACTTAAAGACTCGACTTGGTGAGTGTACTTGAATTGTCAGCTTGGCAAGATGACTATGGGAGTTGGCCTAGTGAGCTGATATGGCGAGTTGACTTAAAGTGGTGACTTGGTGGCAAAAGTTGGCAAGATGACTTATCATGGCCACTTGGTGAGGTGACTTTGCGAAGTAACTTGGTGAGTCGACCTACTGAGTGTACTTAAAGGTTGACCTTGATGAGGTGCTTTGGTTGGGTGACTTGATGAGAAAACTTAAAGTCTCAACTTGATGAGCATACTTGAACAAATGACTTGGTGACATGACTTGGTGGGGTGACTTCGTTAGCTAACTTGGTGAGTTGACCTAGTGAGCATACTAGAAAAGTTGACATGCCGTGCCGACCAAGTGAGTTTACATGGTCAGCAAGCTTAGAGAAGCACATCTATGGCTCAACTTTGCAAGCACACTGAGCGAGCCCACTTGTTGGGGCAAGGTGGTAAAACCACTAGGTGAGTCAACTTCATGAGTTGACTTAATGAGTCAACTCATTGAGGTAACTGGGTGGGGGTGACTTGGTGAGTTGACCTAGAGAGTTGGCATAGGGGGTGGACTTGGTGAGAAAACTTAGAGATTCAACTTGGTGAGCGTACTTTAATTGTTAGCTTGGCGAACTGAATTGGGGAGTCAACTTGGTGATCTAACATGGTGAGTGGGCTTAAAGTGGCAACTAATTGGTGGGGCAAGTTGGCGAGCCAACTTTGCAAGGCCACTTAGAGACGCAACATGGCTAGCTAACTTGGTGAGCAAGCTCAATGAGTGGACCTAAAGACTGACCTTGATGAGGCACTTTGGTGGGGTTACTTGATGACCAAACTCAAAGAATCAACTTGGTGAGCATACTTGCACTAGTAAATTTGGTTTCATTTTTTGACCTTTATTGGTCAAATTTTTGACCCAATTTTCAACCAAATTCAACCAACCCATTGGCCAAAATTTTGACCAACTCATTGGTACATGATTTGTCTCAATCATATAAGTAATTATATATTCTTCATATTAGTTATTGTCAGTGTTTTTTAGGCATTCTATAAAATAGTTCACATGCCTTGCGTATGATATGACATTTTGCATGCATCCTGCACTCTCTCTCATCCGGCTAATGATGGATTATGCAGAGTGATATGAAACCATGATGCTAAAAAACAAACAATCAAATCCAAAATGAACTTGCACTACAAATGGATTGTGGAAATTTGATATTGGTAAAATTGCATGCATGTCTACTAGGACATTCACAACTTAAACACATATTTCTCGTCATAGACATGCATGCAAAATTAACAATATTAGATTTCCACAATCCATTTGTAGTGCAAATTCATTTTGGATTTTATTGTGTGTGTTTTTTAGAATCATGGTTTCAGATCACTCTGCATAATCCATCATCAACCAAATGAGAGAGTTTAGGATGCATGTAAAATGTCAGATCATAGGCAGGACATGTGAACTGTTTTATAGAATGCCTGAAAAAAATTTAGACCTAGCTGCTAGTGGAAATTTCCACCAATGCCTAAATTTTTTTCTACCTTTATTGGTCAAAATTTCCACCTTCATTGGTCAAAATTTCCAGCAACTCCTAAATATTTTTCTACCTTTGTTCGTCAAAATTTCCACCTTCATTGATCGAAATTTCCACCATTACTTACATTTTTTTCTACCTTTGTTGGTCAAAATTTCCACCAATGCACAGATTTTTTTTACCTTTTTTGGTCAAAATTTTGACCAATTCCTGTTTGAACTTACACAAGGGGTTTGGCAGGTTTTCGACCAATGCATTGGTCAAAATTTTGACCAACCAGTGAGTTGGTCAAAATTTTGACTAGAAAAATATCGACCAATGGGTTGGTAAAAGTTGGTCAAAATTTGTTCGAAATTTGGGTTGAAAATTTGACCAATAATGGTAAAAAAATGACCTCAAATGTACTAGTGACTCTATTCTAATCAACTTGATTTTGCAGTGTTGCTCTTCCTCTAAGTTCTTATGCCCTTGTTTCTTCCTTTACAACTTTGCTAGCATTATTTCATGCATTCCCACATGACCTCTTACATACATCCTCTCAACTCTCTCTCTGAATTATGGGGTATCGATCTCCTTTTAAAGGCTTTGAGACTTAGGGTTATGAATCCAGAATCGATATTCATCCATCTTTTCCTGCTCAAATCTTTACACTTTTCCTATTGGTTGCATGCTTTTTCCATTTTTCTGATTGGCTAAATACTAATTACATAGGGAATGTAATAGATTCAATCTTATCTTTTAAATCTTTCAAGATTCATCTTGAGTTAGCTCAAAAATGGTTTACACTTGAGTTTGTGAAGGTACAAACTCATATGTTGATTCGGTGTTACTTGGCACTTACTGATTACTTATGCTTGGTACATATAGGATTTTGTCTTACTTGGCTCTTATAGTAACTCTATCTCGCTCAACATCTATTATTTTCTTGACAATTATAGTGACTCGACACTTGAAACTTGCTCAACACCTGAAGTTTACTTGGCACCTATAGTGACTTGGCATCTATACTATACTCGACATCAACCTTAGAATTTTCTTAAGTGTGTTGACACTTAATTGTCAAAACCAATCTAAGACCAACAATCTCCCCCTTTGACATGAGCGTCAAAAACACTTATCTAAACATTATGAATCTGATCTCTATGAGTATAATACACATCTTGTTTGGCATATGTACAAAATTTCAAAAACTTGTTCAAAATTTTGTAGAAGACTATATAACTCAAAAATTTGTGACTCCCCCTAAGCTGATGTGGCATTTTTGTATCCATAATCCCTTATGCTAGATTTGTCTCATGTTGATGTTTTTGATACTCTTTATCTTTGCCTTGTCTTCTCTATTTCTACTCTATTTATACTCCCCCTTTCACACATCTTCCTTACAGTTTTTGTATCCTTTTGGCTATATCTCCTTATTTCTCTACAAAACTCAAAATTTGATTATCTCCCCCTTTATTATCTACCTCAAAATGTATTTCTCCCCCTTTTTGATACTTATGTCAAAGGGTTCTATGAATGAATAGAATATTTAGCCAAAAAAGATTTATTTACCTCCATAATGATCTTCAAAGAAGCATCCCAATTAACTAATGTAATTTGTACTACTTTAAGCTAGATGGTTGTCTTTGCTACAAGGTGTACAAGGCCTTCTGATGTAGAGAGATTGGGATCTTTCTTCAAGACATTCTCTACATAGGCCATCTCTTTGTGCGAAACTTCCATGTGAGGGGTTATGACAAACTGTATCTATATTAATTTGGCCTTGGTATTAGCCTCATCTGTTGTGAGTACAGCTAATTCCTTTTGAGTGTGAAGCGTTGTAACAAAATGCTTCTCATTTTGAGTTGGATCCTTTGGTAGCTATGTGCTAGATACTTTGAGGTTCCTCTCCAAGCTCAATATCCTCTGGCTTGTTTCTTGTGTGAAGTATGAGGAATCACACAATTTGGAGTATAATGAGAATATGTTCTCAAGTACTGCTTTTGCCTTTTCAACATTTTTAACCAATTCTACTTGAGCAAGTGCTATTTTACTAGATATTTTCTCATTGACCTTCACATGGAATTTATTTTTAGACCATTCAAGTAATTTGACATTAGTGTCTAGGTCTTTATTTTGTACCTAGTCCACTATGTTGGATAGTTGCTCCATGATGGGCTTTGTCTCATCAAGTACTGGTAGGTTGAAAGCATCAAGAAAGATTTCTTTAATTTCTATCAATGCTTGCCTCTACCTATACTCATTCATGAGTATTTTTTCCTTCTTCTTCTTCTCTAGTACCTCTTGCACTTCATTGATATGTACTATGTTCATTGTTTTATAGTCATAGCTTTGTATGACTATCTCCTCATCAAGTGTAGGGTCTCCATGGTGAATTACCCTTGCTACTTTGGTAGAGATTAGGCCTGGTGTTGATATTTGTAGTGGTACTGCATCAGTGCTCAACCATTGTGTAGTTCCAGTAGGAGTCCCTGTAGTAGGAAAATTGACTGATGTTAGGATTACCTCTTGTTCCTTCTCCTTGGGGCTCTCCTTCTTGTCTTCCTTAGTCTTTCCTTGATCAATTATTTTAATTAGAGGAGGTCCATCTTAACTTTTTTTTATAGGAGTAGAGGTATCGTTCTATCCTATTTGCTCCTTTGCTTGCTCCTCGGTAGTTACTATGACTGTAGTGTCAACCTTAACAAATGCATCTTGTGCTGGTTACTCTTGTGGTTGTCCACTTGTAGTTGTTGGAGTTTATGAAGGTGGTTCTTGTGGATTCACCTTCTCCTTGGTTATTTCAGCTATTGCCTTTTGTAGTTCTTCTACACTCACCAAAACTAGATTGGCACATAATTGTGCTTGTAGTATTATCTGGTGAAGGATCTTTTTGAGATCCTCTATAGTTAGTGGGTTGATGTTCTAACCAGAGGTATCAGGAACATCCTTCACAATTATTGTTTCTATAAATGTAAGTGTAGCATGTGGAGGACTAGGTGGTGGAAATTGTGTGTCTTGGACACTCTATTCTTGTTGCTGCTCTTCAACTGTTGCCATATCACCTTTCTATGTTTCCTTCTCCACTACAACTTCTTCCTCCTTTTCATTTTCCTCTGGTTCCTCATCATTATGTCTTCCCTCAAAGGGATTTTCTTGTCCTTCCTTGACTATTTGAAGGCCATAAATCACTTTCCACATAAGAGTGGACTTCTTCACAACATCTTCAATTTTATTTTGTAAAATGCTGAAGGGTTTGTATTTGGGTGCAAATTTGCTCCCATGCTTCTTACTTGCCTTGCTTATTTGACCTTTAGTGAGGTCAAGCATTAATGAGACAAAGTTGACACTCTAATTTCTTTCTTCATGTTTAGCCAATAATGCCATTTTTTTTCTACAATGGAGTATAGCTCCTTAGTCATAGTATTATCAAGTTTAAGTGGAGTGTTCTTGAACTTGGTGATCATAGTGTAGATTGACTCTTCCACTATGTTCTGCTCCTCTCTACTTAACTTATTAAAATCAATAGTTTTTAATCTAGACAAGTGTTCATTATCCCTAATATTGTCACAAATATTTTCTAAGTTAGATTTAGTGGTGTGACCTACCACTCTGAATTGTTTATTATCAAAATTTGTCCTCTCCTTATCTAACTCTAGAGGTGCCACATATTTTCTTCTCTTTTCTCTGTTGGACCTCCTTATTGTGTAGCTTTCTTCTTTTCTTATTCCTTGGCTACCTTTGTTGTAGCCCTTTTATTTTCCCTTGTGCTAGGTTTGGCTGGGATTGGCTTAGCCTTCTTTTTCTTTTTAGGTGTAGCAGGTTGTTTCTATGCTTTCCTCTTTTTGGGCTCTGCCTTAGGTGCTTCTTTTTCTTGCTTGACACCTTCTTCTTCTTTAACATCCTCACCCATGCCTTGGTCTAATGCTAGTGGCCCTTTCCCTTTTGTCATCTTCATCATCATCTGCCTCTTCATCTTCTTCTTCCTCTGCCTCTGTTGTACCTTCTCCAAATTTGACCTTGAAATTCTTCACTAATTTACCCTTTTTCTTTAATGTAGAAGTAATATTTAACTTCATATCTAATTTGGATCTCACCATATGTGCCAAAATGTGGTCTACTCTTATCCACTTCCTTTTCTAGTAGAGCTATTATGGCTGCAGATGCCCCATCAATGTTAATTTCATAACCAAGAGGTCTAACCCATCTAACCCTTGGTATGACTACTTGAATGTAGGTATAGTCAATGCCATCAAGAAAATGAATGTCATTTGTGTGCTTCTCCACAAGTGAAACTGGAATCCTAAGTCTCTTCTTCATAGAATTCTTGAAATCTTCAAAATAGCTAGTCATTAATGTCTCAAAATTTTCCCCCATTTGTTCAATATATTCATTCAGCTAGGCTACAATGGACCTATTTGTTTTCTAGCTAACCTTTCCAAAATATGGGAATTCATTCTATACATAGAAAAATATGCAAATTGAAATTGTACCAAATTTATATTGGGCTCCCTTTGTTCTTCTTATAGCTCCTAGATTTTCATTAATTTGCTACAGTTGTAGTTTAGCTAGATCATAAGTATGATCCTTTTTAACTAGTTTATAACCAACATCTACTGCTATACATGGAACACTGTTGAGTCTACTAAATTGGTAAAACTTGTGGAAAATAAATCTAATGAAAAAATCAACAAGAGGATCCTTAATAGTATCTATGGTCATGCCTCTCTTGTTCCATTTTTTTGCTATATTATTTTCAATGGCTTCTTTAGAGTCACTCCTTGGGGTTTTAGGTAGCTCTAGGGTTGGATACCCTGTTACCCTATGATAAATTCTTTTTGATATCTTAACTAGGCCATCTTCTAACCAAAAATTTCCATCATGAATCCTACTCAACACAATTTTGATCTATTCGATCTTAAAGATAGTAGGGAACTCTAGGGCATGGGTCAAACCCTTCCTTTCAACAATTTGGAACTCTTCCTTTAAGACTCCACTCTCACATAATCTATCATAAGCTTCTCTAATATCCATATCTCCAATAACTCCTATCTTATAGTTATAACATCTCCTAACATCTTACACCATTACTACCTTAGGATGAATTATAGATAGGGCTTTAGCTGGGTCATTTTTGTAGGCAACTTCAGGGATAGGTCAAAAATTAGGTTGCTTAACTTCATTTGACACTAGTTGAACTTCAAATGACTCTTTCTCCTGAGGTTTCCTAGAACTAGAGGCCATTTCTTCTAACTAGGTTTTAAACATGAAGAAAATTTGAAACTCTGTAGCTCAACACTAGTATAAATACCTTGGAATTGAAGAAATTGTGTTGAGTCATTGTAGAAATCTGCTCAAATACTCAAAATTTTGCTTGGAAATCGTTCTGAACTCTTCTTCGTCTTTTCTCTTTGTTCACAATGGTGAAAAATGATTCAAAATGTGATCATATACCCTTATTTCATAGAATTTAATGCTTAGTATGTTAAAATTTGTCCACTCATCTCCTTAAGCATTTCTAGTTTACTTGACATCCATTGTCTTTGAAACACTCAGCATACACTAGAGTTTCCCTTACTCGACTTCAACTGGAGTTTCTCTTCACTTGGAATCCACTACTAACTCAATCTCAACTAACCACTCAACTTCTACTGACTTTGGCAGACAACTGGACATGTACTAGATCTTTACTTGACATCTGAAGGCAACTCGACAACATTTCTAAAAACTTGAAATTATAACTTTGCATCTCTATTCATGTTGATCTATCTTTTTTAGTACTTTCTTGTCTTGGAAATAATGCATGATAAAGCTTTGTATATTAGTCCCACATACCTTCTTTTTCTTAGTTGGATGAAGTGTGACCACTTGACCTTTTAGGTGAAGTGATCTCTCCATTGGATGTGCTACTTCCATCTCTCTTCTTCAATGCTTTATTTATTTCTCTAATGTGTTCAACATCTACCTTTCCTTTTCCTTTGTTGAACTCTAATTTGGGTGCCTTTGACCTTGTTGGGCAATTTCTACTAATATGACCAGTCTTCAAAAAACTAAAGCATGTAGTTTGGCTCAACCATCTACTATAGTTTCCACTGAAATGTGTTCTTATGCAATTTTTAGGGATATTTCCATTTTCTTGATAGTAGTGACAACTATGCCTAGTGTTGCAGTCCCAATTGTAGCGATGTCCATGATTATTTTCCCTTGATGGTTGATTAGGTGTCCACATAGGCTTTGATCTACACTCAAAAGCTCTATATCCATACTTCTTGCAATTGTAGCAATGACCTTCAAATCTTGGTGTTCTGATGGTTCTAGTCTTGCAATCATGTGCTTGATGTCCTTGCTTGTTGCACTTGTGATAGTGACCCATATTTTTAAGTTTGTCATGCTAATGAGTGTTCTTACTCCTACACACATTAGAGGAATGTCCTTTTTTACCACAAAAATGACAAGTAGGTTTAGTGTTCTTACCTTTATCACTTCTTTATTTTGTAGTCTTGGATGTGTAATACCCCAAAATTGGCTCATTGCCATGATACCAATTCTGGTCTATTTCTGACCATTCCTAAAGTCCTATTCCATTAGGCAAATTCTTATTCAGCTACTCGCTACTTTACTTAATTGTCAGATGCAGAAAACCCTAATATGCATTCATCATGCTTATTATTTAATTCCTATAGTATTTACTCATATTAGTCACATCAAACCTATTGATTAATATTTAATTTAATTACTAAGTATTTATACTTTAATTAAATTAAATTATATCCTAAGGCTAATGTACTATGGAATTAAATTTATTTAATTTAATAAATGTGCCTATTTTAATTAATTAAATGAAATTATTTAATTAAATGGAGAACTTACTTCTAATCAACTAAACGAAGTTATTTAATTAAATGGGAAGCCATTCCTAATTAATTAAATAGAAAAGGTAATTATGAGAGCATATCTCATTTTATTAAATTAAACATCTCACCAAAATCTCTCTTCAGTTCAAAAAAGGAAATTCCCAGTTCACTGCTGATCAAATTAGAAGTGACCCAGATCACTTGCTTTTACACTAAAGTCTATCTGAGTTGACTGAATCTTACACTTAGATTTGAGTTAGTTAAACTCCCTTTAATTTGGGAATCTTCCTTTATGACTAAACTTCATCTTCAATGGTGACTATTGATTGAAATCAATCTCGACCATTGATGGATTCTAGGAAAGTCTATTTAAGAGACCTTCATCTCTTCATTTTGGAGAGGTTGATTGAGAATTTGCATCAAATTGCTGCTGGATTGTGCATTCATTTGAGCTCATTACTTTCATAAGATATTCATTTTCTAGTTTAATCTCATTTAGCATAATATGCATACATTTTAGCATAGTTTTCTTTTACATGTTCTTAGATTAAATTAGGTAGAGACTGGCATCTTCAGATCAATCCAGCTCTGTGGGCATATAGGGCAAGCATTAGAACTCCAACAAGCACAACTCCCTTTGCATTGGTGTATGGGGTGGATGTTGTGCTTCCAATAGAGGTCAAGATTCCTACCTTGAGAATCTCTATGAAAGGCCTTATCACTGATGATGACTACAGGATAGCGTGGCTTCAAGAGCTTGTGTTACTGGATGAAAAATGACAAGTGGCATGTGATCATCTGCAAGCATATCAACAAAGAATGGCATGAACCTACAATTAGAGGGTCAGGCCATGTGACTTCCAGCTGGGTGACCTCGTCCTGAGAGAGAACTCTAAGAATCAACAACAACGAGTACAAAAGGGAAAGTTTGAACCAAACTGGCTTGGTCCATACATCATCACTATAGTATATGGATCTGGTGCTTATTAGCTTTCCACAACTGAAGGAGAAGTGCTCAAAGAACCTATCAACACTCTCCACCTAAAGCAGTTTTACAGTTGATTTAATCTCAGCAAGATTTTTGTACATATCTAAATGTCCTAAAAAAATCATAAAAATAAAAAAAAGTCTTGAAAAAATTGTTACCCTGGTGAAAACCTAGCAATAGGCGCCTTGATAACACCAAAAAATTGAAAAAGAGAAAAATACAAAAAAATTGAAAAACAAAAAAAGTGCCATTGGTGAAAACCTAGAAACAGGCATCATGGTAGCCAAAAAAAAAAGGAAAATCCTGCCAAGAAGGTGAAAACTTGGTAAAGAGGTGCCTCTTGTTCCCAATGCTCTATCTTGTAGTGCATCTTCTGGCTATTCTCTACAGTCGATTTCATGCTTTCACTTTCCTACTTTTTGTACTTTCTGCTCATGTATCCATGGATTGAGTCTTAACACAACATAGGGGCATTCCCCCTTAGTGTCACTCTTTTAAAGATTCTCCTCATAGAATCTCCTTTGCAACAGTCACCAGTGGTCTTCATTGTGTCTGCCTACTATCACTAGTGTCACTCTTTTCAAGATTCTCCTCATAGAATCTCCTTCATGATAGTCAGTAGTGGTCCTTGCTGCGTCTGCCTACTATCGCTAGTGACACTCTTTTCAAGATTCTCCTCATAGAATCTCTTTTGCAACAGTCACCAGTTGTTTTAGCTGTGTCTGCCTACTATTGCTAAGGTCATGTCTCCATATTCTTTTTATGGAAGATCTCTCTTACATCAATCACCAGTCATCCTAGCTATGTCTATCTACTATCACTCAGTCCTTCTTAGGTTCTTCATCATGAAGATTCCTCTTTGACCTCAGTTACCAGTCGTTTTGACTGCGTCTGCCTACTGTGATCACCCTACTGAAGAGATTTCTTTCAAACATGTTCTAGACACTGACACTTGACATCAATCCCAAAAAATTAAACTCAAAAATGATATAATTGTTTGGATATGCTAAGAATTTTCTCTGTTTGCTTTGTTTTGCTTTATCATATCTCCTCGAGCAACTCGATGATGTCATCTTTGACTAGAGAAGCAATGACTGGGGGCATAATCTTTTTCTTTGCTTTCTATTTGTAGTTTAGTTTCAATAAGTTGATCTATTCTTATTAAAGGGGTGTCCACTATAAGAGCCTCCAACTTGTATTGGATGCTTGTGTGTACCTCGAATCTTTTTATACAAATACGTTAATACCATTGGTTCTTCTCCTTATTTGTTGGAGTGAAATCTTTATGCTACGGTAAATACTGATACTTGTCCTACTAAGTGAATGTATGGGTCATTGCGAGTATATCTAGCACACTTCTGTCTCAGGTTACGAACACAAGGGTCGTTACGAATATAATAAATACTGATTACTTAGCATAAGAGGGATCTCTCATGTGTTTGGTGTGTCTGTCATACAAGCAACATTTTGGTCATCCTAGCATTTATGCTTTGATGCTTATGTTAACTTGCTATATTAAAAGGGACAAATATTCTAGTCATTTTGGTTTCTTGTGCCTTGAATGCTTACATTTAATCCTAACAAACCTATAACATATGTTCTATTCATATTCCCATGTTTGCAATGTTAGTGGGAATTGTATAACATAAGAGATTTTTTCTATGTCCAGTGATGATAAATTGTCAAGGCTTGGTAACCAGACCTAGGGTTGCATTTAACATAGTCTTGCATTGCATACTTCACTTGCATAAGCATGCGATTCAATTGAAAATCTACTTTCACCTTCTCTGATGAGGGATTTTTGATCTCTTCAAAGAATCATGTTCTTTCATGAACTACACAAATGATTGATTAACCACCTTCTTGGCTACTTTGGCTGCTCAGAACCCATTTTTCGGGATCAAATTCGAAATTTGACACACTTAAGTGGCTCAAAAATGCATTTAAAAATTTTTGTGCAATCTAAATTCTTTTGATACTTCGTGATTCTTGGAATCCTTTCAACTCTACATTTTGCATATTTTCAAAACCCATTTTGAAAATAATTAAATCAAGTCAACTGTGGCTAAATCTGGTCAACTTTTGGTCAAACTTGGTCTTTGCAACTTTACAATCATTTCAAATCAACTCTAAATCTTCTTTCGATCGTTCTGATCTCCTCTACATTCTGCTACATCTCAGGTTTCTTCTGTATATATTGCTATATTGCTTTGCATCTATTTCTGGTGTGTCATCTTTCAATTTCACTCCCGAGGGGGTAGGATGATTACATCATTAAATACCTATTGCTTGGGGCATCTAGTTCCCATCTTATGTCCTTATCACTCAGGGCATCTTGTTCCCTTCTATCTAGCATCTTTGCTATCTATCTTATCTTTTCATCAATTGATCAACCTTATAACAGCTCTTCTCAAAGTTTGATGGACAAGTATTGGGATAGTCTAAACCTCGACTCTTGAGGATCAAGCCTCATTTTGGGGATGATTCTATGACTCATGACTAGACCTTGTTATCTTTTATTAATCTTAGGTATCTAGGTGTTCTATCTAGATCCTTGAAGATTAAGCTCTGTTCTGGAGATAATCTTCTAAATGCTTTCAATCTTAGGTATCTAGGTTTTCTATTTGGATCCTTGAGGATTAAACTCCATTCTGGAGATAATCTTCTAAATGCTATCAATTTCAGGTATCTAGATGTTCTGTCTGGATCCTTAAAGATTACGCTCCATTCTGGAGATATTCTTTTAAATGCTACCAATCTTAGGTATCTAGGTACTCTACTTGAATTCCTTGGGATTAAGCTCTGTTCTAGAGATAGTCCGTAAAAGCTTATGAATTGGTCTCCATGTCATCAACTTCGGAACCAATCTCATCTTCGCATCATGCTTTCTAATTTTCTTTGAATTGAACGTGTTGCTCGCATATTCATTCAAAGAGGGGCAAAATGTAATACCCCAAAATTGGCTCATTGCCATGATACCAATTCTAGTCTATTTTTGACTAATCCTAAAGTCTTATTCCATTAGACAAATTCTTATTCGGCTACTCGCTACTTGACTTAATTGTCAGATGCAGAAAACCCTAATCTACATTCATCATGCTTATTATTTAATTCCTATAGTATTTACTCATATTAGTCACATTAAACCTATTGATTAATATTTAATTTAATTACTAAGTATTTATACTTTAATTAAATTAAATTATATCCTAAGGCTAATGTACTATGGAATTAAATTTATTTAATTTAATAAATGTGCCTATTTTAATTAATTAAATGAAATTATTTAATTAAATGGAGAACTTATTTCTAATCAATTAAAGAAAGTTATTTAATTAAATAGGAAGCCATTCCTAATTAATTAAATGAAGTTATTTAATTAAATAAGAAAAGTGTCTCTAATTAATTAAATAGAATTATTTAATTTAAATAGAAAAAGTAATTATGAGAGAATATCTTATTTTATTAAATTAAATATCTCACCAAAATCTCTCTTCAGTTCAAAAAAGAAAATTCCGAGCTCACTGCTGATCAAATTAGAAGTGACCCAGATTACTTGCTTTTACACTAAAGTCTATCTGAGTTGACTGACTCTTACACTCTGATCTGAGTTAGTTAAACTCCCTTTAATTTGGGAATCTTCCTTTATGACTGAACTTCATCTTCAATCCTGACCGTTCATTGAAATCAATCTTGATTGTTGATGGATTCCTGGAAAGTCTATTTAAGAGACCTTCATCTCTTCATTTTGGAGAGGTTGAATGAGAATTTGCATCGAATTGCTGTTGGATTGCGCATTCATTTGAGCTCATTATTTTCATAAGATATTCATTTTCTAGTTTAATCTCATTTAGCATAATATGAATACATTTTAGCATAATCTTCTTTTACATGTTCTTAGATTAAACATGCATACTCCATTCTAGATTAATCTGCATTCTCATATAGATTAGTTGCATTTTCTTTCAAATCCTTTGTTCGTAGAAGGTCTGGTTGCTTAACACCTCAAATCTGAGGATATCTAACAAGTAATTCCCTTTAGATAGAAGGCAACAAGTCACCTTGCCAGCTGATTTTCAGATGAACAATCCAATCTTCATTCCGGGATGAATTCGCAAATAAGGACCATGTTGAAGTGTGTGTGTTAGCATAGGCCACATTTTCACATATACAGGATCACTCTCCTTTTTTAGTGCGGGTGTATCCTAGTCCTAAAGTATCATTACTGGCTCTTGGTGATTTAAGTATCTATTCAAAGTACTTGATAGCCTCATTGGGTTTGTTGAAGCTCTCTACAATCTCCTTCTCTCTTTTCAGGTCATTTTGCAGTTGTTCATTTTTTATCTTCAATTTGGATGATGTGCATTCATCATCTAACTTAGGGTGTCTAGCTACATGTTGGAAATTCTTGCAAGTTTAATTGGCTTTTCCTCCAATCTATTGGCAAGGTTTTTCTTGTGATATTGCTATCAGGATTTAACTGTGTGATTTTTGAGTCAAACTCATTGACCCATGTTTCATGAGTAGTGATTCAAAATGAATCCATCCCTCATGAGAATAAATGAAACACTTAGCACTCATTGGATATAGGTGATGCTCACAGGGGTGAAGCACCAGGACTTCCCGGGAGGTCACCCATCCTAGTACTACTCTGGCCTGAGCATGCTTAACTACAGAGTTTCCTCCATGGTTAAACCCAAAGCTTACAACCCCATTTTCAAAACCTTCACCAAGTGTTGTGCCTTATGAACCATTCATTAGAAAGCCCCTTAAGCTCATCAATTGATAAGTAGGAGATAATTTCCACAGCTAGTCAAATTGTGATATTGCTGTCAGGATTTAACTGTGTGATTTTTGAGTCAAACTCATTGACACATGTTTCATGAGTAGTTATTCAACATGAATCCATCTCTCATGAGAATAAATGAAACACTTAGCACTCATTGGATCTAGGTGATTCTCACAGGGGTGAAGCACCGGGACTTCCCAGGAGGTCACCCATCCCAGTACTACTCCAACCTGAGCGCGCTTAACTACAGAGTTTCCTCCATGGTTAAACCTAAAGCTTTCAACCCCATTTGTCAATGAGAGATGGATTCATGTTGAATTACTACTCATGAAACATGGGTCAATGAGTTTGACTAAAAAATCACACAGTTAAATCTTGATAGCAATATCACAATTTGACTAGCTGTGGAAATTATCTCCTACTTATCAATTGATGAGCTTAAGGGGCTTTCTAATGAATGGTTCATAAGGCACAACACTTGGTGAAGGTTTTGCAAATGGGGTTGCAAGCTTTGGGTTTAACCATGGAGGAAACTCTATAGTTAAGCACACTCAGGCTAGAGTAGTACTAGGATGGGTGACCTCCCGAGAAGTCCCAGTGCTTCACCCCTATGAGCATCACCTAAATCCAATGAGTGCTAAGTGTTTCATTTATTCTCATGAGAGATGGATTCATGTTGAATCACTACTCATGAAACATGGGTCAATGATTTTGATTCAAAAATCACACAGTTAAATCCTGATAGCAATATCACAATTTGACTAGCTGTGGAAATTACCTCCTACTTATCAAAGGTTTCTCTTGTAATCTTCTAGCATAGCCTTATCTCAATGGATATTTTCTTCTATTTAGTCACTTCACAAAGCATCATGGCTTGTGGTTCGTGTTCAAGATTGAGAGTTTTGATGTCTTCTTCTTGAGCTCTATTCTTTTGTTGGAAATCTGATTGAAAATATCATTGTTGAAGATCAAAGAGGGAGATTTTTGTAAAGAAGGAAGTTGGTTGATAAAGAATATTTTCAATCATTATTTTGTCATTGATGTCAAACTTACTATTTGTAGGAATGTGATGGAGACACAACCAAAGACCAGAATGAACACATATAAAAGGAGAAATATTATTATCAATGAAAAATTCCCAATGGGCTTACAATAGTATGATTCTGGAGAAATAAATCCTTCACATAGTACCTTCACTCTAACTCCACTATGAACTGCCTTTATAATGCCAGAAATGTTCTTAAATAGACCCGAGTTCATTTAGGGTTAGGAATACATTCTAGAATACACTAGTTGGCATCCACCATCAAAATAGAAGATTTTAGAAGTCACGTTAGAAGTCAGTGTAAAATTAGAAAAATCCAAAAATAGTAGTCCAACTTCTAGGAGGCATAACTTTTGAACTAGGACTCTGATTGACAAATTGTTTACATTTCTAGAAAGCTCTCAAAGTGCTCTATAGCCCTATGGACCAGATTTTTTCATCTCCCATTTTTTGGCCCCGTACAAGGCCATTTAGTGCCCCAAATCTGACTTTGAAGTGCTCTTAGGAGGTCTCCAAGAAACTTAAAACTACAATAACTTTCTAATCATAAAGTCTTTTGACCTAATTCTTTTTCTGGAGCACTTTAAATTACTAGCATAATCATCCCTCCAAATTACACCCTCTAAGTCATCATAATTTTGGCTCTATTACAAAATAACTCATTTTCTACATTTACACATATCCCAAGGTGCTTAAAAACTCTAACCCAAAAAACTAATAGTGGAACTTTGAGAGTTGGACCCAAAATTGAAAAAAAAAAAAAAAAAACATTAAATAGAAACTATCTCTAAGCATATTTTTGGGTGATACAATATTGCCCTTACACCACTAGATGTTCCTACATTAGACACCCAGGGTAGATTGAAAAGTAACCCTATCACTTTATGGTAGAGGAAAACCCAAATGGGCAACCTCTATTGCTGATATCCAAGTTGAGTCCTCTTTTGGTCACTCTTTCCACTTCACCAGGTACTCTTCATACTGTCTATTTCTTGTACTCCTACCCACACAACTATCCAAAATCTCTTCTATCTCCTCCTCCTTAGAAGTAGGAATTGGACATGGCTCCAACATCAACCCCTCATCTACACCATCATCATGATATTTTGTTAAGTCTAAAATGTTGAAGATAGGAGAAATGTGAATCCCATTTGGCATCTCCACCTCATATGCATTTCCTAAGTCATGTTTCTTGAAAATTTTATAGGGGCCAATTTTTTTCATCTTCAGCTTGTTGTAAGTACCCATTGGAAACTGTTCCTTTTATAAGTGCACCATAACTAGATCCCCTACTTGAAACTCCTTATGTCTCCTCCTTTGATCTGCTCTAGCTCTATACTATTAATTCATCTTGGTGATGTGTGCATGGACCTCCTCATGTAGGCTCTTGATATGTTCAATAAATTCTTCTACCTCGACACTTGTCCTCTCCCCTTGCTCCATCTTCCTCAATTCTGGTGCAGTCTTGGACTACTTCCATACACAATTTGGAATGGTTATCTACCAGTACTCCTATTTACATAATTATTGTAAGAAAATTCTACTTGTGGTATAATCAAATCCCATCCCTTGGGCTTATCTCCCACTAAACACCTCAGCAAATTTTCTAGACTTTTATTTATCACTTCAGTCTATCTGTCAGATTGTAGATGATGTACAGAACTAAACCTCAATTCTTTCCTCAACTTCTTCCATAAAATCTGAAATACCCCACAAATTTAGTATCTCTATCGAAAACAATACTCTTTCAGAAACCATGTAGTCTCACCACCTCTCTGAGAAACAAATCTACAATATGTACACAATCATGAGTCTCATGGAATGGGATGAAATGTGCCATCTTGGAGAATCTATCAACCACCACAAATATTGAGTCATTACCCCTTTGTGTCCTTGGCAATCCAAGAACAAAATCCATACTTATGTCCTGCCAAGGCTTTGATGGAATAGGCAATGGTTGATAAAGTCCAAAATTGTGACTAAATTCTTTGGTTTCTTGACATACTTGATAACTTTGCACAAATTTCTTCACATCTTGTGACATTTGAGGCCAAAAATAATGTACTCTAAGAATGGCAATGGTCTTATCTTGACCAAAGTGTCCTACCATTCTCCCACTGTGTTTCTCTTTGATCAAGTTTTGCCTCATGGAACTCCTTGGAATGCATAATTGAATACCCTTGAACATCATACCATCTTGAATTAGATAATCTAGCCACTTGGTTCATTCCACAGTAATAGGTTCTTTACAAGACTTCCATGCTTCAAAAAAATCAGAATCCTTTAGGTACAGATTCTTGAGTTCATCAAACCCAACCACTTCAACTTGCATTACTGTAAGCAACAACAGTCTCCTACTCAATGCATCTACAATCCTATTATACCTTCCACTTCTATGTTTCAACACAAATGTATAGCTCTGCATGAACTCTACCCACTTCATATGTCTCTGGTTCAATTTACCTTGGCTATTTAGGTATTGCAATGCTTGGTGATCAGTATACAAGACAAATTCTTTTGGAAATAAATAATGCCTCCATTTCTTTAAGGCCTGAATGATTGCATATAACTCCTGATCATAAATAGAATACTTCTTCTTTGCATCATTCAAATTTTCACTAAAATATGCAATAGGCTTACCTTCTTGGCTCAATACAGCCCCAATAGCACTGCCCCTAGCATCACAATCTACCTAGAATACTTTATTAAAATTAGGAAGTGCCAACATAGGTTGTTCTATCACCTTCTTCTTCAACAATTCAAAAATCCTTGCAATTGTTGTAGTCCACTTGAACTCTTTCCTATCCCCCCTTATTATTTTAGTAAGGGGTGCACATATGCCACTAAAATTCTTAATAAAATTCCTATAAAAATTAACTAGACCATGAAATGATCTCACCTCAGTAGAAAACCTTGGAGTAGGCCATTTCAAGATGGCCTTTACCTTCTTTGGATCCATTTTGAGACCTTTAGATGATACAACGAACCCCAAGTAGACTAACTCTTTTTTTACAAAGCAACATTTCTTTAAATTAATCAACATTTTCTCTTCCCTCAACCTTTCAAGGACACTACAAATGTGCAATAAATGTTCATCCAAAGTCTTACTAAAAATTAAAATATCATCCAAATAGACAATAACAAATTTTCCCAATAATTTCTTTAATACCTCATTCATAAGCCACATGAAGGTGCTTGGTACGTTGGTTAGTCCAAAGGGCATGACGAACCACTCATATGGACCCTCCTTGGTCTTGAATGTTGTCTTCCACTCATCTCCCTCTTCTATCCATATTTGATGATAGCCACTCTTGAGATCTATCTTCGTGAAGTATTGAGGTCCGCTCAAGAAATCTATAAGATCATCCATTCTTGGCAAAGGAAACTGATACTTGATGTTTATTCTATTTATAGCTCAAGAGTCTATGCACATTCTCCACTCTCCATCCTTCTTTAGTGCCAGTACCGTAGGTACTACACATGAACTTAGGTTCTCTCAAATCAAACCCTTCCTCAATAGCTCCTAAACTTGTTCATTTAGCTCCTAAATTTTAGTAGGAGTCATCTTATGAGTAGCCTTGTTAGGTAAACTAGCTCCAGGGATTAAATCTATCTAATGACTGATCTACTTTACTGGTGGCAACCCTTATGGAACATTATTAGAGATGACATCTGTATACTCACTTAATAGGCCTGAAACTTTAGGTGGAATTTCACTACTACCTTCCTTATCTCTTCTAGAAATCAAAGCATAGCACATATGCTAATGTTCCATACCATCCAAAAAATTTCCTCCATCAACAAGACATATCCTAGCACTACTGTATACCTTTTCACCTTCCTTTATCAAGGGCTTTAGTTTGTGGCAAACTCCATCCTTTGTTAGAGAGTATGTATTTGCATGACCGTCATGTACAACATGTTTATCAAATTGCCACGATCTTCCCAACAATAAATGACATACATCCATTGGAATAATGTCATAGAGAACTTCATCATGGTAACTCCCAATCTTGAACTTCACCAAACACTATTCACTAACCAAGACCTTATGATTATCCTTCACCCAAGAAATCTAACAGGGTTGGGGGTGTTTTTCCTTCTTCAGCTTTAGCTTAGAGACCATCTCCTTAGAAACCAAGTTGTCAGTGTTGCCACCATCAACAATCACATCGCAACACTTATCCTTGCACTTGCACCTAGTACGAAACAAAATCCTCCTTTTTCTAGATTTAGTATCACTGCTTAGTAAGACCCTTTCATTTACAAAAACCTCTCCTCTTTCTGCATCCTAAGAATGCGATGACTATGCATCCTCATCCACATGAGCAACCCTTTCTTGACCATCAACTCTCCTATCTATCCTTCCTTGTCATTGAGGGCATTCAAATGCATGATGACCTTCTTCATTGCAATGAAAATAGGTACAATAGAAGCCTCCTCATCTTGAACTTTGTCCACATCCTCTGACTATTCCTCTCTAATCTCTAAAGTTTTGATCATGGGAGCGATTGGAACCCTTGTTCCTTTGGTTCCTGCTAGTACCCACATCTTCATTTTTTTTCTGGGTCTCATTTTGGCCTCTAAATGACCTACCACCGCCCCTTCCTCCTTGACCACACCCTCTTTGCCTTCTATCAAACTATTTTTTTAACTTCTCTTCAACTCACAGGGAAAATTGGTATGCCTCTTCAGTGCTAGTCATTCTAACCAGACTTAACTCCTCCTAAATGCTAGGTCATAACCCACTGAGGTAATGGTCAACCTTCTCTTTATTAGCTTCTAAATACCCTGCCCTAATAAGAATTCAATAAAATTCCTCTATATATTTCTGGATACATTTTCTTGCTTTCTTTAACCCTTGCATTTTCTTGAATAAATCAACCTTGTAATCAATAGGAATGAACTGCTTCTTTAGTTTGTCCACCATGTGATCCCACCTTGTGATTTTCTGCTTTCCTCTTCTATTCCTTTCTAGCTAAATCTCTTGCCACTAGATTTTGGTATGGCCTTTCATTTTGGCCTTCATAAACTTAACCCTCTCTAGGTCATTGATATCCTCATACTCAAAATACTCCTCTAGTTCATTGATCCAGTTGATCAACTCATCTAGTTTTAGAGTTCTTGAAAACATACCCACATCAATTTTAGGTCTTTTTCCAAGCTTAGAAATGGCCCTAAAAAGCCTCTCCTATACCTGATTTAGGACTTCCTCTTCACCTTCCCCTTCCTGTCCAATATTTTTTTCTTCTTCATTTTCTTCCTCACTTTCATTGTCTACAACAACATTCAATCCTTTGTGGATCTCCTCCTACAATGCTTAAACTTGTCTCTGGAGGGCTCTAACCTCAAGAGTAACAAATCTAGCCCTTCTACCACATTCCCTTCGTAGAGGCATCTTCTTGTCTCAAACCCACAACCACATAGTCTTGGTGCAAAAAGTCTCACAATCAGCGCTCTGTCTACATACTCAGGAAAACCTACTTTGATACCACTTGATGGAGACACAACCGAAGACCAGAATGAACACATAGGAAAAGAGAAATATTATTATCAATGAAAAAATTCCCAATGGGCTTACAATAATATGATTCTGGAGAAAGAAATAGTCCACACAGTACCTTCTCTCTAACTCCACTATGAACTACGTTTACAATGCCAAAAATGTTCTTAAATAGACCCCAATTAATTTAGGGTTAGGAATAAATTCTAGAATATGCTAGTTGGCATCCACCACCAAAACAAAAGGTTCCAAAAGTTGCATTAGAAGTTGGTGTAAAATTAGAAGAACCCAAAAATGGTAGTCCAACTTTTGGGAGGCATAACTTTTGAACCAGGACTCCAATTGACAAAATGTGTACATTTTTGAAAAGCTCTCGAAGTGCTCTACAACCCTATGGACCAGTTTCACTTATCCCCCATTTTTCAATGCCAAAAAATGCTGTTTAGTGCCCCAAATATGACTTTGAAATGCTCTTAGGAGGTCTCCAGGAAACTTAAAACTGCAATAACTTTCTAACTGTAAAGTCTTTTGACCTAATTCTTTTTTTGGACCACTTTAAATTAGAAGTATAATCATCCCTTCAAATTACACCCTCTAACTCATCATAATTTTGGCTCCATTACAAAATAACCCATTTTCTATATTTACACATATCCCAAGGTGCTTAAAAACTCTAACCCAAAAAACTAATAGTGGAACTATGAGAGTTGGAACCTTTATTTGACACAAATGGGTATCCAAAAATTAAAAAAACATTAAATAGAAACCATATCTAAGCATATTTTTGGGTGATACAGGATTTCCCTTACACTAGTGGATGCTCCTATATCAGAATGACAATTGCTTATAAGATCCAAGCACTATCACTTAGTTGATTGATGAAGAGGATTTGACCAACAAGATGTAACAATAGCATCTAATGGAAAGGTTGAGTTATGATATTGTAATGAAGTGCAAGGATTAGTTAAGAAAATTGTTAAATGGTGTATTGATAACATACTCAAAGATATAAAGGTTGGTCACACTTAGAAACATTGGAGGAATAAGTTGTAACAAGATTGATTGCAAAGCTTGAACTAAGTTCATTAGTGGGTGCTGAGCAAGCAAGTTCAAGTTGAGCAAATTCTTAGTTGGAGCCAAGAAACATACTCAAAGATATAAAGGTTGGTCACACTTAGAAACATTGGAGGAATAAGTTGTAACAAGATTGATTGCAAAGCTTGAACTAAGTTCATTAGTGGGTGCTGAGCAAGCAAGTTCAAGTTGAGAAAATTCTTAGTTGGAGCCAAGAAAAAGGAAAGCCTAGTGTGTGTTGAGTGAACTTTAGGTACCATGTGAAGTTCAAGTGCCAAGCAAAGTAACAGGTGCCAAGCATTAGAAAATATTAGTAGGTGCCAAGTAAACTTTAGGTGCCGAGAATCAGTAAAACATAGTTGATATCAAGTACCACAGTATGTATCGAGTACGAGAATTTTAATAGTGCCGAGTTGCCGCATTATTAGAAATGTCAAAGATTCACCAAATCTGAGCTGACAGAGTTGTTACCTTGAATTTTGTGAACCAATTGGAGGATTAGGATGATGAGCTGGTAGTACATAATTCTATGTAAACTTTTTTTGAGTGAATTCAAAAGGATTATTCAAGAAGTTTCTAGAAGGAAAAAAATATGGGTTAGATTCAATGAATCCTACCTAATCCATATGAATTGAAATTAAAGGATGGAAGAATCGAGCAGGAAAAGAAAGTCTAGAACTTTTATTTAAGGAGTCATAGACCAAGAAGAAAGAGCTGTTGGTGTGCCAAATTGCAAAGTGGAAAAAGGGTGTCAAGGAGAAGACATTTAGGAGAAGGAAGAATAGAGCACAAAGACTTTGCTTTGATGAGTGGTCAGGAAGAGATGATTATACTGGTACATTCAACATGAAGACTCAAGGAGACTAAGCTTGAAAGGAGGGCAAGCTATCAGAACTACAAGAGATTGAAAGCCAGACAAAGTTATGAGTTGAAGAAGTGATCTAAGATCTGCAAGTTAAGTTGTATGTTGTAATCAAGTCAAAACCCCTTATCGTTACTCTCTAGAAATTGTATTAGTAAGGGTAAAGGAAAATCCTATGGATTTAGGTTGGTCTAATAGCCATTTGTAAATCCTTTAATAGGGTGACATTCCAAGTGAATGTTCCAAAGTCCTCTAACCAGGCCCACTTCTAACAGGGTGGTTAAATCCTTTAACTAGGTCACATTTAATAGTGTGTTGTAGCCTTTAATAGGGTAGGCATTTTAGAGGGGATCACTTCAAAAGAGCAAGAATTGAGTAGCACGTTATTGGTGATTTTTCTCAAATTGGATTTTCACATAAATTTCTATGTTATGTGTTAATCTTTTCATGTGTTATGCTTGCATGTTGATTTACGGTAACTTGTTGAATAGGAATGTTTTAAGCTTGGATGAATGAATGGTTGAGTGGGATCACTACAATTAGTGAAAAAGTTTGAATAGGACATTTGGACCTTGAATAACTAATTCACCTCCCCTCTCAATTATTCTAAAATATTTCTAACAATTGGTATTAGAGCCATCTACTGATTTAGTTTCAAGGTACTAGAAGCAGGAAGATCGAGATGTCCAAGAGAGAAGTTCCCAAGCTCAAAAAAGACAACTTTGTTGCATGGAAGAGTCTGATGAAAATTCACCTTGGATCAATAGGTGGCTATGAAAAAATCACAATTGGAGTGGAACATGTAGACCCAGCTGGACCCCTCTCTATAGATGATTTGGAAAAAAGGAAGGAGTACAATCAGGCAATGCTGGAGATTTCCTTTGCACTCAGTTATGCTGAATTTGATGACATTAAAGAATGTGATATTGTATTCAAGATGTGGAAAGCTCTAATAGATATCTATGGAGGAGATCGGAATGTTTAGAGAGCAAAGAGAGAAAGCCTTAGAGGAAAGTTTGATGACATGAAAATGGAGGAAGGTGAGAATGCTCCTCAATATGGATCCAAAATGAAAGTAGTAAGTACAATAAGAAGTCTTGGTGGACAATTGGAAGAAGAGAATATCAATAGCAAATAATTAAGAACTCTACTTCCTATATATGCTATTAGAGTTGTATCCATCCAAGAGCTAAGGTGTGCCAAGGAAACACACTAGCCTTTGAAGGAATAGTAGGAAGACTCACTAAATTTGAATTATCCAAATTTGATAACTATAGACCTAAGAACCTTGAATCTTCTTTCAAGGTAAATTTGACATTGAAAGACACTAAGGAGGTGACATCAAAAAGGAAAAGTAAAAAAGGAAAACATGCATCTAGTGATAGCAGTACAAATGAGGAAGATGTGGAATAGTTGGAAGCACTATTTTCTAGAAGATTCCATAGAGGCAAAGGTAAATTCAAAGGTAAGCTCCCTATCATTTGTTTTAATTGCAATGAATTAGGTCATATTACTGCAAGGTGTACGCAAAAGAAGAACTACAAAGAAGGAAACAAGTACAAGAACAAGAGAAAAGATGATAACAGAGATTACAAGGACAAAGGCAAAAGATGTTACATTGTTGAAGAAGATTCTGATGAGAATGATGATGAAGTAGTCTATGTGGCCATCAAGGATGAATCAAATGAAGATGAAGCAACAACATTGGTAACCTATGTGAACAAGAATGACAAGTGGATCCTCACATCACATGATAGGAGACAAAAGTAAGTTTATTACCTTTACTCAGTAGGATAGAAATAGTGTTAGATTTGGTAATGATGCTCTATGTCAAATCAAAATAAAAGGCTCAATTAAAATTACAGAGAAAATTTTATGTGATAATGCATACTATGTTGAATGATTGAACTACATCTTGTTGAGTGTATCATAGTTAGGCAATGTAGGTTGCAAGGTAGAATTTGAAAACAAATCTGCCAAGATCTATGACACTGATAGAAATCTAATATGAAAAGGTAAACAAACTAGGAGTAATCTATTTTACCTAGATATGAAAGATGCAACTTGTCTTATTGTTAGACTTGATGATGTGTGGTTATGGCATAAAAGATTGTGTCATGTTAACTTTGACAATATGATTAGCATCAACAAAAGGAAGAAAGTCAAAGGTATACCTAAACTAAAGAAACCTAAAAATACAATGTGCAAACAATGTCAACTAGGAAATATGACTAAGTCTAGTTTCAAGAGTAAAACATACAATTTCAAAGAAGTACTAGAACTAGTCCATACAGACTTATGTGGTCTAATAGAAGTACAAAGCTACCTAGGAGATAGATACGTCATGTTATTTGTAGATGACTATTCCAAGATGATGACTACCATGTTCTTGAAGTAAAAATATGATGCATTTCAAATATTTAAGTGGTATTTGGCCAGAGTTGAGAAGGAAATAGGAAAGAGTCTAAAGTGCCTAAGGTTAGACAGAGGAGGTGAGTTTACATCAGAAGAATTTGAGATATTTTACAATGACAAAGGTATCAAAAGGAAAACATTAGCACCAAGAACTCTACCATAGAATGGTATTGCTGAAAGAAAGAATAGATCAGTGATAAACTCTGCTAGAACCTTGATGATGGAGAAAATTTTTTCTCTAAATTACTAGAGAGAAGTTGTAAGCACTATAGTCTACACACTGAATAGAGTTCAAGTCCAGAAATGTACAAATGCAACACCTTTTGAATGATGGTATGGTCACTCACCTAATGTTAAACATTTCAAAGTATTTGGTTGCAAATGCTATATTCTTAAAGATGCTAGAAATGGAAAGTTTGATGCAAAAAGTGATGAAGGAATATTCCTTGGATACTCCACTAGAAGTAAGGCATATAAGTGTTTGAACACTAACACTAACAAGATTGTGGAGAGTGCAAATGTAAATTTTGATGAGCATATAGAAGTACAAGTTGATGAATCCAAGCAACCAAAAGATTATAGATCTTTTGTATACTTCTATGAATGAATAATTGTTGAAGATAAAGCTACCAATCAAGTTGGGAACTAGCAACAAATTTTAGTATTAATCAAGTTCCAACCAGTGAATGTCAAGCTACATTATAAAGCCAAGTTGCAAAATGAAGGAAATGCACATTCTGACTCTTAAACTAGTGCACATGAAAGAGACAATGAAGTACCAAATGAAGAAGAGAAAAATGACTCTAAAGCTAAAGAAAGAAACATCAAAAGAAGGACAGAACTAGGACTAGCCAAGTATGCAAGAAAACATCACCCTATAGATCAAATCATTGGTGACAAGGATGCCAGACCAATGACAATGAATAGACTAAGGAATGAATCATGTCTGCTGAGAAAGGTTGAGCCCAAAATAGTGAAAGATGCACTACAAGATGATGACAGGTATAAATTTATGGAAGAAGAGATAGACTAGATTGAGAAGAACAAAACTTGGACCCTAGTTCCCATACTAGTTGACAAGAATGTAATTGGTGCTAAATGGTTTTTTAGAAACAAACTTGATGAGAATGTTGAGATAACTAGAAACTAAGCTAGACTAGTTTGCAAAGGCTATGCACAAGAAGAAGGACTTGATTATGGGGAAACATTCACCCCTATTGCAAGAATGGAAGGAGTAAGAACATTACTTGCATATGCTACTTACAAAGGTCTCAAAGTCTACCAAATGGATGTCAAGTTTTCTTTGCTGAATGGTATACTAGAAGAGGAAGTCTACATAGAACAACCTGAGGGATTTGTTGATGAAAACAATAAGGATATGGTTTGCAAACTACATAAAGAACTCTATGGTTTGAAGCAAGCACCTAGAGCATGGTATGAGAGACTGCACAAATATCTTGTGAAGACAAGATTTGAGAGAAAAGATGACAACAACAATTTGTATATCAAGGTAGAACAAGGTAAAGATATTTTGATATAAAAAATCTTTGTTGATGATATAATATTTGGAGGAAAAGATATTATATGCAAAGATTTTGTTGATCAAATGACACATGAGTTTGAGATGTCAATGTTTGGAGAAATCAAATTCTTTGTTGGTTTGCAAGTACATCAATTGAAGAATGACATATTTGTGACCCAATCAAAATACATCATGAAGATACTCAAAACATTTGGATTAGAAGATTCAAAACTAGTGAGTACACCAATGGTGATAGGACATAAGTTATCCAAGAATGATGAGTCTGCTGAAGTGAATCAGATAATGTATAGATCAATGATTGGAAAGTTGAAATATTACATAGTAGACTAGACATTGCATTAGCTGTTGGAATAGTGACAATATTTTTTGCAGATTTAAGAGAAAATAACTTGATGGAAGTGAAGAGAATACCGAGGTACTTAAAAGAAACTAATGACTTTGGTCTATACTACAAGAGGAGTGAAAATTTTGAGCTAAGAGCCTACAGTGATGCAGATTGGGGAGGTAACATTGATGACATAATAAACACTACTAGAGGAGTACTTTTCTTCGGAAAAAGACTGATTACATGGACCAATAAAAAGAAAAGTTGTACCTCACAGTCAACAACTAAAGTTGAATATGTTATAGCTACTATCAATTGCACCAATATTGTATGGATCAAACATCTCTTGGAAGGTATGAAGGAAGAAGTAACTAAGCCTGTGATACTTTATTGTGATAATACAAGTGCTATCAATGGATCAAAGAACATTGTAATGCATGCCAAAACCAAGCATATTGCAATCAAGTATCACTATGTAAGAGAATTGGTGGAAGACAGGCAAGTGAAGATGGAATATGTTAGCTCAAAGGAAAAAAGTGCTGACATCTTTATAAAAGCACTACCCAAAGATTCTTTTGAATATATTAGAGGTATGTTAGGGGTGATACCCCTAGCCAAGGCTACTTGAAGCAAAAGCAAGACCACCCTATATCAAATGAATTGATTGTTGAAATATTACACATTGATGCGAAGGATACTTACTTTAGGATTTATGCCTAAAGTAATCAAAGTGCAGAAGCTACAAAATCAATCACAAGCAAGGTGACAAAGGGAGAAATTGAAAAAGCTTGTAAATTCTACACTTGCATGTTAAGATCCTGAAATAATATGTCTTTGAAATTGTTGTCAAAGAGGGAGAAGTGGAAGAGAAACTGATCAATAGTATTTGAACAATAGTATGAGGGAGAAAGTGCAAAAACTGATCAAATCTAGAGAAAGAGGGAGATTGTCAAATCCAAATCCAAAGGAAGAAAAAGAGAAGTAGCAAGAAGATGATTAGAACAAAGAATAGAAGAAGATGAGTAATGCATACAGAGGGAGAGAATGTAAGAAGGGAGAAACCAAATAAAAGGATACAACAGCTAAGAGGGAGAAGTAGAATTAAAGCAATTAGGATGATAGATCAAGAGATTGGAGATGTGATAGATTCACAATTTCCTTTTGGAAATTTACTTACTATTCTAACCTAGTTAGCATGTTGATAACATGGTTGAATAGTTTGGTTTGATGGTTGACCAGTTTGGTTTGTCATTAATGCCAAAGAGGGAGATTGTTGCAAAGAAGTAAGTTGGTTGATAAAGAATGTTTTCAATCATTTTTTTGTCATTGATGTCAAACCTACTATTTGAAGGAATGAAAATCACTTATAAGATCCAAGCACTATCACTTAGTTGTTTGATGAAGAGGACTTGATCAACAAGATGTCACAAGAGCACCTAAGGGAAAGGTTGAGTTATGATGTTGTAATGAAGTGCAAGGATTAGTTAAGAAAATGGTTAAATGGTGTATTGATAACATACTCAAAGATACAAAGGTTGGTCACACTTAGAAACATTGGAGGAATAAGTTGTAACAAGGTTGATTGCAAAGGTTGAATTAAGTTCATTAGTGGGTGCTGAGCAAGAAACTTCAAGATGAGAAAATTCTCAATTAGAGCCAAGGAAAAGGAAAATCTAGAGTGTACCAAGTGAACTTTAGGTACTGAGTGAAGTTCAAGTGCCAAGAAAAGTAACAGGTGCCAAGCATTAGAAAATCATAGTAGGTGTCGAGTAAACTTCAGGTGCCAAGCATCAGTAAAACACAGTTGATGCTGAGTAATATAGTATATGCTGAGCACCAGAATTTTAATAGTGCCAAGCTGTTGCATTATTAGAAATGTCCAAGATTTTCCAAATCTGAGATAACATAGTTGTTACCTTGAATTTGTGAACTAGTTGGAGGATAAGGATGATGAGCTGGTGGCACAAAATTCTATGTAAACTATTTTTGAGCAAATTCAAAAGGATTATTGAAGAAGTTTCTAGAAGGAACTAAATATGGGTTGGATTCAATGAATCCTTCCTAATCCATACAAATTAAAATTAAAGGATGGAAGAATCGAGTGGGAAAAGAAAGTCTAGAACTTTTATTTAAGGAGTCATAGACCAAGAAGCAAGAGCTACTAGTGTGCCAATTCTGAAGTGGCAAAAGGGTGTTAAGGAGAAGACATCTAGGAGAAGGAAGAACAAAGCACATAGACTCTACTTCTATGAGTGGTCAGGAAGAGATGATTGCACTAGTACATTGAGCATGAAGACTCAAGGAGTCTAAGCTTGAAAGGAGGGTAAGCTGTCAGAAATGCAAGAGATTGAAAGCCAGGCAATGTTATGAGCTGAAGAAGTGATCTGAGATTTGCAAGTTAAGTTGTATATTGTAATCAAGTCAAAACCCCTTATTGTTACTCTCTAGAAATTGTATCAATTAGGGTAAAGGAAAATCTTATGGAGTTAGGTTGGTCTAATAGCCATTTGTAAATCCTTTAATATGGTGACATTCCAAGTGAATGTTCTAAAGTCCTCTAACTAGGCCCACTTCTAATGGAGTGGTTAAATCCTTTAACTAGGTCATATTTAATAGTGTGTTGTAGCCTTTAACAGAGCAGGCCTTTCATAGGGAATCAATTCAGAAGAGTGAGAATTGAGTACCATGTTATTGGTGCTTTTTCTCAAATTGGGTTTCCACGTAAATCACTATGTTATGTGTTGATCTTTTCATGTGTTATGCTTTCATGTTGATTTATAGTAACTTGTTGAATAGGAATGTTTTAAGCTTGGATGAATGAATGGTGGAATAGGCTCACTACACTTAGTGAAAAAGTTTAAATAGGACATTTGGACCTTGAATAATTGATTCACCCCCCTCTTAGTTATTTTAAAACATTTCTAACATTTTATCCATCAGGTCTACTATTGTTGCATCAAACTCTTTGGAATCTCCATTTGCAAACACTTTTGAGGTGTCAATCTCCTTATACTATGTATCATTCTCAACTATGGCAATCTCTCTTCTTCTATTTAAGGATTTCCTCAATTCTTCTTTGGCTTCTTCTAGAGAGTGTAGAATGAGGTGTATCTCAATTTCTTGGTTTTCTATGATCTTACAAAGTTTGTAGACTTCTATTTCTAGATCTTTTTCTCCAAGCTGTAAGGCTTCTCCTTGTGAGAACTCAGCTCTGATACCAATTGTTGGAATTTACAAGTGGAAAGATTTACTTCTTAGGGGGGGGGGGGGGGTGTGTAAATTAGAAGTAATAGTATTTAACCTCTAAAAATTTTAACTAAGATTATTCACATGCATCTAACATCTTCTAATAAACATGAAAGTAAATACATGGATGGAAATAGATAACACAAGATTTTGGTCACCTAGAAACCCTCCAAAATAAGAAGGTAAAACTAGGGTGGGGATTACACCCACAAATTATCATTGGAGCAATATGTAATTGGTTAAGGTTACAAAGTTTGACCATCAACAATGGTCTACCCTATGAAAGGCCTACCCTATTAAAGGCTTTACACCCTATTAAAAGTGACCTATCTAAAGGATTTACAAACACTCACTTGGAATGTTATCATGTTAAAGGATTTACAACCCTATTAAGGATCTACAATATAGCTATTAAGCCAACCTATCATCATAGGATTTTCATTCTCCCAATATAATGGTTAGAAAGTATAGAAGAATTTCTTGATATGATAACTTACAATCTTCAATTTATGATCCCAGATCCTTGTTCTATTGAATTTGATATGATCCTTCCTAATCTGATGTAACTTTTTTCATAGTGCTGACGCTCTATTCTAATCAACTTGATCTTGTAGTGTTGTTCTTCCTCTAAGTCCTTACACCCCTTTTGTTTCCTTCACAACTTTGTTAGCATTCTTTCTTGCATTCCACATGACCTCTTACATACATCCTCTAAATTCTCTCTAAATTATGGGGTAGCAACCTCTTTTTAAAGGCTTCAAGACTTAGGGTTAGGTATGAATCCATGATAGATATTCATCCATGTTTTCTTGCTCAAATATTTACAATTTTCCTATTGGTTGCATGCTTTCTCCATTTTTTGAATAGGTTGCATGCTGATTACATAGGGAATGTAATAGATTTGATCTTATCTTTTAGATCCTTCAAGATTCATCTTGTGTCAGCTCAAAAATGGTTTACATCTAAGTTTGTGAAGGTAAAAACTCATATGCTAATTTTGTGTTACTCAACACTTACTAATTATTGATTCCCAACACATATAGGATTCTATCTTACTCGGCTCCTATAGTAACTCTATCTCACTCGACATCTATTCTTTGCTCAACACTTATAGTGACTCGACACCTATAGTGACTCAACACTTGAAACTTTCTTGGCACCTAAAATTTACTCCACACCTATAGTGACTCGGCATCTATACTATACTTGATATCAACCTTAGAATTTTCTTAAGTATGTTGATACTCAATTGTCAAGACCAATTTGAGACCAAAAAGTTCTTCTCTTGCTTCATCCATTTGATGTAGAATAAGTTTTACTTCAATTCTCTGATTCTCAATAATCTTTCCCAACTTGTTGACTTTCATTTTAAGATCTTTCCTCAAAGCTGCAAAGCTTCTCTTTTAGAGAATAAGGCTTTCATACCAATTGTTGGAATTACAATAGGAAAGGTAAACTTCTGTTGGGGGGAGGGGGTGAATTAGTAGTTTACACTAGGACCCATAAAACTTTCACCACACATCCATCTCATACATTTAGCAAGTAAACTGAAATACCATGTAAAGAATGTATATCTAAATCATGTAAGCAAGTAAACATTCACATATTTAACAAAAAATATGATTACCTAGAAAACCTCCAATGAGAAGGTAAAATTGGGGTGAGGATGACACCCACAAATCTTCACTACTATAGAAATAAAGTTTATCTAATGAAGGTTACAATATTTTGACCATGAGATATGATCTACCCTATGAAAATTCTACCCTATTAAAGGCTTAGAAATACTATTAGGTCTTACCCTATTAAATGATTTCAACACCCTATTAGAAGTGTGCCTGGTTAAAGGACTTCAACTTACAATAAAGTAAGCACCCTGTCAAAGGATTTCAATATAGCCTATTAGGACTACTCTGTTAAGACATTTAGACTAAAATCACTTTTTAGAATGTCTCAGAATTGATTCTGTGGTCAACACTTGGTTGCTTGATGATAGATCACCTCTAAACTATTGTATTCTCTATCCTTCTTGATCAAATGTATCTTTGTTGTATCCTTTTCCTTTCCTCTATTTTTCTCTAACTTGATTCAACAATGCAATCTTACTTCATAACTCTTTAGCCACCATGAATGCTTTGTTTGCACATGCAAACTACTCTCTTTACAACATAGATAGTTTAGGGTTTGTCCTCCTTAAAAAAATTTGGTGACTTAGGGTTAGGTATGAATCAATGGCTGTGATTCATCCATTTTTCAGCTTAAACCTTCCCTTTTTTTGATTTGCTGCATGTAATTGCATTGGGAATCCATCATAAGATTTTTTCTTATCTCCAAAATATCATAATTCATCTTTAAGTTGGCCGAAAACTAGTTTACATAGTTGTTTGTGCCATTACAAAAAAATATGTCAAAATTGTGTTACTTGGCATCTAAAGTCCCTGATGCTCAGCATATACTATTCTCTATGTTGTGACTCAGCATCTGTATCACTCATCATCCACTATTTACTTAGCTACTGTGTTACTTACCATACACTATCTACTCGACACTTGAGTGACTCAGCACATGAATGGCTTGACACTCACTATTGACTTGACATGTTCTATAATATATATGTTGTGCTCAGCATATACTACTTGTTTGGCATGAACTAAGTAAATAACTTAAGTGTGTTGACACTCACTTGTCAAATCTAATCTAAGATCGACAATAGACTATGCTAGAATATTGATGATTCAATACAATGTTGTAGAATTCTATCTGAGAGAAGTTGTGAACAAAATTTTGTACATCTTTAAAAGGGTAAAGGTGAATAAAAATAAGATATCCTATTAGTTATGATTTGGAAACTCACCATCAATGAGTTATATCAAATTATTTGGAAGTAAATTATACATAAAAAGGGATGAATATCAAGAAAAGATTGAGAAAAAGAGTGATGAAGGTATCTTTCTAGGATACTCTACAAAGAACAAGGTGTGAAAGTATTTGAACACATGAAGAAATAAAATTGTATAATATTCTAATGTGAAGGTAGAAGAGTTCTCCAAGAAGAATGAAGAATAAAGAAATAAAGAGTCGAAGGACTACACATAATTTTTATACACTCCACTAACTGAGTCAGTAACATAAAAACCAATAGAGGTGGCACAAGAACAAGTTCCTATCCAAGTAGAAGAAGAAAAACCCAAATAAAATGGATAGATGCACTAGAAAGAACAAGAATTGGCTACGTATGTTAGGTGAAGCCATTCAATAGATTATACTATTGGAGATGAGACTTCTAGAGTGATGACTAGAAAGCAGGTGAGAGAGATGGTTTTTCTACTCTCACACATAGAGCCCAAAGTTAAAAGAGAGTATCGAAAGGATGAAGAATAGAGAAAGGACATGGAGGAAATAATTGACAAGATAATGAAAAATGATACATGGAACTTGGTGATTTGATGTAAGGATAGAAATTTCATAGGCACAAAATGGGTATATAGAAACAAAATGAATGAATATGGAGAAGTGCTTAGAAATAAGGCTAGATTTATCTATAAAGGATATACACAAGGGAAAGGCATAAACTATAGAGAAACCTTTGCACTAGTAGTAAGTCTAGAGTGAGTTAGGATACTCCTAATCTTTGTAGAATACAAGAGCTTTTAAGTGTACTAGATGGATGTAAAATCTACATGCTCAAATAGAATACTAGAGGAGGGGGTATACATAGAATAGATATAAGGGTTTGATATTGAGGAAGGTAAAAATCAAGTATGTAGGATACAAAAAGTCATTTATGGACTAAAGCAAAAACCAAGAGGTTGGTATGAGAGACTGCAATCATACTTAATCAAGATTGGATTTGTAAGAATGAATGACAATAACAACATCTATCTAAAGAAGGAGATAGAAGTTGGATTCCTGATTGCCAAACTATTTGTAGATGATATCATCTATGGAGAATATGACAAGATGATCATAAATTTTTTAGATGAAATGAAGAAGGATTTCAAGATGGACATATTTGGAGAAATTAAGTTCTTCATTGGATTACAATTGTTCCAACTAAAGGGAGGAGTCTTCAATATATGGATAAAGTGTGTGATGGAGATTATGAAAACTTTAGGTTTGGAACAGGCCAAACTAGTAGGCACTCCAATGGTGACCACTTGTAAGTTGTCAAAGGAAGACAAGAGTCCAAAACTAAATGAAAATATTTGTTGATCTATGATTGGTAAGCTGTAGTATGCAGTCCAAAGTAGACCAAACATTGCACAAGTTTTTGGTATAGTGGCTAGATTCTTAATCACTCCAAAGTAATCATACCTGATTGTTGTACAAAGGAAATTTTAGATATCTAAAGGGTACATAAAACTATTTCTTGTGGTATCCTTTCAAAGGAAACTTTGAGATTAGTGTCGTTACTAATGCTTATTGAGAAAAGAACATAGATGATAGAAAAAGAATGACTAGAGGTGTGTTATTTATTGGAGGAAGACTAGTGACATGTACCAACAAGAAGTTGGACTGCATATCTTAGTCAAAAGAAAAAGAAAAATATGTAGGTAGAGTACTGAATTGCACATAGGTTGTTTGGATTAAATAATTGCTTGAATGAATTAAAGAGAAGGTAGAAGAGCTAGTGGTTATCAATTGTGATAACACAAGTATAATATGTTGGTTCTCAAGTGGACTGGTTGGAAATCCTATGAGTTTTGTTACTAAATTATGAGATCTTCCAACTCAATTTGGCCAATGAATGGGAATGATCTTTAAAGAAAAAACTCCCCTACACTTCATACTTTACATGACTTAGATGGGTGGACCTACACATACACCTTCTAGACTAGTTCAAGGACTTTTAGAGAATATTTCTCATGAAATAATTAGTAAATTCTCTTGGGATGACAAGAGATTTTCAAGATAAACCAAATTTGTGATCTTGGATGCTTTAGAATGATTAAACATAAATTTAAAGTGTAAATGGGAATAATTTAGTGATGTGTAGATGAATATGATAATAAAATTCACCAACCAAAAATGTTTATTAATTTTAATGAAACTAATGAGACTAGTTTCTTATCCATTTTTAAGAAAATAGAGTCGAACTTATATCAATTTACTATCATCAAATCTATGGAGATAGTGTGTGCTACCATCAACCACCAAACATAGAACTTCAAATATAAAATTTGTCTAATTGTGTTTAACTTCAACCAAAGAAGACCATTTAGACAAAGAATGCATAACATGAAAACTTTAATGATCAAGAGCATATGTTAAGTTCAATCTATCAACAATAACATTAACCCGAGATGTCAATTATTGAATGCAAGTATTTAGTAATCAATTTCCCAAATTTAAATGAAAATAAGGTCTTTGTATTTTTTTTTAAAGGTACAATTGAGTGGTGTTTGGTTGCAATACCTATTCATAAAAGTGCAAGATCATATGTTCTTTCTTATCTTATCATATCTCTTAGTATGTATGTATGTCTAACTATAAGGTCTTGGTACCCTTTCTTAAAAAAGTGAAAGGGTGTGACAAAGCTTTAGACCTTTTCAATCTAAACTAACTAAAAACTAATTACAAATAAACACAATTATGTACCATAATATACTAAGACAAAAATTCATATAGTTTTGATGGTTAGGATGGCCAGATTCTTCAAAGAACTTTTATAAACTTGTCCATATGTTGATTATTACCATGTAGGTGCAAAAACTTTGCTAGTATAAGCTACAACTTGACTTTTCCTCCTTCATTTCTAGTTTATATAAATCATTGAAATTATGTGCATAGATAATCCTTAAATCTTGTGCAGTAACATACATGTTATGAATGACATCCAATTGATCTTCCTGCTCTAGAGTAAGATGTGGTTGAACTACTAACTTTTATGTTTTACCTACTAGATGTTCCTGAATAGACAACCCCATTTCTACAAATTCAACAACAAAAATGCAACTTGGGAATGAAGGATCATTGGCCTTTATGCTTTAAGTAATATCAACCTAGGCTATTTGCATTAAGATAACAGTCACACTAATTTATTATTTAATTCAAAAGTATTTTTAAAAAGATTCCACACATGTTTGATACTTATTCATACTCTACTATTTTCATATCTAATTAAACATCCAATTTTTGAGTTGCACTTTTTAATATATTTTTGACAAATGGTCATTTTTTTGATCTCACATCCTTCAACATTTGTATGTCACAAAAATATGATCAATATCCTTCCTATCCAGACCTTTGCTAACTCTGAATCCTCAAGCTCTTTTCTAACAATTTTTTAAAAGATCACCATTTTTCAAGCTTCTATGATTTCACTTGCTAACTCACAATTTTGCAAGGTCTTCACTAGATCATTTACAAAATAGTGGAAAAATGCTATTTCTTTAAACTTTAGTATGTTATCTACAATATAAAAAACTATCTCCACTTCACATGCTAGTGTTTCCTTATCTCCAAAATTGCAAAAAATCCTTCTTAATAGGATTTTGTGAATAAGGATTATGAAAATTTGGAGGCTCTATCAGTGGCTCTTTTTGGGGATGCATATTTCTTGTAAATATGGAGAGAATATATCCATCTCTAGGAAATCAAACAAAAAGGAACACCAAAAAAATTATGTTTGTCTAATAATATATGTATAAATCATATTCTACTTAAATTAAGAGAGAAAGGGTTTTAGATATTGGTCATGTATAGGAAAATATAGAATTTTTTGATCAATATCTTGTAGGAAATAAAAACATTCTCCTTCTTTCAATGATAAGATGAAGGGGCCCAACCACAAGGCGTCAAATTTTCCATGTTTTTCATTATATTGGTTTTTAACATCCCACTTTAAAATCTAGTCGCCAATGTCAAAATATATTTCCTCTTACCTTTTATCATGGAGGAATACAACAATTTTTTGCATTTTAATCTTATGCTCCAGTTTTGACTTTCTAATCTCATCTAATTCAATAAATGCATTTATCCCCTCCATAAAATTTTTATATTCAAGATGCTTCTTTTTCATGATGATGTATACTGGTGGTAAATTATTTAGGGGAATTTTAGCTTCCTTACCATAAACTAAATTAAAAGGAAAAAAAATAGTAGACTTCTTTACTATGATTCTATTTGCCCATAATGCTAAATTTAATCATGTCCTAAGCCTTTTTATTGTTATCTAACATTCTTCTAATAATATTTAATATGTTCTTGTCACTTGACTCCTCTTTTCTATTTCCCTTGTTGGAAACTATAATTGAGACAATTATTATGTTGTCATTGATGTTAAACCTTATTGGTAAGACAATTTACTATCTAAGTAGAGTACCATTTAAAGATGATTGATGAAGAGGATGTGAGAAGGAAATAAAAAAATGACCTAGAGGAGAGGTTGAGTTATGAGGAATTACAGTGGGCATTTGAATTAATTGGACTTTAACAAGGTAACGTGATTATTTAATATTGCTAAAAGAGAAGAGTATAGTTGTACTGAAGCCTAGAAGAAGTGATCAAGGAATGACCAAATACATAGGCTCGAGAAAATAGAAGAGAAAAGGACTACAAAGAAAAATGTAAGAAATCCTATTATATTGCTGAAGAAGAAACTAATAATGAGTTTGATAGAAATGATGAAGAAGTTTCCTATGTTTTTATGAATGTGTTTTTATGAAGAAGATTCTGATGAAGATGTGAAAACTACATTAATTTCATATATGAGTAAAGATGATTGGTGGATAATTGACAATGGTTGTTCACACCATATGACTAGTGATAAAAGTAATTCTGAAACCATGGAGCCATGCAAAGGTAGTTGTGTTAAGTTTTCTAATGATGCACCATGTCTTGTGAGAGGTAAAGGATCAATACAATTGACTGATAAAATCAAGTGTGACAATGTTAATTGGATCAAAGGACTTAACTGTAACTTGTTGATTATTTCATAATTGAACAAATTAGGATATAAATTTGAATTCCATCACAAGAAGGCCAAGTTATTTAATGCTATTGGTAAACTAATTTAAAGTGGTGATTAGACAAGAGGTAACTTGTTCTACTTAGATTTATCTGATAAGACATGTTTGTTTACATAGAATGAAGATATATGGTAATGGAATAAGAGTTTAAGTTTTGTGAACTTTGATAATTTGGTAAGAATTCATAAAATGAAAAGAGTAAGATGGTTACCAAGATTGAATAAACCTAATAATTCTATATGTAAACAATGCCAATTGTGAAAATTGAGTAAGTCTAGTTTCAAGAGCAAGACATACTCATGTGATGATATTTTGGAATTGGTTCATACTAACCTTTGTGGACCTATTGGTGTGCAAAGATACTATGGTGATAAATATTTCATTCTATTTGTTGATGACTATTCTAGAATGATGATCATGATGTTTCTTAAAGAAAAATCTAATGCTTTTTAGTCGTTTAAGTGGTATTTGGCCAGAGTTAAAAAGGAAATAGGTAAGAGTTTGAAGTGCTTGAGATATGACAGAGGAAGAAAATATATCTCTAATGAAATCAATATATTATGTAATGATAGAGGAATCAAAATGCAGATGTAAGAACCTAAGACTCCTCCCCAAAATGGAGTGGCTAAAAGGAGGAATATATCAATCATGGATTGTGCTAGAACATTGACAATGGAGATGAATGTGTCACAAAAATATTGGACAGAAGTTATAAGTACAATAGTCTATATTTTGAATAGAGTACAAGTCAAGAAAGGTACAAATGTTACATCCTTTGAGTTATAGTATAGGTATGCACCTAATGTGAAGTATTTGGAAGAAAATGCTATATACTAAAAGATAATAGAAGTGAAAAACTTGATGATAAAAGTGATGAAGTCATATTCCTAGGATACTCCACTAAGAGAAAAGCTTATAAGTGTTTAAATACTAACACTAAAAAAGTTGTGGAAAGTGAAAATGTGAAAGTTGATGAATATATAGAAAAGAATGAAATTGAATGCAAGACATAACCTAAAGAATACAAAAAAATTATTTATGTAAATGACGGTTTTCCTTGCACCTAGCCTAAACCAAAGAACAAAGCTACCAAGAAACAACAAAAGGTAAATATTGGGTTGCAGTAGTAGGAATTTGAGCAACAAACTATAGATGTTGAGTATCATTAGAATGATACTGAGATGCATGTAGAAGATGTCACTCATAAGGAAGATAATGCCAAGATAGAAGAACCTAAACCACAACCTGAAGTAGAGATACAAAATGAACTTGAAATAATTTTTCAAGATGAACTGAAGAAGAAGAAGAAAAGAAACTACACTAGAAAAATATGTGAGATACACCATGCACCTAAGAAAATCATTGGTAAAAAAGAATCTAGAGTTATGACAAGGAAAATACTTAAAAGTGATACATGTTTACTTAGTGAGTTTGAGTCTAAATTAGTAAATGATGATTTTGATAATGAAGATTGGATTCAAGTAATAAATGAAGAAATTGAACATATAGAGAAGAACAAAATGTGGACACTGGTACTTATACCTAAGGACAAGAATATTATTGGAATAAAGTGGGTATTTAGAACAAGCTAAATGAGAAAGGAGAAGTCACAAGAAACAAGCCTAGGTTGGTATGCAAAGGATATGCACAAGAAGGAGGAATTGACTATGGGGAATCATTTTCCCTAATTTTAAGATTGGAAGGAGTAAGAATACTAATTGCATATTCTACTTATAAAGGATTTAAAGTGAAACAAATGGATGTCAAATCTGCATTTTTGAATGGAATACTGGAAGAAGAGGTTTACATGGAAAAACTAGAAGGATTTTTTGATCCCAACAAGAAGAACATGGTATGTAAACTACACAATGTTGTATATGGTTTGAGACAACCCCCTAGAGCATGGAATGAAAGGCTACACAATTACTTGATAAATATTGGATTTGTAAGAACTAATGATAACAATAATATGTACTTGAAGGCTTGAGGTAACAATGAGATATTATTGTCTGGAACTTTTGTTGATGATACCATATTTGGAGGAAATGATGCATTATGCAAATAATTTGTAGACGAGACGAGGAATGAATTTGAAATGTCTATGTTTGGTGAGATCAAATTCTTTGTTGGTTAATAAGTATATCAAATGAAGCAAGGTATCTACATTACTCAATCAAAATACATCAAAGAAATACTATTGTTTTTTGGATGGAAGATTCAAGGCCAATCAAAACACTTATGGCTAGAGGGCATAAGATATCTAAGAATGATGATTCCATAAATGTGAACTAGACATTGCATAGATCAATGATTGGAAAGTTATAATATGTTATTCACATTAGACCTAATATTGCATTGGTAGTTGGGATTGTTGCAAGATTTTTTGTAAGTCCTAAGGAGAATTATATGATGGAAGTGAAAAGGATACTAAGATATCTAAAAGGAACAAAAGACTATGATCTATATTACACAAAGAATGACAATTTTGAATTGAAAGTGTATACATATGTAGATTGGGTAGGAAATGTTGATGATAGAAAAGGTACAAGTGGTGGAGCTTTATTTCTAGGAAAGAGATTAATATTATGGACAAGAAAGAAGCACAACTATATATCTCAATCAACAACTAAAGCTAAATATGTGGTAGGAACAATGAATTGTTCAAATATTGTTTGGATCAAGCAATTGTTGAAAGGGATGAAGGAAGAGATCATTGATCATTTTGTTATCTATTGTGATAACATAAGTACTAAAAATATATAAAATAACCATGTGATGCACATAGAGACCAAGAATATTTCTATCATGTATCATTACTTGAGAGAGTTATTTTAAAAAAGGAAGTGAGATTGGAGTATGTGAACATTAAGGAGAAAATAGATGATATTTTCACTAAGGATTTACATAAGGATGGACATGAGTATCTAAGATGTAAATTAGGGTTGATTCCCTAGACACAAATACTTAAGTTTAGATGGAGCTTTGCATCAAATGTGTTCATCAAAATATCTTACAAGTTGATGCAAAAAGTCATACATTACAAGTTGCATAAAGTAGTGAAGGAAGGAGAACAAAAAATTCTATCAGTCATAAGAATAAAAGGTAGATGGTGAAAAAGATTCAGAAGTGGTGACACGAAGATATTTACATGATAAAGATGTATGTGATAGAAGAAGTGTCTTTAACGTTGTTGTCAAAGAGTGAGATTATATAGTAGTTACCTACAGGGTATTTTTTAGTGGCTAATATTTGCTAATTGGCTAATTTTAGGAAATTTTGGCTAATAATTTAGTTCTTAAAAATATTTAAAGTCACCACATTTTTATAAAATTTAAGATTCACCAATTAAATAATATAAATTATTTTTATTTTCCAAAATAATGTAAGATTCACCAATATTTTTATATCTCTTTTTCAAGGGGGGTTGCATAAAGTTTACCTTGGTTACCTATGTAGTAACAAGAAAGAGGAAGAGTATGTAAGATGAAGAGATATTGCAAAGAGGGAGAGTTTATGAAAGGTGTTGCCAAAAATACAAAGGAAGTTGATTGATTTCATGATCTGATATGATAGAGAGAGCTTATGTGTTGTATATCAAAGCTGCATGGATGAGAATTAGAATGAAACTAAAAGAGGGATTATTGGACATAGTGACAAGATAAAGAATGAAACCAAGGATATTAATGAAGATCTAATACTAAACACAAAGGGAGATACTCAAAGCAATACATATTTTGGATTGCATGGTAACTAGAGGTGTTGCCATCAATGCCAAAGAGGGAGATTATTAGAAGCTACAATTAAGGCAATTGTTATGATGTCATTGATGTCAAACATTATTGGTAAGACAATTTTCTATTTGAAAAGAGTGCCATATCAAGATGATTGATGAAGAGGATGTGAGAAGAAGGATATAACAAAAGGACCTAGAGGAAAGATTGAGTTATGAGGAATTACAATGGGCTCTTGAATCTATTGGACTTTGAAAATATAAAGTGATTATTTAATGATTATACAAAAGAAGAAGGAAATTGTACTGAAGCCTAGATGAAATGATCGAGGAATGACCAAATGTTTAGACTTGACTAAGCAAAAGACTAGAGGATTAAGGAACTTGAAATTTAAGTCGAGTAATGCTAGAGTTGATCGAGTGCTAGTATAAACTAAGAAAAATATAGCGTTGACTGAGCATCAGTATTGATTGAGAGTTAATATATTTTCCAAAAAAAATATTTAGTAGTGACCAATTAATCCAGTAATAACTGAGTGTCAAAACAAAGTGTTGGATGAGGGAAAACATTTGATAGATTATGAGGAAATTATGATTTCTAGCCAACACATTTGATCTCTTGGAATATGTAAAGCTTGTTGAATATAAAGATGGATGACCTAGAATATTTAATTCAAGGGAAACCATGTTTGAGCATTTCTATGTAAGAAATCAAGGAGAATTTTAGAGAAGTTTCTAGAAGAGAAAAGAGGAAATGAAATGATGGAAGGATTAATTGATGAATATAACCAAATCCTAAGATCTATGATGATGTTTAAGTGACAAAAAGATCAGAATTACCTATTTAAGGAGGTATAAGGGATAATCTTAAAGAGACTAGGAAAGCTAGTGAAGACCTACTATGGTTGGAGTAGTTGTTGATTATATTTATTGGCAAACTTAAGAAGAAGGTTGAGAAGTGTTGTAGATAGGTGAAGTGTGATTGCTTGAAGGAGTGCAAAGAAGATCAGAGATAAAGATGACTATGAAGGTAGTTAGTGGATCAAAATGTGAACCAAATTGTCATTGTAATATTTGCAAAGTGAGTTTTATTTATTATATCAAACTTTCTATTACTTTCTAACCATTGTATTAGTATTGAAATCCTTAATCAAGGTTGACCTAACAATCATATGTAAATCCTTTAATCAAGATGATGTTTTAATATAATGTTCTTATGTCCTCTAACAAGGCCACTCTTAATAGAGTGATTAAATAATTTAACAAGGTCACATTTAATCGTATTTTTTGTAATCTTTAATAGGGTGGGATCCTAACAAAGATCACTTCAGAAGAGTAAAAAATTGGTGACATGTTACTGGTGGTTTTTAGCAAATTGGGTTTCCACATTAAATCCTAGTGTCATACTTGTGTGTATGTCATATGAGATATTTCATAGTTAATATTTTACATTCTACAAGTTTGTTTCTATTAGGATAGTGGATTGCAAGTTTATGTTATTGATTACCTACTATAGAGGCCAAGTTATTGAATGTTTAGATTTGAAGTATTTGAAGTGATTAAAAGTACAATTGGTACATTTGGACCTTGGATAATTGATGCACACCCCCTCTAAGTTATTCTAAATCATTTAAACATGCCCTATGGATGATATGGGAAAGAAAAAAGAATTAGTAGTGACCAATTAATCTAGTGATAACTGAGTGTTAGAACACCATGTTGGATGAGGGAAAATATTTGATAGATTATGAGGAAATTATGATTTCCAGCCAACACATTTGATCTCTTGGAATATGTAAAGCTTGTTGAATATAAAGATGGATGACCTAGAATATTTAATTCAAAGGAAACCATGTTTGAGCATTTATATGTAAGAAATCAAGGAGAATTTTAGAGAAGTTTCTAGAAGAGAAAAGAGGAAATGAAATGATGGAAGGATTAATTGATTAATATAACCAAACCCTAAGATCTATGATGATGTTTAAGTGACAAAATATCAGAATTACCTATTTAAGGAGGTATAATGGATAATCTTAAAGAGACTAGGATAGCTAGTGAAGACCTAATATGGTTGGAACAGTTGTTGATTATATTTATTGGCAAACTTAAGAATAAGACTGAGAAGTGTTGCAGAGAGGTGAAGTGTGATTGCTTGAAAGAGTGTAGAGAAGATCAGAGATAAAGATGACTATGAAGGTCAGTTAGTGGATCAAAATGTGAACCAAATTGCCATTGTATTTGCAAAGTGAGTTTATTTATTATATGAAACTTTCTATTACTTTCTAACCATTGAATCAGTATTGAAATCCTTAATCAAGGTAGACCTAACAATCATATGTAAATCCTTTAATCAAGATGATATTTTAATATAATGTTCTTATGTCCTCTAACAAGGCCACTCTTTATAGAGTAGAATTAATCTAGTGACTAATTAATTTGCCAAAGAAAAAAGTTAGTAGTGACCAATTAACCTAGTGATAACTAAGTGTTAGAACAAAGTGTTGGATGAGGGAAAACATTTGATAGATTATGAGGAAATTATGATTTCCATCCAACACATTTGATCTCTTGGAATATGTAAAGCTTGCTGAATATAAAGATAGATGACCTAGAATATTTAATTCAAGGGAAACCATGTTTGAGCATTTCTATGTAAGAAATCAAGGAGAATTTTAGAGAAGTTTCTAGAAGAGAAAAGAGGAAATGAAATGATGGAAGGATTAATTGATGAATATAACCAAACCCTAAGATCTATGATGATGTTTAAGTCACAAAAGCTCAGAATCACCTATTTAAGGAGGTATAAGGGATGATCTTAAAGAGACTAGGAAAGCTAGTGAAGACCTAATATGGCTGGAGTAGTTGTTGATTATATTTATTGGAAAAATTAAGAAGAAGGCTGAGAAGTGTTACAGAGAGGTGAAGTGTGATTGCTTGAAGGAGTGCAAAGAAGATTAGAGATAAAGATGACTATGAAGGTCAGTCAGTGGATCAAAATGTGAACCAAATTGTCATTGTATTTGAAAAGTGAGTTTTATTTATTATATCAAACTTTCTATTACTTTCTAACCATTGTGTCAATATTGAAATCCTTAATCAAGGTTGACCTAAAAATCATATGTAAATCCTTTAATCAAGATGACATTTTAATATAATGTTCTTATGTCCTCTAACAAGGCCACTCTTAATAGAGTGATTAAATCCTTTAACAAGGTCACATTTAATAGTATTTTTTGTAATCTTTAATAGGGTTGGATCCTAATAGAGATCACTTTAGAAGAGTAAAAAATTGGTGACATGTTATTGGTGGTTTTTAGCAAATTGGGTTTCCACATTAAATCCTAGTGTCATACTTGTGTGTATGTCATATGGGATGTTTCACAATTAATATTTTACATTCTACAAGTTTGTTACTATTAGGACAATGGATTGCAAGTTTATGTTATTGATTATCTACTATAGAGGCTGAGTTATTGAATATTTAGATTTGAAGTATTTTAAGTGATTAAAAGTATAATTGGTACATTTGGACCTTGGATAATTGATGCACACCCACTCTAAGTTATTCTAAATCATTCTAACATGCCCTATGGATGATATGGGGAAGACAAGGAGATGATTATGCCACATTTATTACAAAAATTAGAGAATTACTCTAATATAAAGAAAATACCATTATCCACAACAATATTATGAGGGAACCAAAACCTAGTCATGATATTTTCCATTAGGAATTCAATTAAAACTTTACTAGTAGACTATTTAGTTGGTATGGCTTCCACCCATTTGGTAAAGTAATTAGTGGCTACCAACTACTAGAATCTAACTATATCACCCACTTGACTAAGTACTCATTTCTCGTATAAAATATTTCCCCTAAATTCAAAAGGGTTGTTTTACCTATAGGATCCCTAAGGGAATGGCTCCATTATACTTTTCTTTTCCTAATTCTTTTTGACATGATTCACACTTTCTTACATAAGCATAATAGTCCTTGAGTATGTGTGGCTTGGAATATCCTGCATGAAAGATCTTGTGTTGTAGTTTTACCTAAAAAATGACCACTACAAACTCCCTCATGGAACTCATTTATGATGTATTTTTCCTTGTGTATATCCAAAAAATAAAGTATTACTCCATCTCTATTATTATATAAAGGTCCACCTTAGATCAAAATATATTTTGATGCATGGAGGTTTATAGTTATCTTCTAATTTTCATCCAAATTATCATGGAATTTAATATGTCTTAAGTAATAGACTATCTCATTGTTGGAAATGTAAGAGGAGTAACTGAGAGGGGAGGGGTGAATCAGTTACTCAAAAATAAATCCTAGATCCATTAGATGTCAGTACAAAATAAAACTCTTAAAATTGATTTCTACTGATGCTCAGTAAACAAAGAAATATTGTAACTCGATAAATACTAAAATTGCTCGGTTAAAACTTAACATGAAAATATTAAAATGTTATCTTTGATTACCATTAATTAATATTAATTTCAAGAATATAAAAGAAATAACATGAACACATATGGCACCAAGATTTAACATTGAAACCCAATTTGGGAAAAACAACCAATTGCAACTAGTTAGTGTTTTTGGTAGAAATAATAGTCACCAATATAACTAAGAGGGGGAGCGAGGGTGAATCAATTATATGAAAATTAAAACATTTATCCTTTTAAACAATCTTGACCAATAAATCAATGTAAAAAACAACCATAAAGAGATACTCATACACAATTACACTAGATATGTTGACTAGGGAAACCCTTGATTGGAGTGAAAACCCCGGTGGGAATGATGTCCACAAAATGATGTACTAATATGAATATTCCTTGTTAGAGGATGGAGCCTATTAGGAGTCTATTACAAAATTTAGTACAAAGAGTCCCTATTAGGAGACTTTGAATCCCTATTAGAAGATTCCAACCATGTTAGAAGTTGTGCCAACCTATTGGGAGTTGTGCAAAACCTGTAAGGAGTTGTGGAAGGTAGTTGAACCCACTATCCAAATAGCTTCAAGATCATATCAACGAACCCACTATCCAATTGACCTCAATACTATTCCTTTCAAAATAATAGGTGTAACAAGCTTTTACTTCTTCTTTTGTCCAGTATGTCAAACTCCTTCACCTTCAGATCATGCAATTAGATTTGGAATTCTATGATTAGTAAAATAACCCTCAAGGTCACTTACATGCATTATTATGTTACTCTACTCTACTACTTAGTAATTCACAATTCTTCTCTTTTTCCTAATCTTTTAAAAACATGAAAAACATTTTTCCTTTATACCATAATTAATAAATCCTCAAGTTAGCTTAATACTTCATTAATTAATGTTATTGGCTCATAGTTATACACAAAATTTCACATGTGTGACTTTTGTACATGCACACTCTCTAACATCATCAATGGTTAGAACTCTCTCTAGTTCACTATGCAATCCTTCACTACAATTGTAACAAGCTATAGAAATCATGCAATAGAAACTGCTTTCCTAATACTCTATTTCTATATGGTTCTCTGTAAATCAATCATATCTTTTGTACACTGTCAATTTAGGTTCTGTGCACTTTTCCATGTAACAAATACACAATGTAGTATGCATTTGTAAGTGTGCATCATCAAATAAGTAATATAATGTTCTCAATACAGAAATCATAGTCTACTGCTCTGTCAGTCTTTTACAAACTTATTACTATATTTTCATCAATGACAAACACAATTATAAATACATCATGTCAATGTTCTAAAATGCTCTCCAATAGCATCAACATTCATGCTAACAATATCCCCCTTTGGCATTGATGGTAACATAGATGAAAAACCTCTAGTTCCAAGAATACCAACAAGTATTTTCAAATCCTCTTCAGCAATCTAATCTTGCTTTATGCAAATCCATTATTACAACACTTCTCCCCCATAGTAAAATGTTTTTCATGCCATACTTCTCCCCCATTGACATCAATGTCAAAGATAGTATACAAATGGTTCAATTTTCTTAGACATCTAGCAATTTATCAACATGACCACAAGCTAGTCTATTGCTTTACAACTTTGTATATAAATCCATAAACAACTCAAGTGTCTAAAGAAACTATTGTATAAAAATTACCAATTACCAAGAGTCATTTTATAACTCTATTCATCATAGATACTCCCCCATTGAGCAAGCATCAACATTCAGTCTAGTCTATCAATGGTGCTCTATTCCCTAGATTGATGCACTTTTGCATCTTTTATTCTAAAATAGGCAAGAGAATAACCCCAAGGATACCTCTTAGGTACTCAAATGTATCCTTTGGTAAGGCCTTTGTGAAAATGTTTGCAATTCGTTCCTTAGTGTTAATGTACTCCAGTCTGATTTCTTTCTCTACAACTTTCTTTTTCAACATATGATACTTTATAGATATGTGCTTAGTCTTAGAATGCAAAAAAAGATTCCTAGACATGTTAAATATGCTTGTATTATCACAATAAATAATAATAGGTTCTTTGAATGTAATTTCAATATCCTTCATCATCTACTTCATCCATATAATTTGATTACATTTGTTTGCTGCTGCAACATATTTTGCCTCTGTAGTACTTTGTGAAGTGTAGTCTTGTTTCTTGCTTAGCCAAGAAACCAATCTTCCACCAAGAAAGAATGCTCCTCCATTGGTTCTTTTTCTATCATTCATATCTGTAGCCCAATCAACATTAGTATAAGTGCAAAGAGTAAAATCATTACTTCTATCATACCAAATGCCATAATCAGATGTCCCTTTCAAATATCTAAATATCCTTTTTATTGCCGCATAGTGATATTCTTTAGGATCATCTTGAAATCTTGCCACAATTCCAACTTGATAAGTTGTGACCAGTTACCATAGGAGTTCCAACAGGTTTACAATTTTCTAGTCCAAATCTTTTCAGAAAATATTTCAAGTACTTGGTTTGAGAAATAAAGATTCCTTCTCTGTTTTGAATAATTTACAATCCTAAGCAGAATTTCATTTCTCCTTTCATGCTAATCTCAAATTCATTCTTCATATATTTTGAAAATTTGTTATTGGCTTCATCATTTCCTCCAAAAATGATATCATCAACAAATACAATGATTATCAACAAACCATTTTCTATCTCTTTCAAGTACAAGTTGCTATCTGTTGTTCCTTTAACAAATCCAAGCTTTGCTAAGTATTTATCTAATCTTGCATACTAGGTTCTAGGTGTTTGCTTTAATCCATATAAGGATTTCTTTAATCAATAAACCATATCCTTCTCTTCTATCAAAGGAAAACCTTTTGGTTTCTCAATGTAAACTTCTTCTTCAAGTTCTCCATTCAAGAATGTTGATTTAACATCCATCTGATATACCTTGAAGTTTTTATTTGCTGCATATGCCAAGAACATTGTGACAATTTCCCTTCTTGCTATAGGTGCATATGTTTCCTCATAGTCAATTCCTTCTTGTTGAGAGTAGCCTTTGCATACAAGTCTTGCTTTGTTTATTATTACTTCTCCTTGCTCATTCATTTTATTTTTGAATACCCATTTTGTACCAATCATAATTTTGTCCTTGGGTCAAGGAACCAATTCCCATGTGTCATTTTTTAATATCTATTGAAGTTCTTCTTCCATTTCTTTAATCCAATGATCATCCTTGATTACTTCATCTATGCTTTTTGGTTCTAATTGAGATATTATGCATAGTTCTTCATTGATTATACTTCTTATCATTACTCCTTTTTATTTACTTCCTATTATTTGATCAGTAGGATGATTTCTTATCACATTATTATTTAGGGTAGGAGTTATTGCTTCAGTTCTTATTTTAGGTATTATGCTCTGTTCTTCTTTTACTTCTTTAGTTTGCACTTTATTTTGCAAGCCATTATTAGTCTTGAGAAATAATTCATCATATCTTCATCGCTCCTTAGATCAAACTTACCAATATCATCATCTCTTTGGATGTAGCACTTGCTTCCAAATATTCTAAAATATTTGACTAATGGTGAGTATCTAAACCATAACCCATAAGGTGTTTTCTCCATACCTTTTCTTATCTGTACTCTATTCAGTGTGTATACTATTGTATTGACTACTTCTTTTTAGAAAGTCTTTGGTACATCACTTTCAAATAACATAGATTTTTTTGCTTCATAAATTGATCTATTTCTTCTTTTAGCAATCCCATTCTACTTAGGTGTATGGGGTGAAGATAACTATCTCTTGACTCCATGCTCTTCATAGTAGATATTGAATTCTCTAGAAGTGAATTCTCCTCTATTAGGTCTTAAGCTTTTTATTTTAACTCTAGATTCATTCTCTACTTTGTTCTTGAATATCTTGAATTTCTCAAATTCTTATGATTTTTCTTTAAGAAAAGCTACCCACATCATTCTAGTAAAATCACCAACAAAAATCATTAAATACCTTTCTCCGTAGAATCCTCTTGTTATTATAGGACCAATCAAATATTTATGAACCAATTCTAGCTTTTTTGTAGTACCAAACTTCTTGCTAGGATATGAAACTTTCTTCTCTAGTTCTTGTCCTAGTACTAAGAAATTTTCCTTCCTTGTCCTTAATGATGCATGTGTCATTAACAAACTATAATAGGCCAGTAACCTTTGTCCATAAGTTGTCCAACACTTAACAAGTTATGTTTTAGTCCATCAAAAAAATAAACTTTATAGCATTTTTTTTACCATAGAGTGTGATAGATATAATTCCTATAATGTGACAAGTTGCATTGTTCCGTACTCTGCCAATTCCTCCATCATGGCTTCTATATTTGAAAAATCTGCTCATATCACCAGTTAAGTGATGTGAACATCCACTATCAATGATCCAATATTTCCTTTAAACTTGTGAAATTAGTGTGCTTTCTTCTCTAATTTCTCTATCAAGATCATCCTCCTTTATAGCTACAAATCCTAATTCATCTTCACTTTTTCTTTGATCAGATTCTTCTTCTTCTTCTTCTTCTTCTTCTTCTTCTTCTTCTTCTCCTTATTTATTAGCATATAAACAAATTTTGGGTCTTCTAGATTTGAATCTTCCCTTCTACTTTCTTTCTCTTTTAGGGCACTTAGATGCATAATTACCATATTCATTACATGTCCAGCATTGAAAGATATTCTTACCATCCCTTTCTCTTTCCACAAGGAGAGCCACTCCTTCCTATATCTTTTCCTTAATAGACTCCCTGCTACTAGCAATGTCTCCTTGTGCCTTTGTGTTCCTTGCTAGACCAAGTTTAATGTTAAATGCACTAAATTCTTTCTCAACTTTTTCTAATTTTCCAGATTATTTTAGATCAAATTCTTCAGCTTCTAATCTACCGAGCAATGTTTCTTTGGTGAAATTAGTGGTACAAGGTAACATTACCCGAATCATCTATGTTATTGTTGAAAGGTGGTGTTAGACTTTTCAAGATCTTCCATATTACTTCATCATTAGATTTCCTTCCACCAGGAGATGTGATTCCTGAAACAATCTTAGATATTCTACCAATATAGCTTCTTATAGATTCATCTTCCATCATTTTAGCATCTTGGAATGCAAAATATAGATTTTGTAATCTAACTCTTTTTGCATGAGTATCACCTCATAATTAGCTTCTAAGGTTTTTCAAATTTCATGAGATGTTTTGAGTTGTTTTACCTGGCTATACTCACTTTTAGATAGAGATGACAATATTTCTTCTCTTGCCCTTATGTTGCACATAAATACATCTCTTTGTTCCTCAATACAACTTTCAAGATTGTCTTCTTCCACAATGTTTTTAGATACCTTGGTTACAAGCCAATATCTTGGATCCGTGCACAAAAGATGAGTCTTCATTTTATCTTTCCAATTTTCATCATTTGTGGCATCAAATCTCAGACTTTTCTTTTTGGACATGTTCACCATGGATCTCCCAAAGTTGTTAAAAAATTTCTTCAAGGACCTGGTGCTTTGATACCAATTGTTAGAAGTAATAGTCACCAATATAACTAAGAGGGTGGGGGGATTAGTTATATGAAAATTAAAACAATTATCCTTTTAAACAATCTTGACCAATCAACTAATGTAAACAAAAACCATAAAGAGATGCTCATAAACAATTACACCAGATATGTTGACTAGGGAAACCCTTGATCAAAGAAAAAACCCCAGTGGAATGATTGCCACAAAATGATGTACTAATATGAATATTTCTTGTTAGAGGATGGACCCTATTAGGACTCTACTAAAACATTTAGTACAAAGTGTCCCTTTTAAGAGACTTTGAATCTCTATTAGAAGATTCCAACCCTATTAGGAGTTGTGCCAAGCTTGTTAGGAGTTGAGGAAGGTAGTTGAACCCACTGTCCAAATAGCTTTAGGATCAGATCAACAAACCCACTATCCAATTGACCTCAATACTATTCCTTTTAGAATAATAGATGTGTAACAAGCTTTTCCTTCTTCCTCTATCCAATATGTCAGACTCCTTCATCTTCAGATCATGCAATTAGATTTAGAACTTTGTGGTCAGTAATAGTAACCCTTAAGTCACTTACATGCATTAGTATATCACTCTTCTCTGCTACTTAGTAATTTACAAGTCTTCTCTTTTTATTTTTATTTTAAAACATGGATAAAATCTTTCCTTTATACCATAATTAATAAATCCTTTATCTGGCTTTATACTTCATTATCATACGTTAATTAAATGAAATGCACATTTAATTAATGTTGTTAGCTCATAGTTATACATGATCTTTCACATGTGCAACTTCCATACATGTGCACTCTCTAACATCATCAATAGTTAGTAAACTCTCTCTAGTTCACTGTGCAACCCTTCACTAATTTTATGATGAGCTATATCAATCATGTAATAGAAACTACTTTCTTGATACTTTTTTTCTATATAGTTCTCTGTAAATCAATCATATCTTTTGTATACAATTGATTTAGATTCTATGCACTTGCCCATGTAACACATACACAATGTAGTACATGCTGGTAATTGTGCATCATTAGATAAGTAATATAATGTTCTCAATATAGAAATCATAGTCTGTTGCTCTATCAATCTTTTACAAACTTCTTACTATGTTGTCATCAATGACAAACACAGTTATAAATACATCATATCAATGTTCTACAATGCTCCCCCATAGCATCAAAATTCATGCTAACAAATTTTCACTCTTTTGAAGTGAGACCTATTAGGATCTAACCCTATTAAAGGTTACAAAACACACTGTTAGGTGTGACCCTATTAGAGGATTTAATCACCTTGTTAGGAGTGGCCTTGTTAGAGGTCTTTTAGACGATTCAATAGAATTTCCACCTTATTGGAGGATTTAGAAATAGCTATTAAGCCAACTCTATTAAGATATTTAGATCATTACTATAATGGTTGGAGAGTAACAATGACATGACCTGATTTGGATGCAATTGAGTTGCTAATTATAGATTTCAATTCTAGCTTGTATACTTGATCCTTCCTGATCAAATATATCTTTTCAGATTCTCAAGGATATTGTACTTATCCTTTTGATTCTCTTACTTTCAAAATTATTAGATCTACAAAAATATTCCATGCATTCACACATATTTCACACATTCTCATTGTCAACTTGACCTTTTATTTATACCTTTCATATTTTCAAGTCAGCTCAAATACAACTTGGAATAACTAATATTCATCTTCTTAGTTGGATAGAACCAACAAATAAATTAACTAAACTCAATATGCCAAAATAAAAAAATCCTTTGCTATTCAACCCTACACAGTAGACTCTAACTCAGAAATGATTTTCTTATGTTAACCAAGAGAAATTGGTTAATACAACATACTTGCACAATTCCTTTGGTAACCAAATGGGCTCAGTTAGCATTGGTTCCATCCAACATTTCCTTCATTAACTAAGATGAGCTTAGTTAGCATAGGTTCCATCCAACATTTCCTTCATTAATTGAGTGATCTCAATTAACACTCAACTTCAATGATCTTTCCTTTGATGCCTGAGTGAACTATGTAGACACTTCCTTCTAAACTAAAATAAATTTGGAACACTCAATATCCATAGAAAGCTATCTTCAATGCTTGAGTGAGCTCAACATACATTGACTGATAATGATATGACATTTTGTGTAACACCAAAGACAATACACAATTAATCAATTATTTCAACAATCTCCTTCTTTGGCATTGATAGAAACACAACATGTCATAGCACAATGAAATTTTGGAGTAAGAATAAAGTAAGGAACGTATCCTTAGTTTCATTCTGATTCTCATCCATGAGAACTCCCTCTATCAATGGGAACACTATCTCCAATTTCTCCCTCTATTAGAAATCTTTTGTCTACTAGAACTTCTACCAAGTTCATTCTCCCTCTAATAATTCTTTCTATGAAAAAACATTTCTCCCTTTAAAAAAAAAAAATTCTATGTGATATGATAGTAATCTTCTCCCTCTTTGACATCTTATGCCAAAGAAAATACTTGGTGAATGTCAATATAACTTAAGTACTAATTCATTTGTAATATGCCTTTTCCAGTTCTGCATTAATTGATTGATCTTCAACATGCTCTGGTTGATGCATCACTAAACTTCATTTAGTGAGCTTTAGATAGGGGAATGACCCCTAGCTTACCTCTTAGATACATAAATATATCCTTAGGTAATAGCTTGGTGAATATGTCTACAATTTGTTCTTTTTTATTTACATATTCCAATTTGACTTCTTTATCTTGCATCAATTCTCTTAAGAAATGATATTTTATGAAAATGTACTTTGTTTTGGTATGCATCACTAGATTCTTTAATATATTAGTTGCACTAGTGTTATCATAGTATATGACTACTAGATCCTTGATCTCTATCTTCATACTTGTCATCAGTTGTTTGAACCAAACAATGTTAGAACAATTAACTATTGCTGCCACATATTTTTCCTTTGTTGTGGACTAAGAGATACAATTTTGTTTCTTGCTTGTCCAAGACACTAGTCTTTTACCAAGAAAGAATGCTCCATCACTAGTGCTCTTTCTATCATCAATACTTCCTACCCAATCAACATCTATAAATACTTTTAAGTCCAAATTGCCTCCTATTTTGTACCATAAACCATATTCTTTAGTACCTTTCAGATATCTCATGATTCTTTTGACTTCCATCATGTTATCTTCTTTGGGATTTGTTGAGAATCTTGTTAACCATACTGACTACTAATGCAATATGAGGCCATGTGTGTACTACATCCTGCAATTTTAATTCCATTGATCTGTAAGTGGCTTGATCTACCTCTTTGGAATCATCATTTTTGGAAAGCTTATGTCTAGTAGACATAGGGGTTTCAATAGGTCTTGAATCTTCCATTCCAAATTTTTTTAGTATTTCCTTGATATACTTAGATTGAGTAATATAGATACCATCTTTCTTCTACTTAATCTGAAATCTAACAAAGAATTTTATCTCACTGAACATAGACATTTCAAAATATTTACTCATTTCTTTTGAAAAATGCCTTGCAAAAGTCATCATTTCCTATGAATAAAGTATCATCAACACATATTTCTACCAGAACAATCTTTTTATCTAGTCCTTCTTTGATGTACAAACCACTATTATTATTTGTTCTTTGAAAACCAATCTATATCAATTAGTTATGAAGTCTTTCATACCAAGCTTTGAGAGCTTGCTTAAAACCATACAATGACTTGTGTAATTTGTAGACCATGTCCTTTTTTCTAAGACCTGCAAAACCTTCAAGCTATTCAATTTAGACTTCCTCATCAAGAATTCCATTCAAGAATGCAGAGTTTACATTCATTTGATAAACTTTAAAACCTCTGTAAGCTGCATAAGCTAGTAAAGTTATAAAACCTTCCAATCTTGCAACATGAGCAAAAGTTTCACCATAATCAATACCTTCTTCTTGAGAATATCCTTTACATACCAACCTTGCTTTATTTATAGATACTTTTCCATCTTAATTTAGCTTATTTATGAATACCCACTTGTGCCAATTACATTTTATCCTTGGGTCTACAAACAAGAGTCTAGGTTTTATTCTTCTCTATCTATTCTATTTATTCATTCATTGATTCAATCCAAATTTCATTTTCCAAAGCATCTTTATCATTTCTAGGTTCAAATTCAGCAAGTAAACATGTACCTTTAGATTCTTGTCATTGTTCCATTTGATTTGTCTCCAATGATTTGATTAGGTGCATGATGCCTTCTAACATATCTTACTAATACAATTTCTTTGGATCTAAAATTAGTTTCATTGATTTCATCATAAATTTTAGTATCAAGCTTGGGTCCCATTGTCTGTGACTTAGGCCCATCAGATTTAGTTTGCTCTAGTTCGATTGCCTCTGACTCAAGTTCTTTAGATTGTGACTCAGGTTGCATTTTCTACAACTTGATAGTTGTTGGAGAATTTGGAGACTCGAGAGGTTAAACCTCCTTTCTCTCAGATAGATTTGGCAAGGTATTAGGTTCATAGTAAAAAAATCTTCTCTAATTCTCATATTCTTTTCTACTTTCTTTTTCACTCTTTTTTGCAGACTCATCAATTCTCACATGTGCACTTTCTATGATTTTATGAGTAGAAAATTCAAACATTTGAATGCTTTACTTCTACAAGAGTATCCTAGAAATATTCCTTCATCACCTTAACATCAAATTTGTCTTTTCTAGATTCTTTCAAGGTATAACATTTGCTACCAAATATTTTCAAGTAACTTACATTAGGTTTGTAGCCATACCATAGTTCATAAGGAGTTTAATTTGAGTCTTTCTTTAGTTGTAATCTATTCAATTGTATAAACTATGGTGTTGATAGCTTCCTTCCAGTATTTGATTGGAACATTCTTTTCTATCATCAAAGTCCTTGCACATTCCATGATGGATCTATTTCTCCTTTTAGCTATACTATTTTCTCTGGTGTACCAGGGGTTGATACTTGTCTTTTAATTTATTTTTCAATGTATAATTCATTGAATTCATTGGAGATGAATTCACCATCTTTGTCTGATCTCAAACATTTTAAATTCTTTCTAGTTTCTTTTTCTACTCTTTTCAAGTACCACTTGAATTTTTGAAAAGCTTCTGGTTTTTCTTTTAGATACATTACAGTCATCATTCTAGAATAATCATTGAAAAATTTATTCATTTTTCTCTATTATAACTTTCTATTCCAATAGGTCCACATAAATCTGTATGGACAAGCTCTAATAATTCTTTAGAATGATAGTTTTTTTCTTTTGAAACTAGTCTTTCTGATCTTACCAATTTGGCAATTTTAGCATAGACCCATATCAGGTTTCTTCAAGCTAGAAATACCTCTTACTCTTTTATGTTTTCTTATATTAAAAAAACTATCAAAGTTTACATGACATTGTCTTTTGTGCCACAACCAACTTTCTTCTACTTGAGCAATAAAACATGAACTTTCACTGAGATCAATATAAGATAGGTTACATCTTGTTTGCTTGCTAGATCTAACCAGATTTCCTTTTCCATCTAGTAGTTTGGCCTTTCCATCCATGAATTCTACCTTGAATCCAATGTTATTCAACTATGCCACACTTAGTAGATTATGTTTTATTCCTTCAACCCAATAAGCATTATCACATACAAGTTCATTGATCAAAGAGATACATCCTCTTCCTTTTATGTTACAAGGTTCATTGTTTCCAAATATCACACGACCACCATCATTATATTTCATGTGCTTAAATTTTATTTTTTCTCCAATTGTATGATGTGAGCAACCACTATCAATAATCCAAGTATCATTTTTGATAACATGAGAGATAAGTGTCATCTTATCTCCTTCATCATTAGATTCATCTTTTGCATCAATATATACCATTTCATCTTCACTGTAATCAAAATCTTTAGCCATAAAAAAAATTTCTTACCTTTTTCCTTATAGTTCTTGAATTCCTTCTTGCCTTTATACTTATTTCTTTTCTTCTCATCCTTGTCTTCTTTATTTGGATAGCTAGCAGTAATGTGACCAACTTCTTCACAAGACAAGTAGATTAGAGGAATCTTGTCTTTATACTTTCCTCTGCCTTTGGAATATTTCTTTGCAAGTAGGGCTTCAAAAACTTCTAGATTACTATAAGAAATTTCTTTTGATTATTCTTCACTTCTTGATTTATTGGCCTTTGATTTTCTATTCTTTTTCTTGAGTGAGAGTTTGGCTTCAAATGAAAACTTGATATCTTTGGAACTAGGAACATAGTTATCATAGTTATCCAATTCAAAAGTTGTCAATCTTCCAATTAAAGCATCTAGAGTTATATTGCTATTTTGAATCACATTTCATTTCTTGAATAGTAGATACTCTAATTGCATAAAAAGAAAGAAGAGTTTTGAGTACCTTTCTTACAACTATTTTTTCATCAATGTCTGGTCCAGATGCTTTGATTGCACTCACACTTGCTTTAATTCTTTCAACATATTTTGCAATATTTTCATCTTCTTTCATTTTCATTTGATCAAATTGACCTCTGAGACTTTTTGATTTGGCTCTTCTTACATTTCGATCTCCTTCATAGACATGTTTCAGTTTGGTCCACATTTCATGAGTTATTTTGTAGTCTTTTACTTAATCAAATGTAGCTAACTGAGAGCATATGCAATATCAATCATCATGATATTATGATTCTTCTTTCCAGTAATGTATTCAACTAACAATGTTCCAATGGGAGTCTTGTATTCAACATCAATATATTTACAACCTGAATCACTGATAGTTTCCAAATGTAATCTCATGAGTCCTTGCCATGCTGCAAAATTGTCTATGTTCAACTTGAGAATCTATCTTTTATAAGACATCTTGATTTTAGCTTAGGTCCTTGAAGCCTTCTTTGCAAGCACCAAAATATCTAATACCAATTGTTGGAAATACAAGAGGAGTAACTAAGAGGAGAGGGGTGAATTAGTTACTCAAAAATAAATCCTAGATCTCTTAAATGTTAGTACAAAATAAAATTCTAAAAATTGATTTCTGTTGATGCTCAGTAAACAAAGAAATGTTGTAACTCACTAAATATTGAAATTGCTTAATTAACACTTAAGATGAAAATATTAAGATGTTATCTATGATTACCATTACTTAATCTTAGTTGCAAGAACAGAAAAGAAATAACATGAACACATATGACACCAAGATTTAACGTGGAAACCCAATTTGAGAAAAACCACCAATTGCAACTAGTTACTATTTTTCACTCTTCTGAAGTGAGCCTTATTAGGAGCCAACCTTGTTAAAGGTTACATAACACAATGTTAGGTATGGCCTTGTTAGAGGATTTAATCACCCTGTTAGGAGTGGCCTTGTTAGAGGTCTTTTAAACAATTCAATAGAACTGCCACCTTGTTAGAGTATTTACAAATAACTATTAAGAAAACTATGTTAAGAGATTTAGATCACTGCTACAATGGTTAGAGAGGAAAAATGACATGACCTAATTTGGATGTAACTAAAATGCTAATTATAGATCTTAATTCTAGCTTGTATACTTGATCCTTCCTAATTGAATATATCTTTGTTGCTTCTCAAGGATATTCTACTTATCCTTCTAATTTGCTTCCTTTTAGCATCATTATATCTTCAAAAATCTTCTATGCATTCACCCATACTTCACACATTCTCATTTTCAACTTGACCTTTTATTTATATCTTTCATATTGTGAAGTTGACTCAAATACAACTTGGAATAACTAACATTCATCTTCTTAGTTAGCTAGAACCAACAAAAAATTCAATTAAACTCAATATGCTAAAATAAGAAAATCCTTGGTTAGTCGACCTTGCTTGATAGACACTAACTTAGAAATGATTTTCCTGTGTTAACCAAGTGAATATGGTTAACATGGTTAACATTGCATACTTGCATAGATCCTTTGGTAACCAAGTGATATTAGTTAGCATTGGTTCCATCCAACATTTCCTTTGTTAAATGAGTGAACTCAGTTAACAATCAACTTTAGTGATCTTTCCTTTAATACCCAAGTGAACTCGATAGACACTACCTTCTAAACTGGAAAAACTCTAAAATTCTTGGTAGCCACAAAAAATTATTTTCAATTCTTGAGTGATCTCGTCATGCATTAACTGATAATGATATGACATTTTGTGTAATATCAAATACAATACACAATTAATCAATTATTTCAACACTCATTATACCAAGGGCATATTTCAATACTTACCTCTGTATGTTCAAGATCTGATACAGGAGCATCTAGAGGTATAAGGGAAATCCTATGTCAACCAAAAAAAAAGTACTTAGACTTAGTTTTTGTTTCATGTGTTCTCATTTCTGGATACGCATTTGGGTCAAATAAAGGTTCCAACTCTCATAGTTCCACTATCAGTGTTCTAGGATAGAGTATTTGAACACCTTGGGATATGTGTAAATGTTAAAAAAATAGGAGTATGTAATTGAGCCATCATTTTGGTGAACTAGAAGGTGTAAATTGGCTAGATGAATTTAATTTTAATTTAGAGCATTCCAAAAAAAGAATCAGGTCAAAAGGCCCCACGGTTTGAAAGTTACTGCAGTTTTTCGATTTTTGGAGACCTCCTAAGAGTGCTTCAAAGTCAGGTTAGGAGAATTAAATGACCTTGAAAAGGGCCAAAAAATGGGGGACGAGCAAAGCTGGTCCATAGGGCTATAGAGTGCTTCAAGAGCTTTCCAAAAATGTAAATGGTTCATCAATCAGAGCTACGGTTCAAAAGTTATGCCTCCCAAAAGTTCGGTTACCGATCCTAGATTCTTCTAGATTTGCATCAACTTCTAACGTAGCTTCTGGAGCTTTCTATTTGGTTGGTGGATGCCAACTAACACTTTCTAGAATGTATTCCTAATCCTTAAACCTTCAAGGTCTATTTAAGAACATTTCTGGCATTGTAAAAGGCAATTTGGAGTGGAGTTTGAGAGAAGGTACTAAAAGGAGAAATTATCTCCAGACTTATACTGTTGTAAGCCCTTAGGGCATGTTTTGAAGTCTATTTTCTCTGCATTGAATGTATTGGCTTATGTAAAAATTTAATAAAAATTTTCTTTCCTATTGTGTCCATTCTGTGCTTGGGTTGTGTCCCCATCAAGTGGTATCAGAGCTGGTTTTCCTGAATGTGTAGACAGAGCGCCGACTGTGAGGCAGTTTGCACTAGGACTGTGTGGTTGTGGGTTTGAGTTAAGAAGATGCCTCCATGAAGATAGTGTGGTGGAAGGGCTAGAGCTATTAATCCTAAGGAGGTTAGAGCCCTCCAAAGGCAAGTAAAAGTGTTGCAGGAGGAGCTTCGTAGAGGAACAAATGTTGCTGGAGGCGACAAAAGTGAGGATGACAATGACAAAGAAGAAATTGGACCAGAAGGGGAATTTGATGGGGAAGTTCTAAATTAGGTAGAGGAAAGGCTTTTTAGGGCCATTACTAAGTTTGAGAAAAGATCTACAATTGATGTGGGTGTATTTTCAGGAAATTTGAAATCAGATGAGTTGATCAACTGGATCAATGAACTAGAAGAGTACTTTGAGTATGAGGATATTAGAAATCTAGATAGGGTTAAGTTTGTAAAGGAAAAACTGAAAGGCCATGCCAAAATTTGGTGGCAAGAGGTTCAATTGGAAATAGAAGAGGAAAGGATAAGATCACAAGGTGGGATCGTATGGTGGACAAATTGAAGAAGCAATTCATTCCTATTGACTATGAGCTTGATTTGTTTAAGAAGATGCATGGGTTAAAGCAAGCAGGAAAATCAGTCCAAGAATGTATAGAGGAGTTTTACCAAGTTCTGATTAGAGCAGGGCATGTAGAAGCAAATAAGGAGAAGGTTACTCATTATATCAGTGGGTTGCGACCTTGCATCCAAGAGGAATTAAGTCTAGTAAGAATGACCAGCATTGAAGAGGCATACCAGTTTGCCCTACGAGTTGAAGAGAAGCTAAATAAAAAGTTTGAAGGGAGATAAAGAGGGTACGGTTAAGGAGGATGGGGTAGTGGTAGGTCTTCTAGAGGCTGAAATGAAACCCAAAAGAAAAATGAAGATGTGGGTACTAACAGGAACCAGAGGAACGAGGGTTTCAATCGCTTCCAAGATCAAGACTTTGGAAATCAGAGAGGAAGAGGTAAAGGATGTGGACAAGGAAGAGGAGGCTTTAGTGGTACCTATTTCCATTGCAATGAAGAAGGTCATCATACCTTTGAATGCCCTCAATGAAAAGGAAGGACAGATAGGAGAGCTAAGGGTCAAGCTAGGGTTGCTCATGTGGATGAGGATGCACAATCATCACATTCAGAGGATGCAAAAAGAGGAGAGACTTTAGTAAATGAAAGGGTCCTACTAAGTGGTGAGATTGAACCAGGAAAAAGGAGGAGTTTATTCCGTACTAGGTGCAAGTGTGAGGATAAATGTTGTGATATGATCATTGATGGTGGTAGCACTGATAACTTGGTATCAGAGGAGATGAAGCTGACGCTCAAGAGGGAGAAACACTCCCAGCCCTATTAGATTTCTTGGGTGAAAGATGATCATAAGGTCCTAGTAAGTGAACAATGTTTAGTGAAATTCAAAATTGGGAGTTACCATGATGAAGTTCTCTATGATGTTATTCCAATGGATGTTTTCCATCTATTGTCGGGTAGACCATGGCAATTTGATAGGCATGCAGTACATGATGGTCATGTAAACACATACTCTCTAACAAAGGATGGAGTTTGCCACAAAATGAAGCCCATGAAAAAGGAAGGTGAAAAGGTACATAGCAGTGCTAGGATTTGTCTTGTTGATGGAAGGAAGTTTTTAGATGGCATGAAACATCAGCGTATGTGCTATGCTTTGATTCTTAGGAAAGATAAAGAAGGTAGTAGTGAAATACCACTTGAAGTTTCAAATTTACTAGGTGGGTTTGGAGATGTCATCTCTGATAATGTTCTAGAAGGATTGCCACTAGTAAGGAAAATTAGTCATCAGATAGATTTAATTCTAGGAGCTAGTTTGCCTAACAAGGCTGCTCACATGATGACTCCTACTCAAATTGAGGAGCTAAATAGATAGGTTCAGGAACTATTGAGGAAGGGCTTGATTTGGGAGAGCCTGAGTCCATGTACAGTACCTACAGTACTGGCACCAAAGAAGGATGGAGAGTGGAGGATGTGTACAGACTCTTGAGCTATAAATAGGATAACCATCAAGTATCGGTTTCCTTTGCCAAGAATGGATGGTCTTATCGATTGCTTGAGTGGAGCTCAGTACTTCACAAAGATAGATCTCAAGAGTGGCTATCATTAGATACAAATTTGAGAAGGAGACGAGTGGAAAACTGCCTTCAAGACCAAGGAGGGTCTTTATGAGTGGTTAGTCATGCCCTTTGGATTGATGAATGCCCCAAGCACCTTCATGCGGCTTATGAATGAGGTACTTAAGAAGTTCTTGGGAAAATTTGTTATTGTCTATTTGGATGATATTTTAATTTTCAGTAAGACTTTGGAAGAACATTTATTGCATATTCATAGTGTCCTTGAAAGGTTAAGGGAAGAGAAATTATTAATTAATTTGAAGAAGTGTATCTTTGAAAAAATGGAGTTAGTCTACTTGGGGTTTGTTATATCACCTTAAGGTCTCAAAATGGATCCAGAGAAGGTAAAAGCCATCTTGGAATGGCCTACTCCAAGGTCTGCTACTGAGGTAAGATCATTTCATGGTCTGGTTAGTTTTTACAAGAAGTTCATTAAGAATTTCAGTGGTGTATGTGCACCCCTGACTGACACAATAAGAGGGGATAGAAAAGAGTTCAAGTAGACTACGGCAGCTGCGAGAAGTTTTGAATTGTTGAAGAAGAAGGTGATAGAAAAACCTATGTTGTCACTTCCAAATTTTAGAAAGGTGTTCCAGGTGGATTGTGATGCTAGCGGCAGTGCTATTGGGGCTATATTAAGCCAAGACGGTAAGCCTATTGCATATTTTAGTGAAAAATTGAATGATGCAAAAAAGAAGTATTCTATTTATGATCAAGAGTTCTATGCAATAGTTCAAGCCTTAAATAAATGGAGGCATTATTTATTTCCAAAGGAATTTGTTTTGTATACTAATCATCAGGCATTACAGTACCTAAATAGCCAAGGTAAATTGAATTAGTGGCATATGAAGTGGGTAGAGTTCTTGCAGAGCTATACATTTGTGTTGAAGCATAGAAGTGGAAAATCTAATAGGGTTGCAAATGCACCAAGTAGGAGACAGTTGTTGCTTATAGTAATGCAGGTTTAAGTAGTTGGGTTTGATGAACTCAAGAATCTATACCCTAAGGATCCTGATTTTGTTGAAGCATGGAAAGCTTGTAAGGAGCCTGTTGCTGTAGACATAACTAAGTGGTTAGACTATTTGATTCAGGATGGTATGTTATTCAAGAGCAGTCAATTATGCATTCCAAGGAGTTCCATGAGGGAAAATGTGATTAAGTAGAAACACAGTGGAGGGATGGCAAGACATTTTGGTTGAGATAAGACCATTTCCATTCTCAAAGAACATTATTTTTGGCCTCAAATGTCACAGGATGTGAAGAAGTTTGTACAAAGTTGTCATATTTGTCAAGTTTCCAAGGGATTTAGTCATAATACTGGACTATATCAGCCATTTCCTGTTCCATCAAAGCCATGGGAGGACATAAGTATGGATTTTGTTCTTCGATTTCCGAGGACACAAAGGGTAATGACTCAATATTTGTGGTGGTTGATAGGTTCTCCAAAATGGCACATTTCATTCCATGCCACAAAACTCATGATGCTATCCATATTGCTGACTTGTTTTTCAGAGAGGTGGTAAGACTACATGGTCTTCCAAGGAGTATAGTTTTTGACAGAGATACTAAATTTGTAGGGTATTTCTGGAGAACATTGTGGAAGAAGTTGAGAACAGACTTGAAATTTAGTTCCACACATCACCCACAAACTAACGACCAAATAGAAGTGGTAAACAAAAGTCTAGGCAATTTGCTGAGATGTTTAGTTGGGGATAAGCCCATGGGATGGGATTTGATTCTACCATAAGCGGAGTTTGCTTACAATAACTCTATAAACAGGAGTACTGGTAGATCATCATTCCAAATTGTATATGGAAGTAGCCCAAGGACTGCACCAGAATTGAGGAAGATAGAGCAAGGGGAGAGGACAAGTGCTGAAGTTGAAGAATTTGCTGAACATATCAAGTTTCTACATGGGGAGGTTTAGGTACACATTACCAAGATGAATCAAGAGTATAAAGCTAGGGCTGATCAAAGGAGAAGACATAAGGAATTCCAAGTAGGGGATCTAGTCATGGTACACTTACAAAAAGAAAGATTTTCAGCTAGTACTTACAACAAGCTGAAAATGAAGAAATTTGGTGCCTAAAATTTTTTGAAGAAACATGACTCAAGAAATGCATATGAGGTGGAGTTGCCAGATGGTATTCACATTTCTCCTATTTTCAACATTGCAGACTTAACAGAGTATCATGATGATGGTGCAGATGAGGAGCCAATGTTAGAGCCATGTCCAATTCCTGCTTCTAAGAAGGAGGAGATAAAAGACATTCTAGATCATCGTGTGGGTAGGAGTACCAAAAATAGGCAGTATGAAGAGTATTTGGTCAAGTGGAAAGAACGACTGATAGAGGACTCAACTTGGATTTTAGCAATTGAGGTTTCTCATTTAGGATTTCCTCCACCATTCATAAAGTGATAGGGTCACTTTTCAATCTACCCTAGGTGTTTGATGTAGGAGCATCCAGAGGCATAAGGGCAATCCTGTGTCAACCAAAAAAAAAATGTACTTAGAATTATTTTTTGTTTCATGTGTTTTCATTTCTGGATACCCATTTGGGTCAAATAAAGGTTCCAACTCTCACAGTTCCACTATTAGTGTTCTAGGATAGAGTATTTGAACACCTTGGGATACGTGTAAATTTTGGAAAAATAGGAGTATGTAATCGTGCCATCATTTTGGTGAACTAGAAGGTATAAATTGGCCAGATGAATGTAATTGTAATTTAGAGCATTCCAGAAAAAGAATCAGGTCAAAAGGCCCCACAGTTTGAAAGTTATTGCAGTTTTTCAATTTTTGGAGACCTCCTAAGAGCGCTTCAAAGTTAGGTTAGGGGCATTAAATGACTTTGAAAAGGGCCCAAAAATGGGGTATGAGAAAAGCTGGTCCATAGGACTATAGAGTGCTTCGAGAGCTTTCTAAAAATGTAAATGGTTCGTCAATCAAAGCTACGGTTCAAAAGTTATGCCTCCCGAAAGTTCGGTTACTATTTTTGGATTCTTCTAGATTTGCGTCAACTTCTAACGTAGCTTCTAGAGCCTTCTATTTGGTCGATGGATGCCAACTAGCACTTTCTAGAATGTATTCCTAATCCTTAAACCTTTGGGGTCTATTTAAGAACATTTCTGGTATTATAAAAGGCAATTAAGAGTGGAGTTTGAGAGAAGGTACTAAAAGGAGAAATTATCTCCAAACTTATACTGTTGTAAGCCCTTAGGGCATGTTTTGAAGTCTATTTTCTCTGCACTGAATGTATTAGCTTATTTAAAAAGTTAATAAAGTTTGCCTTTCCTGTTGTGTCCATTCCGTCCTTGGGTTGTGTCCCCATCAAGATCTGTTTGATTTACCTGAAATTCTTCTAGGTTTGTATTAGCCATAAGTTTCACAAACCTGGACCTCTCAATAATTTTTTTATTTGGATGTCATTGTTAAATTCCTAGATTTTATTTATCCATCTTTATCTCCTTCTAGTAGTCTTTATTTGTCAAAAAAAATCTTTGAAAACTACATTTGGCACATATGCAACTATTTTTACACTAACCAAGAAAGGACTAACTATTTTTTTTTCCTTTAACAATGCATATGTCTATTTATCATTGATATTATAATTAATCTCAATAATTTTCAATTTTTTTCGTAAAGAAATCAATAGGTCTTCTCATGCCCCATTTCATTCTTTTGCAAGATAATTGCATCTATAATGTAGTAAGATGTGAAGTAAATTTTTTTGGAATGTTTTCTTGAAGTCAAGAGTTTTAAGTATCACTTCCTCTTACTTTTTTGATATTATAAAATTCTTGTAATTATTATTTATCCAATACCACCTTTTCTTCCCTTTTCAAAATTTTAGTATTAGGTTTAAGTATTTCTACAAATTGGAAATACATATTCGTACAAAGTTAATTTGGCCAAAGAATGATTGAATGGATTTTACTATCTTAGGCACTTTTATGTTGTCTATTGCTACTACTTTTTCTAGATCAATGCTTACTCCATCCTTGGAAACAATATACCCTATAAAGTCTCCCTTTGTGACCCCAAATAAGAATTTCTTATGGTTGACGGATATACCATAATCAAGAGCCCTTTCAAAAATCTTCTCTAGATAATTGTAATGATCTTCTACCCTTTTTGAATAAGCTACGAGGTCATCTTAATAAAAAAAAAGATGAAATCAAATAGGCCTTCAAAAGAAATGTACATGGAACTTTGAAAAGTGGTGCTTGCATTTGTCAACCCAAAAGACATTCTTGCATATACAAGTATCACACAAAGAGGTGAATGCTATTTTAAACTATTACAACTCCTTGATCTTTACCTAACTATACCCTAAAAAATCATCCATCATGAAGAGTAATTCATTTCCTATAACCTTATACAATAATGCCGCCATGTTAGGTAGTGCATAATTTTATTCAAAGAATGATATGTTCAAATTTCTAAAATCCACAAACAAACTTACATAACAAATCATTTTTCACTTGGTACAAGATTAGAGATCTATGTGGAATGCCTAATAGGTTTTATGATTCTAGCATCTCTCATTTTGATTTATTTCTCCTTCATATTAGGAGCCAACATTATATTGAAGGGTCTCTTCTTTTATCTGAAGGGTTTTACATCAAGATTCAAATGTATTTCATGCTAAAATGAGTAGGCTTTTAATTCATTGTGAACCCAAAAAAACACATATCTATACTTCCTCAATAAAGAAATAAGTTTTGATCTTATTTTAGGAGAAAATTTCTTGCCAATAAAGATTTCAATTGGGATTGTGATCATTTCCAAGATTAATTTTCTCTACTTCTTTTATAGCTATGTGTTTACATGATATGAGGCTTGTAATACCCTAATATTGGCACATGGCCATTCTGAACCAAATTTGGTGCATCAATCTTAAAAGAACAAGTCTCTTAATCATTTAAGTCCTATTGTACTAGGCATTTCTAATTCTGATGGTCTTTATTTGACCTAAGTGTTGGAGTTGATGAAAGCAAACTTTGAAGACGCCCAAGATCACCTGCATGTGAAAACCTATCAAAGAGAAGCCAAGGAAGGAAGAGCGAGGAGCAAGGGAAACACTCTAAATGGACATGAGAGAGAACAAGATATTGAAACACAAGAGAAAATGTATTTACAATATGCAAGAAGTGATTTTGATATTATGAAAATACAATGAGGGAGCCTGAATATAAAGAGCTCCAAGAATCTTCTAGAACAAGCTAGAAGATGCTAGGAGATAAGTGTGATAACTAAGCATACATCCACATATGGTGGAAAGTCCTCGAACAATGTGAGAGGATAAGTATGACTTAGGAGAGAACAAACTCTCGTATTGTCAACAACTTATAACTAACTCCTAGACTAAAACTAATAAATAAATGCATTTACCTAAGTAAGCTTAAGTAATAGAATAAATAATTAGATAATTAATTATTTACTCTAACACCCCCGCTTAAGTGCAACTTAGGGAAATGCCTTAATATCACAAAACTAAGATGAAATGTAGAATGGGTCCTGGCAATGAGCCCATTTTAGGTACCCATGTACAATGAAAAAGATGTAACCTCTGAAAATGGGAAAAGAGAGAAAACCATGTGGAAAAAACCCTCCCCCAAAAAGAGGTAAGAACCTAGTGAAGAACTGAAGAAGCCTCCAACTAGGGGAATGTCCCCTAAAACAAGAACAAAGAGAGATCATGAAGAGCATTAGTGAAGCATGAAGAAGCCACAAATCTACCAAATTGCTGATTTGAAGAACCTCCATGGAAGAAGAAGGCACAAATCGAGCGTGTTTATATGGTAGATGATCCATCTCACCGAAATGCATAGGTAGCCAGCCACTGCAATTGTCTTGTACATAGGATCAACCACTGAATACATAGTTCACACTATCGAACCATCAAACCATGGATGCATTAGAACAACAACATAACCCCCCCTTAATGTAGATAGGGTGTGATGATAGGCAAATGAGAAGGTGGGCCAAAGTCTCCTAGAGACGACCCAAGAATGACAAGAGATGGAAAGAGGTACAAAACACCCATAAAGACAAAGTCAAACTAACTCTGCATGGGGCTAATGTCGTAGAAGGGACACTCACTTGACAAAGGGAGAAGCCTAAAACATCAAACAACTATCCCCCCCATGGTTCTTTATGAAAATAGTGCATGTACAACTAACTTAAAAATAACATTCATGATCCCTAGAATGCAAGAGTGACACTTTATCTCAGTGCGATACATAAAAGTGCTTCAAAATGATAGCTACAATGATAAAAATTAAAAACAAGCTAATACAAAACATAGTACAGCTCAAAACAAAGGAAACCATGCTAGGAAAACAATCCTCGAGCCTAAAACACTCAAGATATCCACCATATAGCAAAAATGCCAAAACTATGATAGAAAGAGAATGGGCCAAAAATTAACAAAAAGAACCACATTTTTGAAAAGATGACAAAACCAACTTTCCAAAAATATGAAGTTTTCAAAAAATTGATATGGGACACAAAAGATATGCTTGCCAGAGTCAAAAAAACAACTTCAAGCTTTGACTAAAAAAATAGGCAATAAAAATGCATGAAAACTTGAAAATACCTATACCAATGTCTCTATCTCAAAACTAGCTTTATGGCACTTCTTTCAGATCGGAAAAATACCTCCGTATGCTCAAGTTATGGCCAAAAAACCACAAATAGGTCAAAAATTGACCCTAGAGATGTGCAAGGCAAGGTATGCTGATGTAGGGATGATGTCATGCTGATGTCAGCAAGTCACTGGAAAAAATTTGACAGCCACGTGGTCATCAGTGCAAAAAAAGAGACCACGTGGCTGCACGTGGCAGGTACGACTGATGTGGCAAGAGCCACATGGAAAACCTACCACGTGTCACATCGTAATAGGTGCTGATGCGGTAGAGACCTCCACGTGGGCAATGAATATTCTGGTGACATGAACGAGTGGAGCTTCGATGTCAAAGTGGCACTGGAGTGGAGACTAAGCGATGAAAACTAGTGCCAAACCTGTTGGAGATAGCAAACTTGGGAGGCACAACTGGTGGAGGTGCAAAAGGGGTGGCACTCAGGTGGCAGCTGGGCCTTGACAGCTTTGCAGCGACGCTGCCAGTGGTAGCAGTTGGCAAGCTATGCATAGGCTACACTGCGATGGTGGCTACTGGGTGGCCAACCCTTAAAAAAAAAATTTTAAATTTTTCCACTCAAAATCGTCCATATGGGTCCATACAGCCCTGTAACTAAAATTTTTTTACCTCCCGGAGCTCAGTCTCCAAAAATAGCAAGTTTTATATGAATCCTGACTACAAATAGCCTTCCGGATCTAATGGCAATGTCCATTTGGGCTAAAAGTACTCCAAAAAATTGCTAATCCCCTAATTTGAAGAAAAATGTACAAACAAACTAGGGTTTGTGACTTCAAATCATGGCTTCAAAAATCCTTTAACGAAGCAGCAGCAAGAAGGCTCTGATACCATGTTGTAGTTGATGAAATCCAACTCTGAAGATGCCCAAGATCACCTACATGCAAAAACTTGTCAAAGAGAAGCCAAGGAAGGAAGAGTGAAGAGCAAGGGAAAAACCCTAAATAGACATGAGAGAGAAAAAGATATTGAAACACGAGAAAATGTATTTACAATATGCAAGAAGTGATTGTGATATTATGAAAATACAATGAGGGGGCTCGAATATAAAGAGCTCCAAGAATCTTCTAGAACAAGCTAGAAGATGCTAGGAGATAAGTGTGACAACTAAGCATACATCCACATAAGGTGGAAAGTCCTCGAACAATGTGAGAGGATAAGTACAACTTAGGAGAGAACAAACTCTCGTATTGTCAACAACTTATAACTAACTCCTAGACTAAAACTAATAAATAAATGCATTTACCTAAGTAAGCTTAAGTAATAGACTAAATAATTAGATAATTAATTATTTACTCTAACACTAAGTGTCAAATTTAGAAAACCCTTAATTGGCATCAACCATACACTTGTATTTAATTCCTAGATATTGACTTAATATGGCTAAATAATCCTTTTGACCAAATTGATTAATTATAAGTCCAATCACTTTAATTAACATAATATACCCACTTTAGCTAAAATACATATAGAAAAAGAATTAAGCATGTTTGGTTAAATTAAATATCCTCATTTTAAATTATTGAATTTAATTGTTCAACTAATGGAGAAAATCCACTAGTGAGGTCATATTTATTTTAATTAGATCAAATATTCTCTCCAAATCTTCTCTTCGGTTTAGAATTGGAAACATTGAGTTAACTCAATTCAGAAAAGAAATAAAACTAGTTAACTCCCCATTTATCTCAAAAGAAATAAGTTAACTCCTACAATCAAGGAAACTTTGCATTCTAACTAAATATTCTTCAAAGCTCCACCATTCATTTACTTCAATCTAAACCATTGATTAGTTCCAAGATTCTATAAAAGAGACCTTTTGACTCTCATTTCAGGAGAATACAATTGATGAGTATCAAAACTCTATCAGTTTAAGAGCTCAACATTGTGCATTCACAAATATTTTCTTTATTATATTTTATTCTCAAATACTTTCATTTATATTACTTTGCAATCATGTTAGATTAATCTTTCATAATCATCTAGATAAGTTCACACCAATTTTGCATAAGAAAATCTCAAAAACATAGATTAACTGCATTCATTCTAGTTTAAATCTTGCATTCCTATAAAATTAAATCCTTCACTCTTAGGATGGTCTCTAGTTATTGAACTCTCAATTTTGAGAGAAAATTAAAAACCCCACCTAGATAGAAGGCAACATGTCACCTTGCTCAACCATTTAGGATGAACAATCTCATGTTCATTCTTGGATGAATCTAACAAATAATGACTATATCAAAGTGTTTTGTTAAATCAAAGGCCCACATTTAGCACTCACATTTCTTGCACCCACTATGGAGCAGGAAAACTAATTTTATGGCCTCATTTACCTTTATTTTTGACATTCTACTTTTAGTATCTATACATTACACAAGAATCTTTCCCTAAAAATTCATTTCTCATGCAAGGATTTTGTTTACTCATATGACCTAGGTACTTGGTCTTGTGATGAAATATGTACACTCCCTTGAGAGACCATTCTCTTGCACACCACAAAGAAAAATCTCACACTACTCTATGAAAAGGCTCATGCAAATTTGGTCATCAAATTTTTTAATAGTTTTGTATCTCCCATTTAGTTCTTGTTGTTTTTGTCTAAAATATATTTTCTAAAGCATTTTTTGTGATTTTTGGAACAACATAATAGTGGTTCATAGGATGCATGTTGAAGAAACCTTGATGGAATATACATAAACTTGCTAATTGTTTGATTGCATGATTCTTGTCAAAGATTAATTTTCAAAGACATTTCAAACCCACAAAATATTATTTCTTCTTCACATGCTTTATCCACATAATTTAATTAGGCTTTATGAACTTCTTTAGGGCTCTAGACGAAGGGACATGGGATTATTCTCTTTACTACTTGGAAGTGATACCCAAGAGTAAATAAAAAACCTAGACCTCTTTAGATGACAATACCCTCTAAAGGAAAGGAAGGTAGTGGTTCTCCCAATAAAATATTTTAGTGAGGGGATTATTCTCTTTTCCATTTGGAAAATTTAGAAAGCCAAAAGCTTCTAGACAAGTTGGGATTGATAAACTAGCTTGATGATAAATTTATTTGGTGAATTTTGGTAAGATGAAGAGGTAGAGGAGTATGTTCTTTTCCCTTTTGGAAAAATTAGTAACATGGACCCTTAAATCCAAAACAAGTTCGAGTCAACCTTTAGCAGGCCTATTAGAGTGATCCAACCTCTAGGAATGACCTAAGTAAGAACACACCTTTTGTTGGTTATTTCCACTTACTATAATAAAGATGCTATGTAGAGTTAAATACTCCAAATCAATGTTAACATATTCCTCTTGATTCTAGATATCAGATATCTTGAGGAGGCTCTGTTTGTTGTACTTAGCAGTGTCACTCCTAGTCTTACTAGCTAATTATGTACACTTTCATATTTCAGTGTGGTTGAGATTCCTTAATCTCTCTTGCAAGGTCAATAGGGGTTAATATGAACATAATCCTATCAAAAACTTTTTAGTTAGTTGCTACCCAATTCACCTCTAAAAGGGGGCATAATCTTTTTGCAAGGAGGGAGAAGAATCTATCTTGAAGATCCTCACCATAGGCATGTACCTAGATGTTGGTGCTAGAAGTTGTTAGCAATTCTTTCCCTCCTTCCAAAAATTTGAATTTTAGATTGGTCAAGAATTTCCAATGATCAATATTTGAATATTCAAATTCCCCGTGCATAAAAGGAATGTGCAAAACCTTAGTCTTATCTTTATATCCCTAAATCTTTAAACCTATTATATCTACATGTATATCCTTTAGGGTTTCAAGTTGTGATTCCATGATCAGCAATAAGTCAAGGTTAGTTCATCATGGCATTGTAGGTGTCTTTTCAGATGTGACTTGATAATGGTAATGAAGAGTTTTAATTTTAAAATAGGATGGCTATTGGTATGATATTACAATGTTTAGTGGTTCTTAAGATCATTAGATCAAGGTTTTAGACTTGAGATGTACCAATACAAAGGGTTGTCATAGCATTGGGTTGTTGAAGGATTGTGAGGCTAAATGATTGTAGAAGCAACGAGGTAATTTTCTTATGATACAATGAGCCTATTTACCATGACATCATTGGGGTAAGTCTTCTAGATTGAGATGCTACATGACGAAGATTGTCAAGAAATATTGTAGCATCATCCATTCTAGCAATTGTAGATGTAGGAGATAACGATCTCAACACTAGGATATCTAATGGATCATCATATCATTAGGAAAGAGGGGAGGAGGTAAGATGACATGATGGTCATAGCATCATAGAAGCATATGATCACAAAGGAAAGCTAAAGGGTTGTAGATGTTGCATCATGGTTAGATTATAAGATCTCATGGGGGAGAGGTTTGACTATCAAAGGCATGAATCATGGTTTGTCATAGCATCTTATTGTCGTAGCATCTAGGGGGATTGTAAGATCATGAAGTAGGAAGAACAATGTTATGATGCTATGAGTGGTGTTGATCATAGGATCTTAGGGATGACTTTTTGGGCTTCTAGAACTATAGGAAGTAATGTTATTATACCATCATATAATCATAAGATTGTGAGGACATAAAAGAGGTAAAGATCTAGTTTTAGAATAGTTATCCCATCAAATTAAAAGGTAAAGGATACAATCAACAAGTTTTCCATCAATAGAGGCAAGCATTCAGTGTTATGATCTCATGATAAACTGATGCTTGTGAGATCATAGGCACAAATGGTGAGATTATCAAGGAAGTGACAAGAAGTTAAGCTAATCATCATTTTAGGATCATAAGGGTTATAGTTTCCATGCTAATATTGTGACAAATTGCAATTATAAGATCATAAGATTGAGATAACCACACCCATAACATTGCAAGGAAGGTTAAAGGGTCCTACAGAATAGTTAGGCAATCATGGGATCTTAGGATCAAGTGAATGATTTTTTGATGCTTTAGTACTAGTGGTTATTGTGGGATTATATTGTGAAAAGGTCATGAGATCAAGGGATTGTAAGGTAGTGGAGAGTCACAATGTCACAAAAAGGAAGATCATAAGATCTTAAGGCAAATTGATGGTCCCATAACTTTGCACCTAGTGTTATCATTTCATCATGATGTTGTAAGATTCTAAGCAATGGTGTGTCAAAAGATCATGGAGAGGCTTTAGGGAAGGCTTGACCATAAGATAATCAGATGATCATCAGATCATAAGAGGAGAATTTGATGTTGCCAATGGTATGCCAAGGAAAGATGACCATTGTCATGTGGTCGAAGGTCAATGATAGCTACTAGGGTAACTACCAAAGTTATTAAATGGCTAATAATAACCACCTATCATGAGATCATAAGTGTTTAATTAGAGACCCACAACCATAAGATACACTGGCAATCATGAGATCATACAGACTAGGTTTTCAACATGAGATGTTATGAGGGCTTTGGATTCTTTGGTGATCATAAGATCGTAAGTCTCTAGGTTGACGAGAAAAGATCTTGCATTTGTCAAAGTTGGAATGTGTTAGGATGTCTTAACTAATGAAATCACAAAGAAGGTATAGGGTGATAGTTGAAAATGTTTGACTTGTTGATTTCTTGACTTGGCATGCAAATAACAAGAAAGAAATAGTTTTTAATGGTGAATCATAACTTCTCAACCATTTACTAGTTATTCTCAGTGATCCCCATGCCTGATAAATGAAAAAGAGCACTCCATCACTAATTGGTTATCCATCTACTTAGTTAAAGAATTAGTGGCCACCATTTCTATCTTCTTAAGGCTCTATTGGCTATGAAATGTATGATTTTCCTGCATCTGAGTTTGTTGTAGTGATTGTTCTTTGCAACCTCAAATATAGTATTGTGCTTTACCTTGGGGTAGAAGCTATCTGAGTTATTCTTCCACTATAAAATCAAATAATGTAACCATTCTTAGGGTCAACCTTTTTCTAATTCATTAGTATTGCATTCTATGTGCTACTACTACAATTTTCCTTTTGTCTATGAATGAATGTAATCCTCTATCTTACCTCATTTTCCCATTAATATAAGCGTGAAAATTCTTTACCTTTGTTGATATTTTGTCTTCTATTCTTCAAATTGCATAATAGTATCTATTTTTTTCTCAAATTCTATAGAGTGAAGTTCTTTCCTTGTAGTATTTCAGCTAGTTCCTAAGTTTCTTGTGGTTTTTGGATTATAACAGAGGTTGAATTAGTTTATTTTGAGGTTATGTTGATGAATAATGCATTTTTAGGTAGAAATAATGTTGAACAAAATATTTTGGTGTATTAACCCTTTTAGAGTAGATTAGTTAGTTTTATTTCATGCATTCATTCTCTCTTTTCCTCTCAAGAAGTAGTTAGGTGCACCCTGATAGTAAGGATGCCAACCTTCTTCTAAGATTCAATCTCAAGTCACAAAGTCTCACACTTTTAAGATTGTTTCCATGTTGCACAAGGCCTCCTTTAAGTAAAACTTTAGGAAAGGGTGCAAATTTTTTTGTCAAAAAATTTTTATTGGGAAACTTATATACTAAGAGGAGTGGGGGTGTTAATGAAGGGAGGTGTGGGTGACTAAGGCCAATTGGCACACTCAGCGACCCAAACCACCATGCAAGAGTTAACACAACAGAAGAAAACACAAAAGAGAACAACACCACAGAGAGATAGAATAACATTCATTATTGATTCATGAAAATATCATCATACATGCCCATCTGTAAGGCCTTCTAAATTATGACCAGATATAAAATACATTCAAATCCAAGATCTAGCTTCAAGTTTGGATTTCCAGACACATATGCATTCAATTTCCTATCCTCATTATCATCTATATTCTCCAAGATGGATCAATAATAATTCCTAAAGAATTCACCACAACCCCTACTTATACCAATCTAAGCCACAAGTCAGCCCAAAATTCTTAAAACTAAATAAACCTAAAATTAAATACTTGAAGAGCCACAAGTCAACCTCCAACATAAATTAAATGTCCAAAAATTGATACCTGAGAACAATCACGATATATCCTAGCCTCGATTGAATTAGAACTTGTGATTTGAACTAAAGGTATTATTTTAGGTTCTCTACAACCATTTAAGGGCACAAAGGCTGATTCAAAAAGGATAAATGCACATCCATCCTAGAATTTAAGCACACAAGCCCATCACGCAAACTGCCAAAAATTGATACTCTAGGAGAATTTTCATTAATCCTAACTTATAATGAATTAGGACTTAAAAATTTGATAAAATGGATTAATCTAGGCCCTATTAAATACTTGAAATTTTCATCCTCTAACTCATTGTGAAAAATTAGTTACATGATCCACAATAGGAACATAGAAATTAGAAAATATAGCTCTAGCAGCAAGGTAAAAATGGCTCAAACCTTAACATGATAACTCCAATGTCTTTGCACACATAGAAAAATGTTCCCCAGTGTCTCCAATGGTTGGAAACTATTGAAATCTTGGTAATGCAAGACATTGCAAGTCAACAAAACTAGGAAAAATTGAAAACATGTAGGATAGCAGTATAACCTAGGATGCTCCTGCATTAGACAACTAGGGTTGGAAGAAATGCTTCTCTAGAATCATTGAGATGTCATAACCTAACCTAAATCCAAATTATATTGAGAGATAAATTAAGCATATTCCATAGGTCTATTCTTCCACTTCACCCAATATTCATAATAATCTCTTCCCCTTGTGCTCTTACCAACTCTCTGATCCAATATCTATTCAACTTCTTCAATCTGCCTCTCAGGATAATCCTCTAATACAATAACTTCATCATCTAACTTATGATACAAGAAAATTGAATATAGGGGATATATCCATGTCATCAGGTAACTCAATTTCATAATCATTTTCACTATCAAACTTCTTCAAGATCTTACAAGGTCCAAACTTCTTCATCTTCAGCTTACTATATGTTTCAACAAGAAATCCTCCTTTCTTGAGATAAGCCATCACCTCATTACCATCTTGAAAATAATGATGTCTTCTAGACTAATCAGCATTTTTCTTATACATCTGATTACTTTATTCTATCCTCAACTTCACTTCCTTAAGTAAAGATTCTAGAAAATCAGCAAATTCTTCGCCTGCAGCACTTGTCTTTTCTTCACTAGCAATATCTCTCAAATCTGATATACCTCTAAGCTGTATTCTAGTAATAATCTCAAAAGGTGTCTTCCATGTACTCCTATTCACATAATTATTATATGAAAATTTAGCTTGTGCCAATACCATCTCCCAATTACTTGACTTATTCCCAAGTAAACATCTTAACAAATTATCCAACCTTCTCTTCACAACCTCTATCTATCCATCTATCTATGGATGGAACATAGAAACAAACTTCAACTTAGTACCCATCTTATTCCATAAAGTCTTCCAAAAATAACCAACAAACTTACTATCTTTGTCAGAAATAATATTTCTTGGTAGTCCATGCAATCTCACAATCTCTTTAAAGAAAAGTTTAGTAACATGATCAACATCTGATGTCTTCTTACATGGTATGAAATGAGCCATCTTAGAAAATCTATCCAACTACAACAAATATATACCCCTTTGTTGTCTTAGGTAATCCAAGAACAAAATCCATACTAATGTCAATCCAAGGTTTCCTAAGAACAGTAATAGTTGTATACAAACTAGTATTTTGACTTACTTCTTTTGTAACTTGACAAAATCCACAACTCTTTACAAATTTTTGAACATTCTTATACATTTTTAGCCAATAATACTTATCGTTTAGCAAAATCAATGTCTTATCAATTCCAAAATGTCTAGCCAATCCACCACTATGTTTTCCCTTAGTCTTATTGAATATCAGAATGTCATCCAAATAAACAATCACAAGCTTACCCAAAAATCTTTTTAGAACTTCGTTCATCAACCTCATGAAGGTACTAGATGCATTAGTCAAACCAAAAGGCTTAACCAACCATTCATACAAACCATCTTTCATCTTACAAGCAATCTTCCATTCATCACCTTCTCAAATTATAATTTGATGATAGCCATTCTTTAAATCAATCTTGGTAAAATACTTTTCTCTACTCAAACAATCCATAATGCCATCCATCCTTGGCATAGGAAACTTATATTTCACTATAATCTTATTAATAACTTTGGAATCAATACACATTCTCCATTCTCCATTATTTTTAGGTGCTAATACAATAGGTATAGCACATGGACCTAAACTTTCTTTGATCAAACCTTTCTGCAACAACTCATGCACTTGTTTGTTAAGTTCCTCATTCTCTATAGGTGTCAATCTATATGGTGCTTTTTTCATAAAACTAGCTCCAAGAATTAGATTCATACAATGAATTATACTTCTCATTGGAGGTAAACCATTAGGCATATCCCCTACAACAATCTCTTTATACTCATTCAGCGATTTTGTAATTTCTTCTAGTACTCGACTACCACTATCTGTTGTCACTTAGTCATTACCAAATTCTACTACTCAATCATTACTACCAACACTCAGTCCTCTAGGAACTATAGCAAAAAAAAATTGATTCTTCTTTACTTCCTTTTCAAATTGCTTTCGATTAACCATGCAAACTTTTATTGCAATACAACTAACCTCATCTAGATTTTCAATCAAAGGCAACAATATTTTCTTCTTCTCGTTTACCCAAAGAGTATATTGATTCAATCTTCCATCATGTACAACATATCTATCATATTGCCAAGGTCTACTTAACAAAATATGACAACAATCTATAGGCATAATATCACACAACACTTCATCAAAGTAATGTCTAATCTTGAACTTCACAATGCATTATCTTATGCTCATCTTTGATCCATGAAACATGATAAGGTTTGGGATGTTTCAGCCTCTACAACTATAACTTTGTAACCAACTCTTCTTATGCCATATTTGTTGAACTTCCATTATCAATGATCACTTTGTAGCATTTTTCCTGGCATCTTACATTTGGTCTTGAAAAGACTTCTTCTCAAAATAGGTTCCTGATCACTTCCCTTATTACATAAGGTTCTTCTCACCATTAGATTTTCTCCAGCCTTAGGTCAACTTGGTGAACTCTCAATGTCTTCTTGAATCACAAAATTTCTATTATTCTTCCCACTTTCATAACATCTACATTCAAAAGATCTATGCCCTTCTTTACCACTTCTGAAACTATTAACATGAAAACTACCTCTAGAATATTAATTACCTCTTCCTTGGTAAGAATCGATACCTCCTTGGTAGGAACTAACGCCTTTCCTTTTGGTCTTTTCTTTGTCATTGTTCTTCCATTTAGATTTTCCTCTATCATGCATAGAACTATCAGATCTTCCACCTTCACCATAAGATCTTCCTCTACCTCTTTGGAATCTACCACCTCTACCTCTTTGTCTTTGTTTATGCTTCTTTGTCAAGATCTCCTCGGCTTTCAAGGCATATTGTATGCTTCTTCTACACTTTCCAACTTCACAAAACTTATTTCATCTTGAATTCTAGATCTCAATCCATTTATGTACCTTGCAATATTCTCAACATCATCATCCACATGTCTAGATCTGATGTTCAACCTATAGAATTCATCGATATACTCATTCACACTCATGTCCTTTTGTCTCAAATTTTGCATCTTTCTCAACAAGATAACTTGGTAATTAGTAGGTAGAAAATTTTTCTTTACATTGTTCACCATATTTGGCCAAGTTTTAATTTTCTCCTTTCCTCTCCTTTTTCTATTAGTTTGAAAATTCTCCCATTACAGTGAAGCATGAACTTTCAACCTAGTAATTGCAATCTTCACCTTCCTATTATCAGGAGTGTTTTCATATTCAAAGAACTTCTCCATATTTGAGATCCAGTCTAACACAACATTGGTATTCAATTTTCCATCATAAGGAACTACTTCTACAATAGGCTTTGAATTTTCCCTAGACAACACTCTCAACAACCTTGCTTCATCTTGATCTTCTTCAGGTTCTGGATTAGGGTTTGGTGCTACTGATTCATAATCACTTACATCATTAATATGTGCTCCTCTCCTCTGGGCTATCTCTACAACATCTAATCTAGCTATAATTTGTCTCAATGTATCTAATATTGCATTATTAGCATTTCCTCTACCACAAACCATCTTTACAAATTAGGTTCCTAGAAGATCATAACCCTCTGCAAGTTATAGGTCAAATCCTTAGATCTAAAACCCTACATGTCATGCCCAAAATGAAGGGCAAAAACAAAACTATTTTTTTTATAAAAAAATTTATTTTATTTTATTTATTACAATAAGGTACCCCTCACAAGGATGATACATTGCCAACTAGGTCAATGTTTGGCCAAGAGTACATAATACTTAACTATCATACCTATTGGGATTCTATAGTTACTACATACTTTCTATTTCCTAACTAAAGTGGTCCTTGCTAGAAAGATAGAAGGGTCATCCCTAATTGTCATTAGAAATCAAGGGAGAAGTTTTATAAATGCAACAACATGATTAGATGAGGGAAGAATTACCTCATGTACACTCTCGATGATAGTATATATTAGGTTTTACAAGTTTCCATGCCATGTTGTACACTTAGTATGAACTAGAAATATATATTTGGAATTAGGTTATGATAAAAGGGAACACTTATTTAATATGTAAATGTGCATCTATTACACACTAAGATTATGGTCAAGGGTGGGATCTTCAAAAACCTGATTGCTAGCTAAGTCGTGCTATGAACAAGAAGGATTCACTATGATATTCAAACTTGAGCATTGTGGTTCTTAATACTAAATGATAATTATCCATTCCCAGGATTCCCTATCTAATTGATCTCATTACTAACTTTTCTATCTCTTATTAATTACAATTACTCAAGGCTCCTACTATCTGTTTCTATGTTTACATTATCATAGTCATGTTTAGGATGACACCACTAACAATCTACCTGTTAGACAATTCTCCCTTTAGTCCTTAATAACACATCTCATTAAGTATTTTATTTCATTCTATGCTCACAATTTAGGTTCCGACCCATATCCTTATTTAATAATGTATAAAATGAAATAAAGATACAATAAATGACCTATAGACACACCACCCCCCAAAAAAATAAAAAATAAAATATTACCTATATTAATGTGTTGCATTAAGAGAAATCATTTATATAAAGGTTAGGTGCTCATATATCAAATATATGATATTTGCCTATAATCTACTATCGTGCCCAAATTTTGAGGGTAAAATAAACAAATTTTTTTAATTTTATTTTTAAAGTTAAAAATTAACATACTCTAAGTTTGATATATTTGTGTTCATAGTTAAAGTATAAGTTCTCTACATAACATTTTAAGTTATATTCTTAAGGAGGAATTCAATTGTTAAATTTATACTCTCATTATAGAATCGATATTGACGTTTGTTTCGTTATTATATAATTATACTTACTAAAACTAAATACATTTAAAATTTAAGATTTATATTAAAATAACAATAACATTAATAATATAACTAAAATTGAATAAATCAAAATCTAAACTAAATTTCATTAGTAAAACTTTACTAACTTAAACTAAAACTACTAAATATATTTTAAAATTTAAAACTTAAAAAGAAAATGACAACTAAACTAACATAACAAATAACTAACTTTTAAATAACAAAACTACTAACAAAAAAAAGTAACTAACATTCTAAACTAAATGATTTTTAAACTAACCTAAAAATCTAACCCACCATACATCCACTACATCCTATTCTTTTCCCTCCATCCCACACATCACCATCTTCCTTCCAAACACCCATGCGCTTACCCTTCCAATCCATGCACTTTTCCAAGCACTGTCCTAGTGTACAAAGGACAGGTCTGTCACCTCCCTCCTATGCTTGGCAGACCATGTCATGTCTAGGCGCCAAGGGAAAAGGGGAAAGGTTCAAACAACCATTTAAAAAAAAAAAAATTACATCAACCAAAATCTCATTAAATAAGATATGATGCCATGCGCTCACTAGCAGGAGTAAAAGGTGGGGTGATGTCACCCATTAAAAGTCTTTTGACTTAGGTTGCAATTAATTTCAAACTGCCCCCCGCCCCCGCCTCCGCCCCTTCTAAGTAGAGCTAGCACCTAGGAGGATGTAGGGAGAGGAAAAGGAATTTAAGACATAAAGTTTTATAGGTGAACTTTAGGATATTTAGGATAGTATAACTTATTTAAATTTTGTAATTTTTAGTTGTTGAATTTTGTTTTATAACAAATGATTTTTTATTTTTTTTAAAAGGCATCTTTGAAGAATATTCTCTGTTGCATCAAGGGATTAAAGTCTTTCCCCATATAAAATTCAGAGAGTATTTGCTCTTGGGGGGGAAATTTTTTTCTAAGTCCTAATTTTCTAAGTATAGATTTTCAAATTGACTAAATTGCCAAGGGGATTACATTTTTTTAATTTATTAATCTAATAGGACATGTTACAATCTAAATAAACCAAGAATTTGAATGATCCACTTTAACCACAATACAAGATTTTTTTGTTTTAAATAATCATGAAAATGAATCTACGATCACAACATAATTTTCGTCTCAACATATATGAAAATTGAAATTTGCCTAATTGAGCATCATCATCATTTCATCTTATTTTTGATATAAATCCATGTAACCAAAAAATACAAAAATCTCATGAGAAGCAATATTACTCAATCACTATTTTACTGACAACCTGATTCAAGGCTCCACTGAGAAAGAACCAGGAAGAAAACCCAGCGTCATTGCCATTACAAAAAAGTTTTAAAAAAATACAATTTACATAGGATTCCAATCCTGAAATTACAAAAATCAAATTAAATTTATTTCATGACCCTTATCAAGGGATCCATATCATTTTCTGCAATAAATTGCTAAGATCCTGGAGGGAACAAAATCTGACCAGGTGACAAACAAACATAACAAGGAGACAAAATCAAATATTCATATCCATACTAGGTTTTCACAATAGGATTCAACATTGAATCAAAACTAGGGAAAGGTGGATTTTTCCAATAGGAGATGTCAGACCCAACACCTAAATAGGTGCTCAATTGGGGCTATAATTCAAGAACTTCCGTTCTTCTATTCTTACATGCCAAAACTCATACATGGTTTGTGCTGATAGGTAGGGGCCCATAACACCTTATCCTCTCTCCCTCTTCTTGTCCTAAGAAGAGACCCAACACTATTGGAGTCCAATTGAATACCTTTTTTGAAATTGGCCACTTATGTCCTATCCAAGGGTGAGTAATGCCAAAACACCCATACAAGAAAACTTCAAAATTTAAACAAAAACATGAAAGAAAAGCATTCAAGAAAACATGGTTTCAATCCTTCCCAAGCATACCCAACATACATACAAGCATACCAATAAACAACACAATAGAATAAGCATGAAACATCATGAGAAACATGAACAACATGAACAAGGAGATGAAGAACTCCTACCTTCACAAAGAGGTTATCATAAAATGGACAATTTGAGAAGAGCTTTTCCTTCCTTGCCTTCAATCTTTCAAGACTTCTCTCTAAAAGTAGAGATTGGGTAACAACCAAAACTACTCCAAAAAGAGCCTCTAAATAAGATCCAAACTCAACCACCAAAAATGGCAATAACTTCCCCCACTCACCTAAATATCTAAAGGTTTCTAACTCAACCAAACTTAAGGTTAACCTCTAAGTGGAGTTGAAGTTATTTAACTCATGGTAACAACTTTCAATTTTCGCACTAAGGTAAAAATGGACTTTTTGAGTGACCTAAAAAGTCAACAAAAGGGGCTTGGGGGGTGGAAAATGCTCCCAACCCATACCAATACCCCTTGGGTATAAATATTCCATGATTTAAGGCCTTAGGAACTGATTTGGGACCAAACAATTGCTAGGAATATATAGGACCATCTAACAACTCCAAAATGCAGATTAAGCACTAACTTGGATTAGGGGTGACTAAACTCGATTAAAACAAGTTAGCAAAAATGACACTAACTTAGTTTGACTTAGGTCCAAAGGTTACATAGTTAACCCTAACTAGCATGCTAGAATGCATATACAATTCACGAGTGTCAAGTGACACGATAAGAACATAGTTACTAAACATTAACATTTACAGATCATAGAAAGATACATTCACACATCTCATAGTAAAAATTAAGTTACAAACAACAAGGTTTCCGCAAATGGCACATAGGGATCAGTTATGTTCCTCCGTCAGGTTTCTCGGCTAAAATATCTTGCACGCTCATTGCACACATCAGTAGCCCCATAAAATCACATGCACCTATGCATATACATATCGAGAAATCACATAAATTAAAACATACATCTTTCAAATCAATTAGGGTTTCTCTTGTCCTACCCATATTCTTAATCAGTACAATTTCATAATCAAAGTGTTAATCTTGCATTTACTTATTTCATCAACATACATGTTCATAAAACATTAAACAATGAACTCAAATATCTGAAAGTAAACATCACACAATGTGAAATAATATAATATGTTCAAGTATCTGAAAATATCTTGACATCTCGAGTTGTGAGTATCAAAATAATAATAAAGTATCAATATGCTATGATGGGTCGGGGCAAGGCCTCACATCCTCCCCCACTAGGCATGAATTTTCTCCTAGAGTTCATAAAAAAGATAAGGGTACTGAGATCACATCCATGCTGCATCCTCCCATGAAGCTGTGACCTGATCATAACAATCCCACTGGACCCTAACTTGGTCTAGCTCTCAGCCTCGAAGTGCTAGGGTCTGTTAGGCAATAATACGGATAGGCTCTAGTGCTACCTATCCATCTGACTCCACCTGTAAAGCATCCCAATATATAATATGAGACTCATCATAAATGTAGCCTCTAACTACTAAAATGTGAAACACATTGTGGATGCATGACAGGCTAGGTGGAAAAGCTAAACGATATGCAACAGGTCCTATCCTCTCTAGGATCTCGAACGGTCCAACAAATTAGGGTGCCAACTTAGAGCCCTTTCTAAATCAAATCAGACTCTTGTGTGGTTACACCCTCAAGAACACTCTATCACCAACCTGATACTCTTGATCTATCCTCTTTGCATCAGTATACTTCTTTTGCCTATCCTGTGCCTCTCTTAGGTGTTGTTTAATTAGGGTCACTTGTTGCTCCATCTCTTTGACTAACTGAGAACCAATAGATACTTGATCCTCGATCCTATCCTAAATCAAGGGAATCCTGCATGGGCTTCCATACAAGGCCTCATAAGGTGACATACCTATGGATGAATGGTGACCATTGTTATAGAAAAACTTGACAAGATGTAGGTATTCCTCCTATTTGACCTGATGGTCCATCATGTACATACATAGCATGTCCTCCAAAACCTTATTTACTCGCTCAGTCTGACCATCAGTTTGAGGATGGTATGTTGTAATAAAGTTGAGCCTAGTGCCCAAAGTTGCCTACAACTCTCTCCAAAATGAGGAAGTGAACAATGAGTCTCTATCAGAGATGATCTTATGAGGAACACCATGAAGTCTGACAATGTCCTGCAAGAAAACTTGGGCTATGTCTCGTGCTGTGTATGTAGTACACACGGGTGAGAAATGGGCAACCTTGGTCAACATGTCAACTGTAACCAAAATGGCATCATGGTGGTGAGATGACATGGGGAGACCAACAATGAAATCCATAGATATAACATCCCACTTCCACTTTGCAATCTCATGCGGCTGAAGAAGCCCACTAGGATGACGGTGCTCCACCTTCACCCTTTGACACTAAAGGCATCTCACAACTATGCTAGCAATCTGCACTCTCATACCTGGCCAATGATACAACTGCCTCAAACCTGCATGCAACTTCTTAACACTGGGGTGCACTGCATAAGGTGCTCTGTGAGCCTCAAGTACAATGAGCTCACACAAACCCCCAATGGAAGGTATATACATATGTCCTCTATGACGCAAAAGTCCTTTGGAATCCAAGGAATACTTTGAATACTTCCCTTCCAAGGGTCTCTGAAAATGTACTATCTGACTTACTTCTACATAAAGCTCATCAACTGGTAAGTGCTATAAGATCTAGTCTCTCAAGTTAGTACAAGTAGTCACAGATGAAATCTCATGGCGCCTTCTACTTAAGTCATCTGCAACCATATTCTCCTTTCCCTTGATGTAATGAACATTAAAATTGTACTCACAAAGAAATTCCATCCACCTTCTTTGCCTAACATTTAGGTTTGGCTGAGAAAATATGTATTACAAGCTTTGGTGGTCAGAATGAAGCTCGAATCTATGACTTAGAAGAAAGTGTCACCATCTTACTAAAGCATGAATCACTGCTGCAAGTTCTAGGTTGTGAGTAGGATGATTGAGTTCATGAGTCTTCAACTTCCTAGACTCAAAGGAAATAGGTCATCCATCCTGCATAAGGACTACCCCTATACCATCTAAAGATGCATCGGTGCACACCACAAAATTTGTAGAAGGATCTAGTACTATAAGAATCAGTGCACTCGTAGTTTCTCATCCTTCATGCATTACACATAAGGAAGGAGCTCAAGAAATTTTCTCTCATATTGAGCTACTGTAAGACCCCTCTAATATAGAGAATGAAACTCCTCTATCTACTTCTATCTAAAATGCTCTGACAAGTACCTCTCTTGAAATCTCTCCAAGAATGACTCCCATGTGAGGGTATCCATCCTCACTCTTCCTATAGTCTCCTCCTAATGCCACCAATTAGAGGCATCTCCTCTCAGTTGATGGACTACTAGATGTGCCTTTAGATTACTCCCATAAGGATGTAATCAAAAGCACCGTTGTAGGCTCTGTAACCATTCCTCTGCTACTGTCGCCTCAGTGGAATCGGTAAATAATGGTGGCCTGAGTTGAATCAATTCCCTGATATCATCTCCTATATGCCTAGGAGGTCTATCAAGTGGGGTCCTCTCTAGTGTATTGACTCACCCTTGTGCTCACCCTATGCCTCTAACTGTCTTGATGGGGGACTTCTAGTCCTCTCTCGAACTCCAGGTCTACCTCCTCCGGGTCCTTCTGCTTCCACTACAAGAATTTGCTAACCTGGCTAAACTACACATACTACCCTTTTCTAAATGACAATGATCAAAGTTTGAAGGGCATTTATAGTTTCCTAGTTTGGGTTAGGTGGTGGTGGAGGTGGTGGTGGTCCATCCTCCAATCCTACTCTACCACCCATTGCCTTATGATCTCTGCCTCATCGGTTGCTCTGAGCAATAGGAGGCATCTACACAATTAAATGTTTGAGTTAGGTTTAGGAAGAAAAATGGTTTAAGGTTCCTAGTGTTGAAACACGGGCTCTGATACCAAAATGTCATGCCCAAATTTTGAGGGTAAAACACACTTTTAAAAAAAAAAAAAATTTAAAGTTAAAAATTAACATACTCTAAGTTTGATATATTTTTGTTCATAGTTAAAGTATAAGTTCTCTACATAACATCTTAAGTTATAGTCTTGAGGAGGAATTAAATCATTAAATTTATACTCTCATTATAAAATCGATATTGATATTTGTTTCGTTATTACATAATTATACTTACTAAAACTAAATACATTTAAAATTTAAGATTTATTCTAAAATAACAATAAAATTAATAATATAACTAAAATTGAATAAATTGAAATCTAAGCTAAATTTCCTTATTAAAACTTTACTAACTTAAACTAAAACTACTAAATATATTTTAAAATTTAGAACTTTAAAAAAAAATGCAACTAAACTAACATAACAAATAACTAACTTTTAAATAACAAAACTACTAACAAAAAAAAGTAACTAACATTCTAAACTAAATGATTTTTAAACTAACCTAAAAATCTAACCCAACATACATCCACTACATCCTATTCTTTTCCCTCCATCCCACACGTCACCAACTTCCTCCCAAATCCCCATGCGCTTACCCTTCCAATCCATGCACTTTTCCAAGCGCTGTCCTAGTGTACAAAGGACAGGTTTGTCACCTCCCTCCTACGCATGGCAGACCATGTCATGTCTAGGCGCCAAGGGAAAAGGGGAAAGGTTCAAACAACCATTTTTTAAAAAAAAATTACATCAACCAAAATCTCATTAAATAAGATATGATGCCATGAACTCACTAGCAGGAGTAAAAGGTGGGGTGATGTCACCCATTAAAAGTCTTTTGACTTATGTTGCAATTAATTTCAATCCCCCCTCCCCCCCCCCCCCTTCTAAGAAAAGCTAGCACCTAGGAGGATGTAGGGAGAGGAAAAGGAATTTAAGACATAAAGTTTTATAGGTGAACTTTAGGATATTTAGGATAGTATAACTTATTTAAAATTTGTAATTTTTAGTTGTTGAATTTTGTTTTATAACAAATGATTTTAATTTTTTTTTTTAAAGGCATCTTTGAAGAATATTCTCTGTTGCATCAAGGAATTAAAGTCTTTCCCCATATAAAATCCAGAGAGTATTTGCTCTTGGGGGGCAAATTTTTTTCTAAGTCCTAATTTTCTAAGTATAGATTTTCAAATTGACTAAATTGCCAAGGGGATTACATTTTTTTAATTTATTAATCTAATAGGACATGTTACAATCTAAATAAACCAATAATTTGAATGATCCACTTTAACCACAATGCAAGATTGTTTTGTTTTAAATAATCACGAAAATGAATCTACGATCACAACATAATTTTCATCTCAACATATATGAAAATTGAATTTTGCCTAATTGAATATCATCATCATTTCATCTTTCTTTTGATATACATCCATGTAACCAAAAAATACAAAAATCTCATGAGAAGCGATATTACTCAATCACTATTTTATTGACAACCTAATTCAAGGCTCCGCCGAGAAAGAAGTAGGAAGAAAACCCAGCGTCATTGCCATTACAACAAAGTTTTTAAAAATACAATTTACAAAGGATTCCAATCTTTAAATTACAAAAATCAAATTAAATTTCTTTCATGACCCTTATCAAGGGATCCATATCATTTTTTGCAGTACATTGCTAAGATCGTGGATGGAATGAAATCTGACCAGGTGACAAACAAACATAACAAGGAGAAAAAATCAAACATTCATATCCATACTAGGTTTTCACAACAGGATTCAACATTGAATCAAAACTAGGGAAAGGTGGATTTTTCCAATAGGAGATGTCAGACCCAACACCTAAATAGGTGCTCAATCAGGGCTATAATTCAAGAACTTTTGTTCTTCTATTCTTACATGCCAAAACTCATACGTGGTTTGTGCTGACAGGTAGGGGCCCATAACACCTTATCCTTTCTCCCTCTTCTCATCCTAAGAAGAGAATCTACACTGTCGGAGTCCAACTGAATAGCTTTCTCGAAATTGGCCACTTCTACCCTATCCAAGGCTGAGTAATGCAAAACAACCCATACAAGAAAACTTTGAAATTCAAACAAAAACATGAAAGAAAAGCATTCAAGAAAACATGGTTTCAATCCTTCTCAAGCATACCCAACATACGTACAAGCGTACCAATAAACAACACAATAGCATAAGCATGAACCAAGAATGAAACATCATGAGAAACATGAACAACATGAACAAGGAGATGAAGAACTCCTACCTTCACAAAGAGGTTATGGTAAAATGGACAATTTGAGAAGAGCTTTTCCTTCCTTGCCTTCAATCTTCCAAGACTTCTCTCTAAAAGTAGAGATTGGGTAACAACCAAAACTACTCCAAAAAGGGCCTCTAAATAAGATCCAAACTCAACCACCAAAAAGGGCAATAACTTCCCCCACTCACCTAAAAATCTAGATGTTTCTAACTCAACCAAACCTAAGGTTAACCTCTAAGTGGAGTTGAAGTTATTCAACTCATGGTAACAACTTCCAATTTTCGCACTAAGAAAAAAATAGACTTTTTGAGTGACCTCAAAAGTCAACAAAAGGGGCTTGGGGGGTGGAAAATGCCCCCAACCCATACCCATACCCTTTGGGTATAAAAATTCCATGATTTAAGGCCTTAGGAACTGATTTGGGACTAAACAATTGCTAGGAATATATAGGAACATCTAACAATCCAAAATGCAGATTAAATACTAACCTGGATTAGGGGTGACTAAACTCGATTAAAACAAGTTAGCAAAAATGACACTAACTTAGTTCAACTTAGGTTGAAAGGTTACATAGTTAACCCTAACTAGTATGCTGGAATGCATAAACAATTCATGAGTGTCAAGTGACACTATAAGAACATAGTTACAAAACATTAACATTTACTGTTCATGGAAAGATACATTCATACATATCACAATAAAAATTAAGTTATGAACAACAAGGTTTTTGCGAATGGCACATAGGGATCAGTTCCATTCCTCTGTCGAGTTTCTTAGCTAAAATATCCTACACACTCATTGCACACATCAGTAGCCCCATAAAATCACATGCACCTATGCATATACATATCAAGAAATCACATAAATTAAAACATACATGTTTCAAATCAATTAGGTTTTCTCTCATCCTGCTCATATTCTTAATCATTACAATTTCATAATCAAAGTTTTAATCTTGCATTTACTTATTTCGACAATATACATGTTCATAAAACATTAAATGACGAACTCAAATATCTGAAAGTAAACATCACACAACATTAAATAATATAATATGTTCAAGTATCTAAGAATGTCTTGACATCTCGATTCATGAATATTAAAATAATAATAAAGTATCACTATGCTACGATGGGTTGGGGCAAGGCCTCACATCTACTTCTTTAAATCCTATATATATATATATTATAACATTATGCAATTTCCATTTCTAATTTATTATTGTATACTATCCTAAACTAATTAGTTTTTTAATTACATCATTAACCAACCATGCTCATATAAATATATTTAGTTTACAATATCTAACCCTATCCACCTTTAATAACTATCCTTATTACTACCCCTTCCATCTATTACATTTCCTAAAATATATTAACACACATCTTCCCTATTGAAACTTCCCTTTACTAGATTTTCAACTATCCTACTAATATGAAACATCCAAATTAATTCCAACCCTTTTAAACACTAATATTCTACCTACTACCCACTTCACACTAACTACTAACTCCTCCCTTTCTACAAATGCATACCACTATTTGACCCCATGTGATACCTCCATACATGTGTGTTGGCCGACCAAGGAATCTCGTGACCCAAGTGGGCGCCTAGGATGGTGTGTTTAGCAGGTCCCCCTAAAGCTAGAGATGGGATGTAATGATTGGAAAGAGGGTCAAACCCCAAGGTATTGACCTAACATGTTAGGTGTTGGGGGTGATGAAGGAACTTGCTTCTCATGTGTTTGGGAGATTAAAATATATTTTTCTTTATTATATAAAAAAAAAGCAATTCCCATGCACCTAGGCTGATGGGCTAGAGGTAGATATAGGTGGAGTAGGATTCACTTAGGGGGGAATACTAGGTACTTTTCAATGCTGATTTAGTTAACTAAGTTTATTTTTTACTATATATATATATATATATAATTAGTGTGACCACCTTTATGAAAGTCAATAGACTTGGTCAGGAGACCCTATTAGATATAGATTGTTGTTTTACACCCTAGACTATACTATCATCATTATTTTTTGTGTCTTAAGTTATAATATTACTTAAATGAAAGGATCTTATGGGATATTCCTTATCTTTTTTTTTTTTTGAGTGTAATAGTAGTTGGATTTATTTTAATTCCACATACAAAAGTTAGAGAGTTGCACCTACAACAAATTTTCCCTTGTGAATATTTTTATGCCAGGTTATCTCTTAGTTATTTTTCTTCTACTCAACTATGATATGGTAGGTATTAGTGTAGCTGTGACATGAAGTTAGTGGATATTTTTAAAAAAAAAGTCAAAATTGTGAAGCCCTTAAAAACATTGAAAACAACACCATTTACTTGAGCAAAATAATGGAAGCATAATCTTGACAACTATTGGATTCACCTTATTTTGTCAATAATGGAACCTTTATGGTATTACCTATTGAATATATGCATAGTGAAGTCTCTTTACCTAATCAATATTAGGAACATTTCCTTGTAATAAATCTTGAGATAAATGAACAGAATACAAGTGAAACATATATGTCACTTAAGTGTTAATGAAGAAGGGCTGCTAGAACATAATCTCTTTCACCTTCCATTCATTATTGTTGTGGTACCAAAACCATTCTTCCCTTTCAATGCATGACATTAATTATTACTAACAATCACCTTTGAAAATAGCCACATTTCTTCACTCTTTTTATTAAAAAAACATCCAAACTACACAATAGTGTACATGACATGATAAAAATTTTACATAATACAATACATAAAGAAACAATGGGGATTAGACTTGTAAATACAATCAAGACATAGAGGAAGATTTATTCCTTCTGTCATGCCTGACCACTACTTCAGTTTTACTACATATTAGGACTTTGTGGTTATAAGTTTCTTTCAGATGTTATGCTCTCATTATCTGTAGAACTTGGTTTTAACATCCTTGGGACATGTGTTTATGTCAGAACATATTGTTTGTCTCAAGATTACCATGTTTGATTTCTCTAATTTTTACATTATTGTTGTGTATGCATAATTCTTTTAGGAATAATATTAGAATTTTAATTTCAGTTGTTATGGTGAAACTAAATTATATATATTGCAGATTTATTCATTGGCTTATGTTAAATTCATGATATGCTGAATGAATTTTCTTTGCTTAGGCATATTGTTTATAAAATGGTTTGATTTGACTTAATATGCTAAAGGAAATGTATTCAATTGTGATTATATGTTACAGTTTGTATTTCAATGATGCATAGGTGTTAAAAGATTTACTTGCTTCAAAATGTATATATATACACTTATATAGTTTTTTTTTACCGCTAAGCATTCATTCATTTGAATTATACATGGGGATTATAACCCTAGGTTTATTTACTTGTGACTTATGCTATTTAGTGGGATTATTCATCTTAATATGTCTATGTAATCCTAATTGGTAGATTACCTAAAATATTTTCTTTTGTATTTATAAGAGTTAAATAGCCTAATGGTAATAGTATGTTATATGTTGTGTTTTCAATGGGGTTTAAAACCCATGGTTGTTACCATACACCTATTGTTAATGACATATCAATTGTTTATTGGTAATATGAAATGAGGTTTATATTCATAAAACCCTAATGGGTTTCACATGCAATATTATCAAAAGGATTTTGCATTATTTTGAAACATGCCATTATGGCGGTGACTGTGATTGTGGTATGCAAGACACTGTGCAATGTCATAGTTCATTCAATGCTACTTTTATGAAGGTTTTAGTGGCATTGATCTCTTGGTCGGCCATACCTTTGCAATTTGAGCTTTTGTGGAAGCGATGCTGAAATGTGAGCTATTGTTGCATCGCAATAACATAACACATGTGCTTTGTTACTAGAGTTTCGGCAATATGAGGGGTTTTGGTTGGAAAGAAATACTTGCTTATGAAGTCAAGCAAGGAAAATACTCATTGGGAGTTATTTACTGTTTGACATTTGGTCTCTTCTACTATCCTTCATTGTGGACGTCAGTTGCGAGTTATGTGTGGTAGCTCTGTGGAGATTGTTTTTCAGTTTGGACATTTGGGGCTTTTGCATCAAGCATATTACATAGCATTTTTCCACCTATTGTGATTTTGAGGTAGGGGGCATTTTATAACTTATTCCTTTACTGTTAATTTGGTGTTAATTTGTTTGAAGGAAATAGGAGATGCTGCAATTTTAAAAAAAATATCGATACCCAAGTATGGGTGTATGCATGATTGGGCAAATAAAAGTGTTGAGTTTTGTATATATCCATATTTGGTTGTGGGTAAGATGTATTTTCATGCATTTTTGTTTGCATTTAGATTTACTTGTTGCTTAAATCTGGTTTTCCATATTCAGTTTTATAAATCTAAGGTTCTTTTTGTGTGTTTCATCTTCGTGTATGATATTGGCTTTTTGTCATATAAGTGGCATACGACATAGGACACAGTTACAATAAGAAATGGGTTTTAGCTTGGGCTCTGTCTTTATGTAAAACAGTTTATATATATACTTGTGTTCAAACAAATCAAGGCAGATTGTAGTGTCATTGTTTGAATTAGCATGGTTTACTAAATTCAGGCATTATGTCAAACAATTAGAAGGAAACCTAAAACAAGGTTGGGTTTTCATTTTGTCAACATAGTTCTTATTATGATTATCGACATGGTGGAGGTTACTTGTAGAACAGCTGATACCCTGTTGATTTTGCATGATGTTTTGATTTCATATATAACTGCATAAAGTTTAATTCGATATTTGTAAATTTAGTTATGCTGTTATCTGGAACTGGGAAGAGGAATTTTTTTGTTAAACAATTCTTGTAGATGAGTAAATTTGTATTTGGGGTTCTATGTGTGTCGCAGATTTAAATAGTACGTGTGATGATTTTGAATTAGAAATTGTAGTTGACAATATGGAATTAGATATGTTGTGAGATTCTAAACAGTGTGTATGTCGACTATGGGTAGAACTTAAAATTTGGCAATTTGGGAATAAGTAGTTGAACACACGACATCATTGTTAATGTTCTTTTGTTCAAAACATTGACAGAGCTTGAACATTGTGGAGTCTGTTAGATATGAATTAAATTTTTTGGTTATGTTATGAAGCATTTCGATAGTATTTATAAGATGATTTTGAAATAAAGATTTTATGAATTAGAATCTATTATTCTAATGATGTTATTCAGTTCATTATTAAAATGGAAATTGTTTTCGATGGAAAAAATGGACTAATGATATATGTTTGATGAGAATTTTATATTGAACAAGAATATCATATTTACTTTAATTCTATTATCTTAGTCATTTTGAAAGATTAATTTAGTTTATTACGACAACAGGGTTCAATGGTATAGTATTAAGATTAGTAAATATCATTAAAGTGATATGTCAGTTTAGTTATATTTATGTGATTTTAATATTGTAGTTTTGCTCGTGTTGTTATAGTAACCTAAGTTACTTTTGAAATTGGTAGCAAAAGATAAGTTGTAAATAGATCAAGAATGTAGTATCACGTTGTATACTAATTTTATATCTGTTGCATGTATATTCTTTTGTAAATCTATTTGATGTGTATTTTAAGAATAACTATGATGAACATATATTGGGGTGGCTGAATTTGGTTAATCCTATTCAATTATTTAATTCAGTGAAAATGTTAAAATGAACTGGGAGGGTTAATTACATACTAAAAGATAATTGGTTTTACCTATGACTTAAACCTAAAGGGTTAAGTACGAAGAACAAGGCAAACCTCTATTCTATCATTGACGAGTATAATAGAGAATTTTGTTATGAGTTAACTATGAGCATACCATACATGGATGTAGAATCTTAGTGCCATAACGATGACACCTCAGTATATATATGAATAATTTACTGGTTATTCTTAGTGCGAGTTTAATTTTGCAATGTTAAGTAAATGTTTACTTCTTGCATTTTAATTTTGGAAATTGTACTATGTTAAGTAGATGTTTACTTCTTGCATATTAATTTTGGAAATTGCACTATGTTAGGTGAATCAGATATCTGCATTATGGTTATGTATATGTTTATTCTAACATGTATGCAGATGGATTTCAATTTTCAACTCAGTGTGTACTGAGCCCTCCTTGTGTTGTGTTGTATTTTTGTGTGTTTTCAGGTGCTTTAAGTTGATTAGTAGGTAGCAAAAGATTACTATTGAAGTTACATCTTGAAACATAATTTGTTACTTGTAGGGTCCATATGTTGGACATGGGCATTTAAGAATGATATCGTACTTCATTATTGTACTGAACTCAATATGTATTAGTATCTTAATGGAAATGTATTTGGATGATATCTTCTTTTATTTTGAGGTTTTCAAATTGAGAATGGCTCAATCATTGTACTTGTACTTATATTATGTTGAATTAAAAAAAAAATTACGTACAATGTACTTGTTCTTTGTTTCAAAATTTTTTGCTTATGCTTAGTGTAGCATTACACCTTCCATTTACATCACATAAATGTTATATCTTCTCTTTCTTCATTAATGCAAGGGAGAAAAACCCTAATTTCTTCATAGTTCCAATGAGCCCAAAACCTGAAAAAAATTTAAACAAGAACCATGGAGGCTTATCTCCCATCCTAGGCTTCTAAGAAGCCACCCACCAAGTAGGGGAAACAATATCCAAACTAGATACACTCAAGCATCACCATTGCATGCAACAAAAAACATCACAATACATAAACAATCCACTCAAGTTTTAACACAATGATTCACCATTAGAATCATGAATAGAGTGGATGAAAGTGGGCTCTCCAAAGAGGAGAATGTCATATCCATATACATACATATATTTTCAATTACACAATGCCTCTTCAAGGCTATCAAAATACATCCTCCTCATCACATCAATACACTTATACCTCCATATCACAAATTCCTATTCAAGGCTATCAACAAGGCATATGGCTTCAATGGAGCCCATACTCCATGAACACCGAAACCCTCTCCAAGAAGAGAATCTCTCAAATTCAATGTTGAGCCCAACTAACCCCTTCACCCAAGGCAAATCTTCCCTCCCAAGCATGAGTGAAGCCTTCATGCCCATTAACATTCATACACATAAAACCAAAGAAAAATTCCAATAGAAATCCATCACAAAAAATGGCACATACCCACAACCCAAAACACAAACACACTACATGGATTTTAACACAAAATGAACAATCACAATATCACTAAGCAAGTGAAATTAGAGTTATGGTATGGGCACAAACCTTGGTCCAAGCTAAAGGGAATGATAGTTGATGAAGAGCTCCCTAGACTCCCTCCAAAACCCTAACTGTCTATAAACTTGGAGAGTGGGTGAACATCCCCCTAGTTTTTACAAGACCCCTAAAAAAAGACTCTTCCACTACCTCCTTTTCGAAAAAAAAAAAAAACATCAAGCCACTATCTCTTACACCTTTTTCCCTACCAAATTTTTTACTTTTGACTAAGAGAAAAGATGGGGTTGAACTGATGGGACAGCTCAACTTTCGAATTAGTGGAGGAATGCATTGGTTAAGGGGTCCCCTAGGCTAGCTAAGCAATAAAATGGTCAAATTTAGGCCCCTAACATGTTATGCTAACATATGGGTAGCTTATTTTCACAAAAATGACACTTTGGGACCGCCTATTGACCCTCTAAAATCCTTGTCAAGTTTGAATTATAATTTTCCTTGATGGTGACCCATCCTATCATTTCTCCAAGTGAATTTAGTTAATCATACGAAAGGTGATTAGTTTAAGGTTAAGTATAACCATGACCAGAACCCCAAGTGATAAGTCATCAACACATAAACAACTACAAGTGTCAAGTGACACATCAAAACACATTACACATCACAATGACATGTCCCTACTTACTCATAAATTTAAATTCACCACACATACACAAGCTTACATTTACAAAATAAAACACATCAGAACGAGGCTTTTGTATCTTCCAAGATTTTCCTTGGCTAAATTGTATTCACATAAGTTTGGACCTTGTTTCCTCGATTAAATTCCATGGTTTAATTTCTTGCAAACTAAACTTGAGCATTAGTAAACTAATGAAAATCATATAAAAATACATATGTATAGATGCGTGACAATTTTAACAATTCAAAAATCAACATATTCAGAATTCCATAATTATCATTTCTTTTTCTAATCATTTTTATATAAGAATTCATTCCAAGCATTAAGATGTCAAAATCTACATATTGACATTAATATGTAATCATAATTCATTTCCTCTATATTATTAAATTGGAAAACATGGAAATTATTTCCAAATACATATTTTAGGTCAAAATAATAAAAAATGAAAACATCACAAATAATATCCTTTGATTTAGTTAAATATCATTTGGTTGTTGTCAGTGTCTCATTATCATTATTAGATAATTATAAAGTGTATCAATTATGTCAGGTAGATAGGATGTTTGCATAGTCATGTCACATAGTTTCAAAATCCATTCATAAAATAACTTCATTATATTTTATTGGCTCATAAAATATTTCCTTATAAGTACCAAGATAACAACCTAATTGACTCCTCATGTTACATCATATCAAGTTCTTCTATGTAGACCTTTATCCAAATTAGGTAAAAAATTTCATCTTATGACTATTAATATTATTCACAAGAGTGGGTGTTGATTCATCTTTTGATACTAGCCATCTAATTTAATTATCCCAATAGGCCATCATATATCAAGAACCCATCGACATAGTTTTCTAAGTTATGGCACCCCAAGTCTTTATTCCATAGGGTCTTAGCTTACCAAAATAATATAACTTGAATATGATACTTAGCACAACAATGACTACAATATACATCAGTCTCAATAGGATCTTAGTGACCCAAACCACCATGCAAGAGTTAACACAACAGAAGCAAAGACAAAAGAGAACAACATCACAAAGAGAGAGAACAATATTATTTATTGATTCATGAAAATATTGTCATACATGCCTAGCTATAAGGCTTTCTAGATTATGGTTAGATATAAAATGTATTCAAATCCATGATCTAGCTTCAAGTTCAGATTTCTAGACACATATGCTTTTAATTTCCTATCCTCTCTATCATCTATATTCTCCAAGATGGATCTATAATAATTCCTAAAGACTTCACCACAACGCCTAATTATACCAATCTAAGCCACAAGTCAGCCCATAATTTTAAAAACTAAATAAAACTAATATTAAATACTTCAAGAGCCACAAATCGGCCTCCAACAAAAATTAAATATCCAAAAATTGATACCTGAGAAAAATCACAATATCTCCTAGCCTTGATTGAAATAGAACCCTTTTTTCAAGATAAAGGTATTACTTTAGGTCCTATACAACCTCTTAAGGTCACAAAGGCTGATTCACCAAGGATAAGTGCATATCCATCTTGAAAGTTAAGCACAAAAATGTATTGCACAAACTGCCAAAAATTGATACTCTAGGAGAATTTCCATATCTAGAAACTTATAATGAATTAGGACTTGAACCTTTGAAAAAAGGATTAATATAGGCACTCTTTAGTCCATAAAATTTTCATCCTCTAAATCATTGCACAAAATTAGTTACATGACCAGCAACAAGCACCCAAAAACCAAAAAATATAGCTCCAACAACAAGGTAAAAATGGCTCAAACCTTAACATGATAACTCCAATATTTTTGCACACATAGGACAAGGTTCCATAGTATCTCCAACACTTTTAAACTACTAAAATATTAGTAATGCAAGATATTGCAAGTCAGAAAAACTAGGAAAAATTGAAAACATGTAGGGTAGCAGTGCAACCTAGGATGCCCCTACATTAGGGGTGAATTAGAATCACTAAGACTTATAACCTTCAAACTAAATTGAATATATTCACCACAAAATCCATCTCATATATATATTATGCATAGCATAATTGAAAAATTCAAATGCTAAAATAGATCTAACTATGTATCACATCTATCAGCATGAAAATGTAAACACATAACTCAAGAAATTTTGGTTATCTAGAAACCCTCCTTGGTGAAGGTAAATCTAGGGTGGGCATGAAACCCATGAATTTTCACTACTATAGTAACAAATTTCACCTATTAGGGCTACAAAAATGATCACTTGTGATGATCTAACCTGTGAGAGGTCTACCCTATAAAAATATTTTAAAAGACTATTAGGTCTACCTTGATTAATGGATCTACTCACAATGAAGAAAACACTTCATTAGAAGATTTACATAGTCCTATTAGGACCACTTTGTTAAGATATTTACCCTAATTCCCTTGTCAAAATGATTTAGTACCTAATCCTTTGGTTTTTACTCACAATGCTAATTATAGATCTCCTCTTTCCTTTCTCTGTTGTGATATTATATATGATATATCTTTACTCTTCTCTTCACTACTTCACTAGGTCACTAACTATATTACTTCACAAATTCACTTGCAGCCTCCAAAACCTAACTCCTTCACATATTGATTCATAATATTTTTCTTCCTTACTCTTCTCACAGTAGAATGGGGTTTGGATATGCCCTTATAAAGACATTTGTAGAGTCTTCTAGAATTAGATCAATGATCTAGATGTTTTCCTTTTTAGCCTCTTCATCTGATTGGTTGTCCCACCTTCACAAGGGCTGATGATCTATGTTAAAATGCATAAAAACCTTTATAGAAAACTCTACAATCAATAAATGTTATTTACATGTCAGTTCAAAATGTTTTACCTCATAGTTTTTTCTAATACATACATTCTTGTTCACACTATGTTACTCAACACATACAGTCTCTAATGCTTAGTCGTATTTGTTCTTCCTACATGTACATGAACTTAACTAACTTGTCTCCTTCTATATGAATCGACATTGATATACTCTTTGATGGTTTCTAATTTAACAAATTTATATTTGAAACTAGGGAAACAAAAAATAACATATTACCAAGGGTTTAGTTAATTCCCATGATTGATATACCCTATTAAGTCTTGTACCAACTTAACAAAGCACTAATGCTTTCTACACTTTAAGTTTTTCTAAACCAAAGTGGGTTTACCTAAGGATTTGAGAACTTTTTATGAATAATGCTCTATAATAAAAACCATTCATAGTAGATTTTTGCCTTGAAACTTCTTAAAATTACAAAATAAATCACAAGTCAAGAATAGATAATAATGAACTTGATAGATTCATGCAACAAGTAATGACCAAATTTGCACTTCGTTATGATAGTAATCCTTTAATGATTTTTATTTTGTAAAAAATGTGTTCATTATAAGAAAAGATTGATATTTCTTGATATGTTCAATCTAAAGATTAGTTCCTTAATCCATTGTCAAAAAAAAGTCATATCTATTATCACTTAGATCTATTTAATTGACTTGCAAATTAAAATTGATCTTCTCATCCCATAGAAGTATTTACATAATTATTTGAATTAAAAAGAAACTCTAAAATTATATGCAACTTATTTAATTGTATATAAATAAAATAAAACTTGTTCATTCATTCTCAAAATCACCAAAGCATGAAAATGGAGACAAAATTTTGAGACACAGATATCTTGCAATGCTTGCTTGTATTAACTTCTTTAAAAATAATACATAGTATCGATATGATAATTATGATAGAGATATGAGACTAAACCAAAATTTCCATTAATTTCCAAAATTCTATAGAGAACAAGATAAATACATCAAATACTTAACACAAAAATTGAGAACCGACTCAAAATTATATGTATATAAGAGAATGAGAATTTGGACCCCTCTTCCCAATCTTAGAAATCCTTTTATAGAATAAGGATTGAAACAAGCTATGGTTTAGGAAGACATATGCCAAAGAATGAAATTTAAAAAAAGATGCATAGAAGACAAAAAATGTTAGAAACATTCTCTATAGTTGAGAGATATGGAAAGTAGCTCAAAATTGATAGTTGGCATTCTAGTATTTAGGTACATGTTTTGTTTAAAATGAAGGCATGCCCACAACAAGTACATGAAAAGATAAGACACCTAGTTGTGATCCTATCCTTCCTCTATTTTTTCTTCATTTCCTTCATCAACTATCTTCTAATTACTTCCCATGGATAGAGATTTGATCTCTCCAAATGCCTCACAAACATATATCTCTCTTTTGGTAGGCCAATCAATGCCTCTAATAGTTTCCAAGTCACCAACAAACTTTCTCTACCTAGCATCCATGATGGCCTTTGATTTGGCTATAAAGGTTTTCGTATCTACTTCAATTTTCAATATATAATCATCGAATCATAAAAATATTTTTCATCAAAATCTGCATCAACAATATTAACCACTTTTTCAAGTGTCATGATGTTATCAAATGATATTGACCACTCCTACTAGTCTTTCAATTTATTTTCACTATCAAGAATTGAAGGAATAAAAATATTAATGCCATCATTCATCACCTTCACCTTACCTTGGATTATTTAAGACTTGGCTACAAAGGAGCCAATCAGTTCTCTTACCATTTCTAAGGTCTCTTTCACTAAAAATATTTTGTCAGGAAACTCTAGTTTCTTAGCCATCAAAATAATTAACTTATCAAAGAAAGGAACATACGGGCCCCATTGATTAAAAATGGGAGAGAGCCATGTCAGAGCTTCCTTGCAAAAATACTTTGCACTTTGAAAAGAGATGAAAATAGTATGGACATGTTGGGACACTCTTTTCAATATCTCAATTTTGTGATGTAGCATTCCCTTTAGACTATCCACCTTTGGTTAGTTATCTTATGTGGGAGCCTCAATCTCCATTGCAACAAGTTCTTGTTTACTTCTATCTACTTTATCTTCTATCAAGGGCGGTATTATTTTAGTGGATCCTTCTCTTTCATCAATCCTCATTTATATCCTTTGCTACTCCATCTCTGTGATTTTTTTTTCTTTCAAGGAGACAACTTCATTCTTAATCCCTTGTACTTTTTATTCTAGTTTCTTCACCCTTTGTCTAGATACATTACTCTATTTGAGATCCTCCATATAAAATTTTCTGTCTATGCATTATCTAAGGGTTTGAGCAAAATGATCCTCAATTTTGCCTGCTTTGGCCTCATTCATGAATGAAAATTTCTTCAAAGCACTTGAAATTTCACTTCTAGTGGTGGAATCTAAGGTCCATATGATAGCATTGCTCTAAGATCTGTCTTGAATATCTATGAGCCTAAGGTTCTTTGTTTTAGGAGAAAATATCTACATAGCTAATGTCTTGTTGTTAAATTTTAATCCTAAGCTTCTTTGTAGGCCTTGGGAACCAAAGGGAATAAGACACTACTTTTTCTTGTCTTTTGGTCTATCAAAAAGGTTATTCCCAAATCTCATCTAGGGACTAGGAGCATGCCACTTCTCTATACAAGGTCTCTAGCCTCACTGATTGTCATCATTTCACTATCAAGGTCATAAGCCAAAACATTTTCAATAAGATCTTTTGTTTTCTCCTCACTCTCTTTAGGCTTTAGCATCAAAGTTAATTCACTTTATTTGACCTTGTATAGGAAACTCTTGAACTTTGGAGATTTGATGAAATCATCATCTTCTAAAAATTTCTTGGCTTAGATGATCCTATCATCCAACCTTGATGGAGTCAATTATAAATATATTAAGGAGCCCTCTACTATCTTAACCCTTTCTTGAATAAATCTCTACCTCATATTAGAAAATTATTGGCTCTTACTAGCCATTAGTTGCAGTGTCCTTAGCTTTACCTTCTCAGTCATTTGGACATTTTTTTTCCTTTTGTTCTCTCTTGTTACCAATGCATAGGCTTCAAGCTGATCTTCATCTTCCTCTTCCAATTCCACATCTAGCTCAGGGGAATGAGGATTCACCCTATCTTCTTCTCTAAGATCATGTGGTAATTGAGACATTATTTTGTAATAAATTTGTAACATCTTCTTAAGCCTAAAAGGATAGTCAACCTCTATGCAAAAACCCTCAAAACTAGGATCCTTTTTCTCCATTTCTTTCTCTACCCTCTAGATGTCCTAAAGCTTCCTCAGTCTATCCTCTACATCACTTTCAATCAAGTTATTCATAATGATGTTGTCCTAAGGTATTTCCTTATTATTTGGGAAATTATAATTTTTGATTTTGTTCAATTAATTTCTAACCACATTATCAATGTCATAGATTATGTATGGTGGAGAAGATAGGTTGTAATGTCTCAAATATTCATGGATTTGGTCAATTGAGTCCTTCCCAATTGTGAAATCCCTTATCTTAAAGCATCTACATAGAATGTTTCCTTGTGCAATTTAGGGCCTAAATATTCTTTGTCCATCATATCAATTTCTATAAAATAAATCATAATCCCCAAACTAAGAGGTATATAATTTGGTAGAATATGTGGGGGTTGTGAGCATGCATATACCGTCATAAATTATGAAACATTCTTAAATAGAAAATTATCCCCCCAATTATGGTCTCATTTGGCATCATCCTTTAACCATGTTGGCCTTAATATTCTTCTTAAGAACATAGGGAGCCTATCTGGTAAAGTACCTAACATTCTCATGAAAATAGAGCTAAAATTATTAAAGAATGAAACATAAGAAGAAAAATGGTAATATCTATCCCATACTTGAGTCTATAGTTGCATTGGCAAATCTCCATCTAGGTCTGAAGTTTGATCAATGAAACTAGTACTAAAGTAGCCAACATTTTTGTATAAGATGAGATGCATCAATAGTGAGTAGTGATGAAAATTAAATTTTCCAAATTAATCACAAGGGAGGGGTGAATCATGAACCAATAAAATTTTAACTTATTTTACCAATTAATCCTTCATATCTTATTCTAATCTAATTGCATGCATGATAGAATAAAATGAATAAAACACTCGTAACACTTTGAAACAAGATATGGTTAACCTTATAAACCTTAATAGGTTAACTTATAAAGTTAACCTATTAAGGTTTATAATTGATCATTTCTGATGATCTTCCCTATTAGGAGAAATAAGGACTATGAGGTCTACCTTGTTAAAGTATTTACAAACATATAATGAAATAAATACTATTAAGTCCACCTAGTTAAAGGATTTAATTGATACACTATTAGAATGAATCAGTGGCTAATCTCTAATCTACAACTTTGATTTGCTGAATGAGATTACTTGAATTGCAATGATCACCTTGCTTTGATAGATAAATATCTACTATCCCTTACACTTTTTATTGTTGCAAGCATGAATGTTGATGATAATCCTATGGGGGAGTATTGCAAATATATTACTATAATTATATGTTACATTCATGACTAAGTTTTTCATTGATGTCAACATTGCAATTTTTGTGTGGTATTTGATAGAAGAACAATAGAAAGATCAAGTTGGTCTAGATGGATAGTTGAGCATTATAGCTATTTGAGATTATGGGAGATACATTTTAGTATCTAGTATATGTAGTTAATGTTAGAAGAAGAAATGGTAAGTGTGGAAGAAGTTATGTAAGTATTGGTGATGTTTATTTTGAGATAGAGTTTATAGAGGCATGTTTTGGTAAACTTGTTATATCTCTTAGCAGATTTGTTATTCTAAGAATTAAGGTTGAGGACATGAATAAGACATGTTGGTGATGATGTGGCTAAGTTTTCTCATTATAATATTGTGTATATGAAAATTTATTCAATTTGCAAGATGGAAGATTTATGTTATCACTAAGTGTTACAAGTTCTTAATGTGGTCCTATAATAATTAATTGAGAAGGTCTAACAACTGACTCAAGGATGTGTTTTGAGGACACGATATAAAAGGAAGAACATTTTTCTTTATCATGTATGACATGAAAAATAAATTTGGAAGTATTACAAGTGCATAATGTGAAGTTAAGTAGAGAAGAGTGAAAGTGAAGGAAACTTCATTGTTGAGGTTTTGTTGAGTGATTTGAGGTTTGATATTTGGATCCAAGGTTCATGACCTAGTCTAAAAGGTTTGACAATGATTGGTTTAGTTGATTGAACAAAAAAAAGAATAACTCAACATTAAATTGCATGATTGAGTAGTGAGCTCTTCCTATAGTTGAAATTGCATGTTTGGGCAGTGGGCTCATCTTCCATACATTGTACTACAACTCCTAATAGGGTTAGAATCTCCTAATAGGGATTCAAAGTCTCCTAACAGGGACTCTATGTACTAAATTTTTTATTAGACTCCTAATAGGGTCCATCCTCTAACAAGGAATATTTATATTAGTACATCATCTTGTGTGCATCATTCCCACCAAGGTTTTCCCTTTGATCAAGGGTTTTCCTAGTCAACATATCTGGTGTAATTGTCTATGTGCATCTTATTATGGTTGTTGTTTACTTTGGTTGAATGGTTAAGCTTACTTAAAGAAGATAGTTTTTTTAATTCTTAGATAATTGGTTCACCCCACTAAGTTATCTTGGTGGACTATTGTTTCTAATAATTGATATTAGAGCATCAGGTCATTGAAGATAAAGTTTAACAACTTTGGGAGATCCATGGAAAGCATGTTCAGAAAAGATAGTTTGAAGGTTCGATAGAATAAATTATGAAAGCTTGAAGGAAAAGATGAAGACACATTTGTTGTGTATGGGCCCAAGTTATTGGATCTTGACAAAATCAATGAAGATAATCATTGCTGAAAAGGATTTCGAGACTTGCACGAAGACAAAAAGAGATCTTTTTGTATAATACATGAGAGCTAGAGAAGAAATATTGACTGCACTTTCTAAAATTGAATACAATCTAGTAAAATAACTTGCTACTTCACATTTGATTTGGAAAGCTTTGGACACTAGTTTTGAAGGTGATGCACATTATAAGAAATTGAGGTTACAAAGTTGGATTTGTGCATTTCAAGATGCTAAAATAATGGAAGATGAATCTGTAAGTACATCTATAGGAAATATTTAAGAAATTACTGTAGGTATTAGATCTCAAGGACGAGCCAAAGAAGATGATGAGGTTATATGGAAAATATTGAAGACTCTAACACCACCACTTAAGTTAGTAGTTCAAATGATACAGTTTTTGATACCTTGTGTAGACACCTAAATTTGATTACACTATTTTAGTAATCCTATTTAGTTATCTAAAAAGGCATTATTAATTAAATTTCTATTTAATTAATCCTTTGTCATCCCCTAGTTGATTAATTTAATTAATCATCTATAGTCCTAATTGATAAATCAAATAATCTATTATTTATCAATTAAATCCTTTTCTCCTATCTAATTCCAAAAATCCCCATTTATTAAATAAATCTATTTGATAAATGAAATCCTCAAATTCAAAAACCCCTAACCTATCTCTAATCCTCCATTTAGCCTAATCCACCCCATCCACCCATACTAATAAAGCTTAGCCACTAACTCACCCACCCTCATTAATGCCATCCACTTGCACATCTCTAACATCCCTAATCTAATCCTAAACCCAAGCCTAATCCACCCCCTAATGTTGTCACATTCCTTAAACAAGTTTAAGACTTTCCTAATCCAAACCAAAGTCTCCCCTCAAAAAACCCAACCACTAAGTCATGAGTGCTCTTACAAAACATAAAAGACTCTTACAAGCCCACTCATGACTCTTACATCCATCTTACACACTCTTCCCTCTTCCACACTCATTCCTCTTACATCCCTCTTACATACTCAACCCCACTCATCATGCCTTTAACCAACCCTTTACCCTACCCTCTCACACTCATCCTCCTTATGACAAGTGTCACCTTCCCATTGGTGCTAAACAAGAACAATCCATGTGCTCTCCTTTGAGTGCATCCTAGCCCTCCTTAAGCCTTCATCCATCCTTGCATCTAAGCCCTCCATCCCTCTACCCCTTAGCCTATAAATTGAATCCCATCCCAAGCCATTTCATCAACAATCTTTGAGCTAAATTTATCATGCTATTTTGAGAACCAAAGCCATCAATATTACCCTTATAATGCCAAATTGAGAGCTCACAAAGCTACCAATTTGCCATTACCCATCTCCATTGAAGCAGCTTTTGAGCATCTTGAGCATACATCCACAGCAAAAGGACACATCTACAGAATCAAGAAAGCATGGAGTGTTTTCTCTTGTGAGGTTTGCACTTCTTGTTTGCTTTCTTTGTCTAAGCATATATGTGAATTTAGTTTTTGGTTTGTGAATGTTTACTTTATTTGTTAATGTTCTTTGCATACTGATTCTGGTTCTACACCTTGTACCAAAGATTTCACAAAGGAAACATTTCTTGGAAGACTTTAAGTAGTTGAAAATGAACTTACACAGTCCAAAGAATTGACCCAAATAGAGACAACCTTCAATGCCTTAAATATTCAACCTAATTAAGTAAGGAGCACAAGTACTAGAGGAGATTTTTCTACCAACAACAGATCTAAGGATGATAGAAATATTGAAGGAGTAGCCCTTCTGGTAAGAAGAGAAAAATGAGGTAAGAAAGTCTTTAATTGTTGGACTTGTGATGAATATGGTCATTATGCATCTAAGTGTCCTAAAAGAGAGAAAAGTATAAAGGAAATTACAAGCCTAGAAAAGATAGAGAGTATTTGTATACAAATGAAGATAATGATTTTGATGAGCAAGCATTAAGTGCTAGTGATGATGAAATTGGATTTGTGTCAATTAAAGAAGAAAGTATAGAAAAAGTAGCTTTGGTGTCATAGGTTGAGAAGAAATCTAATTGGATAATTGAAAGTGGTTGTTCACATCATATGAATGGTGATATGAAAAAAATTGTTGAATTCAAAAGTCAGGATGGAGGAATTACTAGTGTTGGAAGCAATGTGACATGCCAAGTTAAAGGTATTGGATCTATAACTCTTGATGGTAAAACTAACACTGAGGATGTATACTTTGGTGATGGTTTGAAAAAAAATCTTTTCAGTCTTGAACAACTAGTGGAAAAAGGTTATCAATTGTAGTTCATAGAGATTACATGCATGATCAAAGACAAAGATGGAAAGGTAATTGAAACAGGAAATAGATTAAGAGATCATGTATTTTAGTTGAAGCCTACTAAAATGACATGTTTGGTTGCAAAGGTAGATTATATTTGGTTATGGCATAAGAGATTTTTTCATATAAACTTTGATAGTATTATGAAGGCTAGTAATGTGTTTGCAGTTAGAGATTTGCCTAAGATTATAAAGCCTACTAATACAATTTGCAAGGAGTGTGTTTTAACAAAGCATAATAAAACTTGTTTTCCCTTTAAGAAGTTTACTACTATAGTGCAGTTGGAGATTGTGCACACAAATCTCAGTGATCCTACAAAGATTAAAGGATTATATGATGAAAGGTATTTTATAGTTGATGAATTTTCTAGAATGATGTGGGTTGAATTTCTTAAAGAGAATTTTGAGGCATTTGATAAGTTTAAGATATTCAAGAATAGAGTTGAGAATGAATCTAGTGTGAATATTAAATGTTTAAGATTAGACAAAGGAGGAGAATTTAATTCAAATGAGTTTAACATGTTTTGTGAAGAAAATGGAATCAAAAGATAGTTATCAGCTCTGAGAACCCCTAAATAGAATGGCATTGTAGAGAGAAGGAATAGATTAGTTATAGAAGTTGCAAGAGCTATGTTAGTTGAGAATGATATATCCAAGACATTTTGGAGAGAAGCTATGAATATGATAGTTTACACTATGAATAGAGTGCAAGTCAAGAAAGACACAAACAAGACACCTTATGAACTATCGTTTGGTCACTCACCTATAGTTAAGTATTTCATTATTTCTGGGAGTAAGTGTTATATCAAAAGAGATGACGATATTGGTGAGTTTGATTCTAGAAGTGTTGAAGGTATAATTCTTGGTTATTCATTGAAAATAAAGGCTTATAGATGTTATAATCAGAGAACTAAGACTATTATAGAAAGTGCAAATGTGAGAATTGATGAGAAATTCAAGATAAAAGAGAGAATAGGTGATTACAATTCAAAAGATGATGTTATTACTAATCTAAGGAATGATGAGGTATTTCTTGATACTAACAATGATTTATAGAATGAAGGAGAGCCAAGGCAAGAACAAAGCTCATAACCTTTAGTGGAGCCAAGAGTTGAGATAGCAACTCCTACTTTAGAAAATAATATGATAAAGAATTACCCATCTAAGTAGATAATTAGAAGAAAAATAAAGGTGTGATGACAAGAAGTAGAGTCAATGAATAACTATGTTTGATATCTCGAGTTGAACCCAAGAATGTAGATGAAGCATGCAAAGATGAGTATTGGCAACAAGATATGAAAGAAGAATTGGATCAAATAATAAAGAATGAGACATAGGAATTGGTTCCCATACTAGCATACAAGAATATGATAGGAACTAAATGGGTACTCAAAAACAAGATGAATGAACAAGGTGAAGTTGTAAGGAACAAAGAAAGATTGGTATATAAATGTTACTCATAGCAAGAAGGGATATATTATGAAGAAAACTATGCTCCAGTCACTAGAATAGAAGAAATAAGATTATTTTTAGCCTATGAACACAAGAGATATTCAAAATATATCAGATGGATGTGAAGTCAGCATTTATAAATGGATAACTTGAAGAAGAAGTGTAAATTGAGTAGCCTGAAGGATGTCCTTTGACAAAAGACAAGGACATAGTATGCAGATTAAATAAAGCATTTATGGCTTGAAGCAAGCACCCAAAACTTGGTATGTGAGGTTGGACAAGCATTTGACAAAGCTTAGATATAGCAAAGGTATGGTAGATAGTAATCTCTATTGGAAAAAAATTGATAATGGTTTGATGATTTTAGTAGCATTTGTTGATGATATCATATTTGGAGGAAATGATGAGGAAAGTGAGAAGTTGCAAAAGAGATGAAGAAATAGTTTGAGATGAGTGTGATAGGAGAAATGAAATATTTTCTAGGATTGTAGATTATACAAAATAAAGAAGAAATCTTTATTTCTCAAACTATGTACTTGAATGATTTACTAAAAAAATTTGGTTTGGAAACATGCAAACCCATTGGAACACCTATGGTAACTAGAATGAGCTATCTACAAAGGATGAGACACCTACTATTGAGTAAAAAAAGTAAGGATTACAATATCTCACACAAGGCTGGATATAGTAAATGTAGTTGGAATTGTTGCAAGATTCCAATCTGATCCTAGAGAAGCCCATTATGCAATAGTTAAAAGGATATTTTGATATTTGAAGGGAACATCTGAGTTTGTATTGTGTTATGATAGATCTAATAATTTCACTCTAAGTTTATATACTAATTTTTATTGGGTAGGTAGTATGGATGATAGAAAGAGCACCAATGGTGGAGCCTTCTTTCTTGGAGGAAGATTAGTTTCTTTGCTAAGAAAGAATAAGGATTACACATCACAATGTTCAACTGAAGTAGAATATGTGGTAGTAGAAAACAATTGCAATCAAGTTGTTTGGATGAAGCAAATGCTAAAGGATATAAGGATAGAAATCAATGAACCTATTTTCATACATTGTGACAACACAAGCATAGTAAATATGTCTAAGAATATAGTATTGCATTCGAAGACTTAGCACATTTCAATTAAGTATCACATGTTGAGAGAGAAAGTTGTAGAAAATAAAATTAGACTAGAGTATATGAGCACTAAAAAGAATATTTTAGATATATTCACTAAGCCTCTTCCCAAAGATATTTTTGAGTATTTGTGAGGTATGCTTGGGGTTAGGCCCCTTCCTACATCAGAGTAGAAGATGCAAGAATGCATCAATCTAGTGTAATAGAGCACCATTGTTGTTTGGACTGAATGTTGATGCTTCTTATATGGGGGAGTATCTATGATGGATATAGTCATCTAGGACTCTTGTTGGATGTTATTTTGAACAATGTCTTTGGACACATGAGATATGTAAGAATTAGTTATCACAAAATTTGATTTAGTAAAGCTAGTTGCTGAAACCTTTGACATTGATGTCAATGGGGGAGAAGTATTGCCTGAAAAACATCATGAACAACATGATAGTTGGAGAAGTTTGGCATGAGAACAACATGGAATGATAGTTTGACAAAAAGCACATTGAGGTATATCAATAAGGGAGAATGGTTGATGAAGAGGATTTGAAAAGATGATGAACAATCTTTTGTTGGTATTCTTGGAACTAGATTTTTTCATCTATGTTTCCATCAATACCAAAGGGGGAGAGTGTTGCAAGTATGAACACTAATGATAATCCTATGGGGGAGTATTGTAGATATGTTACTGTAATGATATGTTTTCTTTACTAAGTTTTTCATTGATGTCAACATAGTAGTTTTTATGTGGTATCTAATAGAAGAACAATGAAAAGATCAAGTTGGTATAGATGGATAGTTGAGCATTATAACTATTTGAGATTATGGGAGGTACATCCAAGTATATAGTATATTTAGTTAACATTGGAAGAAGAAATGATAATTCTAAAAGAAGTTATGTAAGTATTGATGATGTTTGTTTTGAGATAGAGATTACAAAGGCATGTTCTGGTAAACTTGTTATATCTCTTAGCATAGTTGTTATTATGAGAATCAAGGTTAAGGACATGAAGAAGACATGTTGGTGGTGAAGTGGCTAAGTTAAATTTTTATAATATTGCATGTATGAAAAGTTATTCAAGTTGCAAGATAGAAGATTTATGTTATCACTAAGTGTAACGTGTTCTTAATGTGGTCCTACAATAGTTAATTGAGAAGGTCTAACAATTGACTCAGGGAATATTTTTGAGGACTTGGTATAAAGGAAGGACACTTTCCTTTATCAAGTATGACATGAAAAAGAAATTTGGAAGTAGTACAAGTGCTGAATGAAAACTTAAGTAGAGCAGAGCATAAGTGAAGGAAACTTCATTGCCGAGGTTTTGCTAGGTGATTTGAGGTTTGATATTTGGATTCAAGGTTCATGACCTAGTCTACAAGGTTTGACAGTGATTGATTTAGTTGACAAAATAAAGGAAAGAGTAATATAATAGTAAATTACATGTTTGAGCAGTGAGCTATTCTTGTAGTTGAAAATATATGTTTGGGCAGTGGCTCATCTTGCATACATTATACTACAACTCCTAACAGGGTTGGCATAGCTCCTAATAGGGTTGAAATCTCCTAATTGGGATTCAAAGTCTCCTATTAGGGACTCTGTGTACTGAATGTTGTAATAGGATCCTAATAGGGTCCATCCTCTAACAAGGAATATTTATATTAGTACATCATCTTGTGGGCGTCATTCCCACCAGGGTTTTCCCTTTGATTAGGGGTTTCCCTAGTCAACATATCTAGTGTGATTTTCTATGTGCATCTTATTATGGTTACTATTTACTTTGGTTAAATGGTTAAGTTTATTTAAATAAGATAAATGTTATAATTCTCTGATAACTGATTCACCCCCTCTCTCAGTTATTTTGGTGAACTATTTTTTCTAACACTTGTAGCCTTCTTAAATTCACACTCATACACATCATATTACTTCTTATAGTTACATTTGGATGTGATACAATGAGTTACATATATATCAATTCAAATAATTACTTACTAGAGTTGGCTACAATACCAAATTAATCATAATTAACAAAGTCAACCCAATACCTGTAACTTAGGTTTAGAAGATAAATCGGTGATGTTTTGACACTCAAAAAACACTATCAATGCTCAGAAAATTTTGGCACTTAGTTGAAGTTAAAGATCGGTCCATACCGATCACTTCAACTAGCTCAAACTTGGTCAGCATTTGTGCGACTTAGTGAACACTGAGAAACTTGGTAGATACAATATCACTTGGTTGACAATTTATGACTCGATCAACACTAGATTCTTTTTGTTAACACTGTGAGCTCCATAAATAGTGTAGAACATGGTTAAAACTATAAAGCTCAGTTAACACTAAGATCTTCATCACTTATGTTGGATATCTTGGTAGAAATTATTATGCTTAGGCTATACTATAAACTATTTCAGCTGCTTCGTAAACACTATGTAGCTTGACATGACCTATAATATGACTGTTTAGCTTGGTAGCAATTGAGACACTTGGTTAACACTATTGGATGAATGATAAGCTTGGCAACAACTATAAAGCTAAGTAGAAATGTAACCATATGACTAAGTGTTGAGTGAGTAATAGACAAATTGACCTTAATGTAAGCAATCTCTGCATTTGGAATTAGTGACAAAAACACTTATCAAACCAAAAATTTGAATTCTCAAAATTACAAGCCAACTTCCTTTATCAACATTTTGTATCTTCAAATTGGTTTTCACTTCCTACTACTGTAGCTTGGTAAATTACTTTATTTTTCTATTTTTTCAAAATTTCTTTTGTAAACATATATTATTACTCCCCCACACATATATCTTTCCTATATACTTATATTTGGAGTATAACATTTTTCTCTATATTATTAATAAGCATATTTACATTTACTTCTCCCATACTTTATATAGATAATCTTCTTCTCCCCCCTTTTGAGATAAATGACAAAGGTGTATAATATCTATAAGTTAATAGCAAAATGTGACAAGAAATCAAAATGTACCTTTAAGATTAATACCATAGTCTTGTCCTAATTCTCTTATAATACCTTACTTGCATGTAAGGCTATCTATACATCTTTTGATAGTTCCATCATGTGGTCAGTTATAGAGAATTTATTATTATGGATGAGAGTCTTTGCATGTCCAATGTTCTTTTGTAGTGCATCCATGTTTGGAAGAATCATGCCTTGAATTTCTACAAGTGTGGCCCTAATTTTGGCTTCTTCCCTTAATAGTTCTACCTGGAGATTTGTTAGATGTCAGATCTTTGTGAAGTGTGCAAAACTATAAATTGGATCAAGTGATAGATGGTGTGCACTTTCCTTCATATCCTCATCTATCTTGGATAATTTATCCTTGATCTCCTTTGTGAAGATAGATGTGTCAACTGTATCACCTAATTTAGTAGTGCAAAAGGAATACTAACTATTAACAAATGCATTCACAATAATAAAATAGTTAACACTTATGATAGGACAAAGGTTATCACCAAGAAGGAAGGAAAACCAAGAATGGTAAACTCCTTTGTTATAACCTACGATAATGTAGATATGTTCCTGATGGAGAGAGGGGTGCATGCTAATAGTGTTCTCAAGCTTCCAATGGATGTTGTGTTTTATCAAGCATGTAGATGGGTGAGGGATTTAACAATGGAAGTGTGGAGGGATTTTAGCATTATGATAGTAATTTGATAGTTTTTAGACTCTCACAATAGCATGATAACTTTAGCATGGAAGTGGATGATGGATTGTGAGAGGGAAGGGCTCAATTTATAGGCTAAGGGGCAATGAAATGGAGGGTCAGAATGTAAGGATGGAAGAATGGTGAGGAAGGGCTAGGATTCTTTGAAAGGGGAGGACATGGATTGTGCTTATTTTTAGCTAATCAGGGAGTGACACTTGTCACAAGTAGGATAAGTGTGAGGGGATGGGTAATGGTTGGTCAAAGGGAGTAATGAAGGACGAAGATTGTGGAAGAGAGATGTAATAGGATTTTACATGTAAGAGCCATAAATGCTCTTGGATAGGGATGAAAGAGCATAAGGGGGATTTTTTGAGTTTGACTTGGGTTAGCAAGTCTTAACACTTACTTAAAGTTGTGCACATGTTTAGGAGGAGGATAAGACTTAGTTTAGAAAGGCAGTTAGGGGAAAAATGGTTCAGTTTTGATGGGATGGGTTAGTTAGGTGGCTAAGTGAGGTTAGTATGGGTGAATGGGTTGGATTAGGGGTAAAAGTTGGGTTTAGGGATGTTTTTAAGAGTTAAGAATAATTTATTTAATAAAATGGGGGATGTGATTAAATTAAATAGATTTGAGGATTTATTTAATTTAATATAGGAATAGGTTTTTAATTGATAAATTGATTTTGGGTTATCATTTGGTTTTATCAATTGGACTATAGTTAATTATATTAATTAATTGATTGATTAATATTTAATCAATAATGTCCTAGGAGATGACTAAGATTACCTAGTGGCATGATTAGATTTAGGTGTCTACATTTTACCCCTCTTAGACATAGTGTTGGAACAATATTATTTTAAAGAATTTTGAATATCGATGATGCAGAGAAGACTTTTTGAAGCAACATGGTTGCCCCAATTTTGGGTAGAAAGGGAGAGAATGGACTGCATGATTAATTAATTAAATAATAAATATTCAATCAATAATATCCTATGAGATGACTAGATAAGATTACCTAGTGGTGTAATCAGATTTAGATGACAACTAGCGTGCACTTTCCATCATATCCTCATCTATCTTAGATAATTTATCCTTGATCTCATTTTTGAAGATAGATGTGTCAATTTGACAAATAAAGAAACAACATTACTGACAAATGTTTCTAATGAAGCAAGAATAGTAGATAGTTCTACTTGATCTATAGCAATCTTCTATGCTACATTCTCCAAAACATTATTCTTAAATTTTCTCTCAGCTCTTTGCAACAATTTTTCATGTCCATTCAATTATTCCCTATACTTGTGGAAAATTTTAGCTAACTAATTTGGAATGGATTGTTTCCCATCAACATCAATATTCAGAGCATCAATAAATATGCTCTTTATATCCTCAAGGACTTGATTAATCTTTTTCTTCTCTTCTCTAAGATTCTTTTTCTTATCCCTTTTCTTCCAAAGTTCTCCAATGGTATCCATTTCTTTAGGAGTGAGGTTAGAGGTATCCCAATTTGGAATGACAATATCCTCATCTAGATCAATTTCTTCTTCTTCGGTACTCTTAATCTTTGGAATGCTAGAAACAATTTCTTTACCCTTATTTAAAACTTTGGTGTTTGGTTGAGATTGATTCTCAATTGTCATTGTAAAATCCATGGTGGAAACAATAGTAGAAGAAGTAGGAATAACACCAAATGTACTAACAAAAGAAATAACTTTAGCAACAAAAATACCTTGTTGTTGCTTGGTCAAGCCTAATGATGGGAAGACTTACTGCTCAACAAATGAAGTCTTATGCACTTTAGTAATTGAAATACTAAGTAGAATAGTTCCAAAGATTGGTTGGGTGCTTAGTGTCATAGATTTGACCTTAACCAACTTGATAGAAGCTTTCTCTTAGCCTAATTGTACTAAGGCTTGTCTTAGAGAGTAAGGAAAGGAAGTCATAATTTGTGTTGTAATCTTTTCTACATTAGATTCTTCAATACTCTATATTTCTAGAACACTTCCTCAAATGGCTTCTTTATCTTCCTCCTCATCATCAATATTGACATCATCTATCTCATAATCTTTGATTTCTACTTATTCTTCAACATCATCATCTTCACCATCTTTTTCATCAACTTGTTCAACAAAGTCACTAGGCTTGTACAACTCATAGATATTCTTCCATGTGGTTTATTAGACTTCACCACAAATTCAATGTCTTTAAGAAATATTAGACATGTATTGAATTTGAGTGTGAGCTTCTTCTCACTAGTTTTCAAAGATTCCTTCACCTCTTTCTCACTAAGATTTGGAATAAGATATCTCAAGGTTTGTTCATTGATGGCTTTGGTAGTTTTCATTGCACTATCCCATCATGAGTTAATGACTTTCAAAAGTACATTGTGAACTTACTGTCAAATCTCATTAGGTGAATACTTTCACATACCCAATTTTGTCACAAGGGTATCCTTAATTTTCTTTTTCTCTTCTTTACTCATGGTCTCATACTAAAGAGGCTTAAAACATGCCATACCTATTCCTTGTTCCCTTTTATTTAATCTTTCCTGATGGGTAGGTGTAGACCTCTAAAAGATTATCTATTCAACTTCATCTTCCTCACCTAACTTCATTTTCCTCTTGAATTTAGCATTTCTTCTTGTAAACACAATATGGGAAGACTTAGCAAGTTTGGTTATTATAACCTTCCCTTTCTTCTTGGGAAGCTCCTCTTCCTTAGGTTCTGCTTCCTTTGCATCATCCTCTTTATCTTCATCTTTTATATCATCTCCTTTACCCTCGGCAAACATGAGAGGAGAACTTTATGACTTAGAATTATTTATTATTTTCTCTATCCTCTTCGTTCCTCTATTCATTGCTTGAGGTAACTTGATCTCAAGCTCAATTATGGCCTTGGCCTCTTCATAAGTGCTAAAATATGTAGCTTTAAAATCCATAGGCTCATTTAGTAGAGCTTCAATGATGTCTTTAGTTTTATCAATGTTAACCTCATATTCTAGAGGCTCTACCCATGCCACTCTAGGTCTGACTACCTAAATGTAAACCTTGTCACAATGAACCATAAAATAATTGTCTTCCTCATAAGCTTCTACTAGCTTCCTAGGAATCCTAAATCTTCTTTTAATTGTCTCCTTATATGTTTAAAAATAGTTGTCCATGATATTTTCAAAGTTTTATCCTATATTTGTTATGAATTTTAGTAGAATACTAGAGTATCTTTCTTCCATACTATAGCTACCTTAGAAGAGAAAAAAATTTGAACATAGAAAAATAAACATGTTAAGAGAGAACCAAACATACACAGATTATTCTTTGATACTCAAATGCTCTCCATATTCTTTCTCAATTGATTCAACACGAGCTCAATATGGTTGAAGGATAAGTTGTTCTTTTCCTCCCTGTATGCCAGCTCAACCACTTCACATGACACCCTATTTAACTGACTCAAGCTATAGATTTTTTGAGCTATCAAATGGATATTAAACTTTAATTCCATGTTAGTCACACTACTTAACTTCAAGCCTCTACCATCCCACTTAGAAAGAGTTCATTTTGTTAGCTTTTCCTGCCTTAGGGTTATAGTGGTCTTTGCTTTGTTTAACATGGGAAATCTAGGAATCTTTTGTATCATCTTCTTGGTTACCAAGATAGGTTGATCTAACCATAGTTACATATGATGACCATGGCTCAAGATGAGTCTAATCCATTTTGCTTCAAATTCCCTTGGCATATGCAGTATATGAGTCTAATCCATTTTACTTGAATGAATATTGTGAACACATAGTACCTTAGGTGGAATCTGTGATTATGCTCCAGTGGTATCTAGCATCTTTGTAGTTGTTAGACTCAATTTGAATGTGGGAGCCTTGAAATCCACTCCATGAACTAACATATTAGAACCTTTCTTAATCTTGCTACTTGATTTTACCATCGCTTGATAGAGTTTTGAACATGGGAGAAATCTTCAACAACAACTGCTAAAATCACTTGAAGACTTTAAATTCTCTCTTAGCTCTTTGCTCAATTTTATTTGGTAAAATAATACAATAAATTTCCTCCTTTTAATGAATTTATCATATTGATCATCATTAATTCTTCATACACATATCCACTTAGTGATAGGTTGTCCTCCACATGGTTTAGTCTTTAATTCTCAAAAGACACACATGGTTTAATCTTTAATTCTCAGAAGACACCTTCAACTCAATAAGGTCTCCTAACTCAGTACTAACTACCAAAAAGATATTAAACTTGACCTTGCTTGGTAAGGTCTTGCAACCCAACCTTTCTCGGTAAGATCTTGAATTTCCATCATCAATTTGTGATCCTTGTGCATCTTGAATGTTGATATGGATCTTTATGCTTGTTGGCTAGAACTAATGTTAGATGACTCTTTCTAAATCATAGTTCTAGTGATCTCCATAGGGAACTAAGTTGAAATGGTTGGGGCACCCAACTTATTGACTTGGGTTTCAACAATTTTAGGACTTTGGCATGTATTCTCTAGAGATTTGTGTACCCATTTCTGCCTCATTTATTTTATGATATTATCAGCTTTGGCTTTCTTTTCATCTTCAATTCTACCTATGTTCATATAGTTCTTGAAAAGATGTCCAAGTTTTGTACAAATAAAACATCTTTTTGTAGTGTCTCTTTTCCGTATGTGATGTTTCACATAGTTTACTCCAATGTGCCCTAACTCACTATAATAGTGACATCTACACCATGTATTGTAATCCCATCCAAATATCACTTTCACAATTTTCTCTATTGGGTTCCATGTCTTGGTGTTTCACTCTGAAGATTTGTGTCCTTATTTGTTGCAATTGTGACACTTTCCTTCAAACTTATATTTCTCTATGCATTCACTTGCTCTATGACCATGCTTATTGCAATTATAGCACTTTCCATTCAATTTTTCATTTCCATTCCTCCAAAATTTATTTGATGTATGATCTATCTTACCACAATGATTACTGGTAGGTCTTTTTTTTTTCTGAGCTCCTTGCTAAGATGATTCACCTTCTTCTATATATCCTAATCTACCTTTTCCTTTATGTCTATATTGAGTTTTCTCATCCAATATTTTCATGCTTTCATGAGATTTCATCATTTTTAATTGGTTTGTTTTTCAATATTGAGATCATTATGTAATCTTTCATTCTTTGTCCTTAGATTGATAAGCTCTTGATTTTCATCATTGAGTTAATTAATAAAGTATATTTGCCAAAGGGATAGTTGCTGAATTTCATTGTCCTTTTCTTATATCTCTTCTTTGCCTTTGTCTTTTTCCTCCATGAAGTCACATAATTTGATTGATTGGATTTCTTTCTCTTTTTTATCTTTTTGACTTCTTGTCAAAGATTAGAATTCTTCTCAAGTAGGTATTTGATTGCTACATCAACTTGATCTAAATTTCTTTCTAGACATAAGTCTTCAATTCCTTCTTCAATGTAAAGATTGTCATCCATTTGCACTGCAAGATCTTTCGTTCTTTGCAATGATTGAGATAGTTGCTCATTTTCCTTCTTGAGTTGTCCAATAACCAATTCAAGATCCATCTTTTCATTCTCAATAGACTTATCTAGCCTATATACCTCCATTTCCTCTAATATTTTCTCAATCTATCAAACTTATGATGTGAGAACCAAATGCTCTAATACAAATTATTGGAAATATAAGGTAGGCAAGGTTACTAAGAGAGGAGGGGTGGATTATGAACCAATAAAACCTTAACTTATTTCACCAATTAATCCTTCATATATTATTCTAATCTAATTGCATGCATAAAAGAATAAAATCAATAAAACATTCATAACACTAAGAAATTAAAACTAGGGTTGGGATGATACCCACAAGCTTTAGTACTATAGTAAAAATTTAACCTATTGAGGCTTACAATTGATCACTTCTAATGATCTCCCCTATTAGGAGCAATAAAGACTGTGAGGTCCACCTTGTTAAAGGATTTAAAAATATACAGTGAAGTATGCACTCAGTTAGGAGATCTAGCAAATGACTATTAAGTCCACTTGGTTAAAGGATTTAACTGATACACCTGTTTGAATGAATTAGTGGCTGATCTTTGATTTTCAACTTTGATTTGTTGAATGAGATTCCTCAAATTGAAATTATTACCTTTCTATGATGGATAAATCTCATTTATCCCTTATCCTACTTGTAGCCTTCTTTAATTCACACTCATGCACTTCATATTTCTTCTTATACTTACACTTGGATATAATAGAATGAGTTACATATATATATATATATATATATATATATATATATATATATATATATATATATATATATATATATATATATATATATATATATATATAATTACTTACTAGAGTCGGCTACAATACCAAATTCATCATAATTGACAAAGCTGGCCCAATTGTTGTAACTCAAATTTAGAAGACAAGTTGAGTGATTTAATGACACTTGGAAAACACTATCAATGCTAGGAAAAATTTGGTACTTTTTTGAAGTTGAAGCTTGGTCCATTATGGTCACTTCAAGTAGCTTGAACTCAGTCAACACTATGTGATTTAGTAAACACTAAGAAACTCGTTAGATACAAAATCACTTGATTAACACTATATGACTTGGTCAACACTAGATTCTCTTTATTAACACTTTGAGCTCAGTAAACACTATAGAACTTGGTTAACACTACAGAGCTCAATTAAACTAAGATCTTCACACTTCTACTAGATAGCTGAGTAGACACTACTATGCTCAGGCTATACTATAAACTATCTCAACTACTCGGTAAACACTATGTAGCTCGACATGAACTATTATCTAACTGTGATGTGAATATCAGGATTTAACTGTGTGATTTTTGAGTCAAACTCGATGACCCATGTTTCATGAGTAGTGATTCAACATGAATCCATCTCTCATGAGAATAAATGGATCACTTAGCACTCATTGGATCTAGGTGATGCTCACAAGGGTGAAGCACTGGGACTTCCCGGGAGGTCACCCATCCCAGTACTACTCCAGCCTGAGCGCGCTTAACTACAGAGTTTCTAGATAATTGGTTAACACAACTAGATGAATGATAAGCTTGGTAGAAACTATATAGCTCAGTACCAATGTAACCAACTGAATAAGTGTTGAGTCACTAATAGAAAAATTGAACTTAATGTCAACAATTTGTTCATGCATCTTCTCAATGATGTACCTTATACAATCATATCCAATATTATTGAATGAATCATAGATATTCAAATCCATGAGGTAGGGCCCTCCATACACCATGTAGGATCCATCACTTCCCAGAGCTTTATGCAGACCATAGAATGTATTTTGTATATAGTAATTAAACTTGTCAACTAGCAGCATCTTGTCCACCTTCTTAGGAATCTCTCTTGCTGATTTTAACTCATATAGAATGTGGTGAATCATCACCTTACTAGTGTAAAATTTTACATTCCTCTCAAACATCTCATAGAAGTCCCAAATGTCTATCACCATGCTCATCTGTCCCTCAAGTTTGAAGGCCTCAATGAAAGATGCATGATCTATGTTGGAAATGCTTTAGGATAACTGAGAAGGGGCGGGGAGGTTATTCAAGGTCCAAATGTCCTAATAAAACTTTTTCACTATGTAAAGTGAGCCCATCAAATTTTTCATTCATCCAAGCTTAAACTTTCCTACTTAGTAAGCTACTGAAAATCAACATGTAAGAGTAACATATGAAAGATCAACACATAACACAATGATTTATGTGGAAACTCAATTTTGGGGAAAACCACCAATAACATGCTACTCAATTCTCACTCTTCTAAAGTGATACCCTGTGAAAGGCCTACCCTATTAAAGGGTACAACATATTGTTAAATGTGACCTAGTTAAAGGATTTAACCGCCTTGTTAGAAGTGGACCTGGTTAGAGGACTTTAGAACATTCACTTGGAATGCCACCCTGTTAAAGGATTTACAAATGGCTATTAAACCAACCTAAGTCCATAGGATTTTACCCTAACTAATACAATTGTTAGAGACTAACAACAAGGGATTTTGACCTGATATAACTCCCAACTTAACTTGTAGATTTTAGATCTCAGTTCAGCTCTCATAATTTTCCTTTCTTTCAATCTCTACAGCTCTGATAACTTGTCCTCCTTTCAAGATTTGTCTCCTTGAGTCTTCATTCTCAATGTACTAGTAGAATCTCCTATATGGCTACTTATCGAAGCAGAGTCTATGTGCTCTATTCTTCCTTCTTCTCGATGCCTTCTCCTTAACACCCTTTCAACAACTTTGACCCAATAGCTCTTGCTTCTTGGCCTATGAATCCTTAAATAGAAATCTAGAATTGTGTTTCCTACTTGATTCTTGCCTCCTTTAATTTTAGTTCAAATGGATTAGGTAGGATTCATTAAATCTAACCCATATCTTGTTCCTTCTATAAACATCATGAAGAATCCTCTTGAATTCACCTAAAAATAGTTTATTTAAAATTTTGTGCCACCAACTCATCATCCTTATCATCCATCTAGTTCACAAAATTCTAGATAACAAACTTGATGGCTTAGATCTGGCAAATCTTTGGCTTTTCCAATAATGCAGTAGCTCAACACTATTGAAATTTTGGTGCTTGGCACATACTATGTTACTCAGCACCAACTGCATTTTACTGATGTTCGACACCTACTATGGATTCACTCAGCATCCACTGAGTTTTTCAATACTTGATACCTATTACTTTGCTCAAAACCTAAACTTTCTCAGCTCCTTCTATATCACTCGACACACACTAGATTTTGCATTCACTAGGCACTAACTACAAATCTACTCAGCATGAACTAGCTTGCTTAGCAATCACTAATGAACTTAATTAAGTTTTACAAGCAGCCTTGTTACAACTTATTCTTCTAGTGTTTCTAAGTGTGGAAAACATCTATATCTTCAAGTCTACTATCAATACATCATTTTACCATTGTCTTAACTGATCCTTGTACTTCATTACAAAATCATAACTCAACCTTTCTCTTAGGTGCTTTTGTTACATTTTGTTGATTAAATCCTCTTCATCAATCAACTAAGTGATAGAACTTAGATCTTCTAAGCAATTTTCATTCCAGCAAATGGTAGGTTTGACATCAGTGACAAAACAATGATTGAATACATTCCTTATCAACAATTAAATCTTTGCAACAATCTCTCTTTTTTAATAATGATCTTTTCAATTAGATTACCAACAATCTCCCTCTTTGGCATTGATGGAAAACCAAATTGATCAACCAAGTTATCAAAATGCTAACTAGGTTAAAACAATAAATCAAATGCCAAAAAGAAAAATGTGTTACCATCAGTTTTCACATCTCCCTCTCTGATCTATTATCCTAATTTCTTTGCTTCTATTTCTCCCTCTTTGCTATTATTCCCTTTCTCTTTCCTTTTTGTTATATCTTCTCCCTCTACTTGTCTGATCATGTTACCATTAGTTTTCACATCTCCCTCTCACATTTTTTTTCTTCCTCTGTATGCATTGATCAGTTTCTACTATTTCTCCCTTTGTCTATTTGATTAGTTTTTGTTATTTCTCCCTCTTTGACAACAATGCCAAAGACATTTTATTTCAGCATCTTTTATACAAGTATAGAATCTTCTAGAACTTCCAATTTCTCCCTCTATCACCTTTTTTGTGACTAATTTGAAACTTCTACACTTTGATTACTTCAGGGAAAAATCCTAAAGTATCCTTTGCATCAATTCACAACATTTCAACAATCAACTCATTTGATGCAGGGCAATCTTTGTTGTTGCTCAAGAAACCTTAGATAGGGGTATCACCCCTAACTTACCTCTAAGATATTCAAATGCATCTTTAGGTAATTCTTTTGTGAAGATGTCAGCAATTTTTTCCTTTGAACTGACATATTCCATTCTCACTTGCTTGTCTTCCACCAATTCTCTCACATAGTGATACTTAATTGCAATATGCTTTGTTTTGGCATGCATCACAAGATTCTTTGATATGTTGATGGAAATTGTGTTATCAAAATAGAGTATCATAGGTTCAGTTACCTCTTCCTTCATACCTTGCAATATATGTTTGATCCATTCAATATTGGTGCAGTTAATAGCAGCAACAACATACTCAGCTTCTACTGTGGACTGTAAGGTACAAATTTTCTTTTTTCTTATCCAAGTAACCAATCTTTTGCCAAAGAAAAGTTCTCCTCCACTAGTGCTCTTTTTGTCATCAATATTACCTCCCTAATCTGCATTAGTGTAGGTTTTCAACTCAAACTTTTCACTCCTCTTGCAATATAAGCCAAAATCATCTGTTCCTTTTAGGTACCTCAATATTCTTTTTACCGCCATAAGATGATTTTCTCTTAGATTTTCATAAAATCTTTCCATTATCCCAATAGCTAATGTAATTTCTAGTCTACTATGCACAACATATAGCAACCTTCTAATCATTGATCTATATAATGTCTAATTACTTCAGATGATTCATCATTCTTAGATAACTTATGTCCTATTACCATTGGTGTACTGACTAGTTTTGAATCTTCTAAACCAAATGTCTTGAGTATCTCCTTGATATATCTTGATTGGGTCACAAATATGCCATGCTTTAGTCGATGTACTTGCAATCCAACAAAGAATTTGATTTCTTCAAACATTGACATCTCAAACTCATGTTTTATTTGGCCAACAAAATCTTTGCATAGGGCATCTTTTCCCCCAAATATTATGTCATCAACAAAGATCTCAAATATCAAAATTTTTTACCTTTTTCTGCCTTGATATACAGGTTTCTATTGTTATCTATTCTCTCAATTCCTATCTTCACAAGATATTTTTGCAGTCTCTCACACCATACTCTAGGTGTTTTCATCAAACCATAGAGTGCTTTGTGCAGTTTAAAAACCATATCCTTGTTGTTTTCATAAAAAAATTCCTCTGGTTGTTCTATGTAGACTTCCTCTTCCAATATGCCATTTAGAAAAGAAGACTTTACATCCATTTGGTAGACTTTGAAACCTTTGTAGGAAACATATGCAAGTAATGTTCTTACTATTAGGATTAAACCATAGAAAAAAATAACAATTAGATGCAAATATAACCAATATCAAAAAATAATAGATCACACAAAAAAGAACACAAGACACCAAGATTTAACATGGTTCACCCAATCTATAGGCTGCATCCACCAAATAGCAAGTTTGATATTATTATGATCTAGTAATTACAACCTGGTTACAATCTGTAATCCCTTACAGCTCAATACCGCTGCAAGAACCAATTTTGCATCACAACTATGAAAAAATCCCTAACCCTAAGCTCTTTTATACAAGTATTTTTGCCACTTTAGGGTTATAATTAATAATTACATGTCAGCCCAAAATTCTGACAAAATAGGGCTAAGTGTAATGTGTCCGTAGTGTGGTCTTATAATAATTAATTGAGAAGGTCTAACAATTGACTTAGAGAATTGTTTCATGGAATCAATATAAAGGAAGGATGTTTTCCTTTATCATGGCATGGTTTTTATAAATGATTACAAGAAAAAGAAAGATTTGAATGTGAAGTTGAAAAGAGTAGTACGGAAGTGAAGGGAACTTCATTACTAAGGTTTTGCTGATTGATTTGAGGTTTGATATTTGGATCTAAGGTTCATGACCTAGTCTACAAGGTTTGATAGTGATTGGTTTGGTTGAAAAAAAAATGAAAGAAAAAACTAACAATAAACTACATGTTTGAGCAATGAGCTCCTCTTGTAGTTAAAATTGCATGTTTGGGCAGTGGGCTCATCTTGCATACTTTGTACCAAAACTTCTAATAGAGTTGCAATCTCCAAAAAGGGATTCAAAGTCTCTTAATAGGGACTCTATGAACTAAATATTTTAATAGACTCCTAATAGGGTCCATCTTCTAACAAGGAATATTTATATTAGTACATCATCTCCTGGGAATTATTCCCACCGGTGTTTTCCCTTTGATCAAAGGTTTCCCTAGTCAACATATCTAGTATAGTTATCTATGTGCATCTTATTATGGTTTCTATTTTCTTTGGTTGAATGGTTAAGTGTTTTTAAAGAAGATAAATCTTGGTGGAATATTATTTCTAACACTTGGTATCAGAGCATCTGGTCCTTGAAGATAAAGTTTAACAACTTTGGGAGATCAGTGGCGAGTTATTTCAACAAAGATAGTCCTAAGTCAAATAGTGGAAATTTTTTACATAGAATATAGAAACTCTTGGTGAGTTATTCAAAGAAGATATGAAGATCAAGGAAGGTATTTTTTTTCTTATAAAAAGAGAACAAGAAGGTATGGAATTTTTTTCTTGTTGGACGTGTAATGAGTTTGGTCATTTTTCATCTACATGCCCTAAGAGAGTAAGGAAAACTAGAAAGAGTTTTCTTTCTGATGAAGATGAAGAATTTAAAGCAAGTATGGAAAGATTCTTGAATGATTGTGAGAAAGATAATGAGCTTGAATTGGTTAAGGAAGAGGAAGTATTAGAAGAGACAACTTTGGTAATTATTGTTGATCCATAGGTTAATCATGAAAATGTGGAAGTTATCACTAACAATGATTTGCAAAATGAAGGAGAGCCAAGGTAGGAAAAAATCTTAGAACCTTTAGTAGAGCCAAGAGTTGAGATTGAAACTCCTACTTTAGGAAAGAATATGATAAAGAATCAACAATTTGAATAGATCATCAGAAGCAAAGACAAAGGTGTGATGAGAAGAAGTAGAGTCAAAGAAGAACTATGTTTCATATCTCAAGTTGAACCCAAGAATATAGATGAAGCATGCAATGATGATTATTGGAAACAAGCTATAAAAGAGGAATTGGATTAGATATTAAGAAATGAGACATTGGAATTGGTCCCCAGACTAGTAGACAAGAATGTGATAGGAACTAAATGGATATTCAGGAATAAGATGAATGAGCAAGGAGAAGTTGTTTAAGGAAAAAAATAATATTGGTATGTAAACATTGCTCATAGCAAGAAGCAATAGACTATGAAAAAAATTATGCTCGAGTGGCTAGAATAGAAGCAATAAGATTATTCTTAGCCTATGCAGAACAAAAGAAATTCAAAGTATATCACATGGATGTCAAGTCAGCATTTCTAAATGAAGGACTAGAAGAAGAAGTATACATTGAGTAGCTTGAAGTATGTCCTTTGATAGATAATAAGGACATAGTATGAAGATTGAGGAAAGAATTGTATGGTTTGAAGTAAGCACCCAAAACCTAGTATGCAAGGTTGGAAAAGCATTTGAAAAAGCTTGGACATAGCAAAAGTATGGTAGATAGTAATCTATACTAGAAAGAAACTAATGATGGTTTGATGGTTTTGATAATATTTGTTGATGATATAATATTTGGTAGTAATGATGAGAAAAGAAATAAGTTTTTTGAAGAGATGAAGAAAAAATTTGAGATAAGCATGATAGGAGAAATGAAATATTTTCTAGGATTACATATTGTATGGAATAAAGAAGGAATCTTTATTTCTTAGACTTTGGAAACATGCAAACCTATGGGAACACCTATAAAAACTAGATGCAAGTTATCTACAAAGAATGAGGCACCTATTGTTGAACAAAAAAAGTATAGATCTATGATTGGAGGATTGCAATATCTAACTCACACAAGGCTAGATATAGCTAATGTAGTTGGAATTTTTACAATATTCTAGGCTGATCTGAGAGAAGCACATCATGCAGTAACAAAAAGGATATTTAGATATCTGAAGAGAACATCAGAGTTTAGATTGTGGTATGATAGGTCTAATGATTTTACTCTAAGTACTTATACTAATGTAGATTGGCCAGGCAATATGGATGATAGAAAGAGCACTAGTAGTGAAGCCTTCTTTCTTAGAGAAATATTGGTTTCTTGGTTAAGAAAGAAGAAAGGTTGTAAATCACTAAGTACAGTGGAACTAGAATATGTTGCAGTAGCAAACAATTGCAATCAAGTTGTTTGGATGAAGTAGATGCTGAAGGATATAAGGATAGAAATCAATGAACCTGTTGTTATACATTGTTATAATAGAAGCATGGTAAATATGTCTAAGAATCTAGTGTTGCATTCTAAGTCCAAGCATATTTCTATCAAGAATCACATGTTGAGAGAGAAAGTTGCAGAAAAAGAAATTAGATTGGATTATGTGAGAACTAAAGAGAAGATTATAGATATATTCACTAAGCCTCTTCCCAAAGATACTTTTGAGTATTTACAAGGTATGCTTGGGGTTATACCCCTTCCCACATCAGAGTAGAAGATGCAAGAGTGCATCAGTCCAATGTAATAGAGCACCATTATTGTCTTGACTGAATGTTTATGCTTCCTATATGGGGGAGTATCTATGATGGATAGAGTCATCTAGGACTCTTGTTGGATATTGTTGTGAACAATTTCTTTTGACACTTGAACTAGTAAGAATCACTTGTTGTAGAGTTTGATGCAATAAACCTTTGACATTGATGTCAATGGGGGAGAGTTTGGCATGAAAAACAAAATTCATAATAGTTGGAAATGTTTGAGAAAGTACAACATGGAATGAAATTTTGATAGAAATTAAATTGAGATATATCAATGGGAGATAATGATTGATGAAGAGGATTTGAAAAGTAAGATGGACAATCTTTTATTGGTATTCTTGGAACTAGATGTTTTTCATCTATGTTGCCATCAATGCCAAAGGGGGAGATTTTTGTAACATTTTTGGAAGCATGAATGCTGATGATATTCCTATGGGGAAGCATTATAGATATGTTACTATGATGATATGTTACATTCATGACTAAGTTTATCATTGAAGTCAACATAGCAATTTTCTGTGGTATCTGATAGAAGAACAACGGAAAGATCAAGATGGTATAGACAACTAGTTGAGTATTCTTACTATCCAAGGTTATAAGACATACTTATGAGTATTTGGTATATGTAGTTAATGTTAGAAGTAGAAATGATAAGTCTAGAAGAAGTTATGTAAGTATTGGTGATATTTTTTCTGAGATAGAGTTTATAGAGACATGTTTTGATAAACTTGTTATATCTCTTAGAAAAGTTGTTATTCTAAGAATTGAGGTTGAGGATATGAAGAAGACATTTTGTTGATGATATGACTGATATTGCTCATCATGGTATTGCATGTACAAAATTTTATTCAATTTGCAAGGTAGAAGATTATTGTTATCCCTAAGTGTAATGTGTTCTTAGTGTGGTCCTATAATAATTAATTGAGAAGGTCTAATATTTGACCTAGGGAATTGTTTTGTGGACTCAGTATAAAAGGAAATTTTTCTTTATCATGGCATGGTTCTTATAAGTGATGATAAGTAGTAGCAAGAGTGAAATATGAAGTTGAGTAGAGCAGTGTAGAAGTGAAAGAAACTTCATTACCAAGATTTTGCTGAGTGATCCAAGGTTTGATATTTGGATCCAAGGTTCATGACCTAGTCTACAAGGTGTGAAATTGATTGGTTTGGTTTAAAGAACAAGGAAAGAAGAAAATAATAGTAAACTGCATGTTTGAGTAGTGAGCTCCTCTTGTAGTTGAAATTGCATGTTTGGGTAGTGGGCTCTTCTTGCATACTCGGTACCACAACTCCTAATAGGGTTGGAATCTCCTAACATGGACTTTATGTAATAAACATTGTAATAGACTCCTAATAGGATCCATCCTCTAACAAAGAATATTTATATTAGTACATCATCTTGTGGGCATCATTCCCACCGGGGTTTTCCCTTTGATCAAGGGTTTCCTTAGTCAACATATCTAGTGTAATTGTTTATGTGCATCTTATTATGGTTGTTGTTTACTTTGGTTGAATGGTTAAGTTTGTTTAAAGAAGATAAATATTTTAATTGTTAGATAACTGATTCACCCCCTCTCTCAATTATGTTGGTGGACTATTGTTTCTAACATGAATTTGTTCTTATGCTTCTCTAAATTTTTCTTTTTTTTCTTAGTTGTTAACTCAGGCATAATATTAGCTAATGCTCCTTATCTTATTTGCCTCTCTATCTTTCTCACATGTTTCCAATTTGGCATCATTTCTATTATACATGTCATTTGGGATATTATTTCCTATCTCTATAGGTGTACTTTTAAACTTAGCTATCACATCTAACATGGATTCCTCTGCTTTTGACTTACCTATGAGGCCTCACCCTAACCCATCATAGCATAGATACTGTATTTCCATTTTGTTTCTTAGGACTGGATATCTTGACATATATTTTGATATTTTCTGTATAGTAAATTTTTCTACTTATCTGATGATATTTACCTTGTGATTTTCCATTATGATATGTATTAGGACTTAATTGACATAGTCAATGAATTAATGGATATTTACTCAGTACTTTATTATTATGATAAAAATGGAATTATGATGTGATTCAAATGATTGATTTGATCTTGTTAGGGAAGTTAGTAATATGCAGGTTTTTGAGATTTAATGATTAAATGCTTTATATGTAAATGATGTAGAATAGGAAGTTAATTATGGAATGTGTTATATGTGAATGGTAGAATAACGAAACTGTCATGTACCTTTACTTTCATATGTATTTTATATGTGACTTTTCATTGGACTACTAATTCTTGAGTTTACTGTGCAGGAAAGCAACCATGAAAATATAATGGGGAAACAAGGTATAAACACATGTTAATATGACACTGCCAAGGTGAATCTTTCGAAGATTCATAAACCTCATTGTGATGTGTTTATTTTGTAAATGTGAGATGTATGTGTGTAATATATATTTCATGAGTAGATTTACAACATGTCATGTGTGATGTGTTGGCACTCAATATTGCGTTCTCATTTTGAGCATTCATTTGTGATTTTGAGTCAAATCAAGCCCCATAAGTGCATATGTACCTGTTTGTACCTGACTATACCTTTGAGGCCCCTAAGGTGTTTAATGTTTCTAACACCCTTCATTTAGCCTGTCTAAGTGTTCCATGAAGAAAAATTGAGATTTTGAGCCATCCCATGAAGTCTTGTTTTAAGTAATTGTCAAATCTGCAATTTTACCTAGTGTCAAATAGTGACAGGAGGCTATGTTTGCATCTAAATATCTCACACCTAGAAATGTGTCATGACCCGCCACTTTGGGAATATCTAGTGTCCATACCCAAGAACTTACGTTTCAGATTTTGAGTCGTTTCAAGTCTATTTGACTAGTATTTGAATCCCTCAAAGTTGGACAGTTATTGTTTTCATGCTGATGCACTTTGTACATAATTCTGGGAAGCCTTGTTTGACGAGTTATATCTTTGACCCAGTTGACCAAAATGATGAATTTTCTTTTGTGTTGTATTGTAAAGGTCAAAGACTTGTCATGTTTCAAGTTTCAACTTATGATGAATCTGTTTGATCAGTTTTCAAACAAGATTCCAAATGCAATTTCTATCCTTTTACTGATGTCAGCAAATGTAGATTAATTGGAACCATTGTTCATGATGTTATACCTCCTAATCCATTATTGGTAAGATCAAATGGATTGTACCACTATATTTTCCTCCAAAATTACTCCAAGTGTGTTAGTTTTTAAGTCTTGACAAATTCGTATGCACACTTTTCCAGGTCCATTCCATTTGCAAAAAAATTTTCTATCAATGTTTCCAATCTGCAAATCCAAGTAGCCTACTTTGACCTCTCACCATTTGCACCCTATTATTCGTCATGAGCCCTAATCCAAAATTTCTAATTTCCTCATGACAAAGAACCAATCTCCTAGTTTTCGTTCTCTCAAGTGTCCTTTTGTCCAGTTTTTAAAGCCAAATCCGAACCTACTTTATTGTTTTCTAACATGTTTTTTTGCAGGTGATTCTGAGAAGGCAACTTTGATAGAAAATATCCTTTGAACCCAATGTCTTCATGTGACAAGATCTAGTAGACTTGTTGAAAATTTAAGAGAGATAATATATCCAGAGTTTCAGGTCTTGATCAGATGTTTGTGACAGTTTTTAAAGCCAGGCAACAGGCCTCTTGACAGAGATTTCACAATGGTGTGGAAATGATTTAAAATAAGTTTCAATGATCAATTTATGATTGAAATTAGTGCTTGATGACTTTGAGGATCTTAGTAGATCAATTCCAAGAATTAGTTGTTCAACAATGAATTTTTTTTAGCCAGACCCGCTTTGGGGGTCCGACTGATTCCATCAGGTTGATAAAGATTGTGTGCAAATTGATTTCTAAGAAATGAAATGCATAATGAAAATAAAGAGAATAATTGAGAAATGACCCTTCAGTTGCCTAAAAGTTAAGGAAATGTGATTGTCCTAAATATTACAAGAAGTGGGTTGTGTTTTGAGGAATGAAAAACCTTTATTATTATATTGCAAAGGTGACAATATTGGTATTCACTTGCATCATGAAAAAACAAGCGATGGGAATATAAGATGTTGTTTCACTTGCAAACACTAATCAAAGATTATGATAAATGCAGGTTGCTCCACTTCTCCATTAAACAGGGGAATGATTTTTGAGAGAGTGGTAGGGGAGCCGGCAACAACATCCATAGCAAGAGTTTTTATTGCAGTGGGTAGGGGCTCTTCTTTTCAAAGCTCACACCCAAGACAACATGCTATCCATGTTTTGCAGGAGGATCATAGTAGAAGAATACCCATGCCTATGTATAGCAAGGAAGCTGACCATCCATGACTAGCAAGGAGCTTTAGAGTCCACGCATGTAAAGAGGCCCACAGGTAGGGACACCTGTAGCAGGACAGGGCACTCCCTTGTGCACAGTAGGAAGATCTAAAACAAATCCCAAAACAAATAAAGAAGAACCAATGACTATATGAAGTAGCTCTATGCATCTTGTAAAGGCTAGGCAATCCATTCAAAAGACATAATCCATGCCCTATACCAGGCTCCACGCTTCAGAAAAGGAGGCAACATATCCAAGAGGGGAAGAGCATCATACGTAGTCCAAGACCATGGCTTTTGAAGGCAATAGATATAGAGATAAAAGAATGTCCAACAACATAAAGAAACCTAGGCGCATGGAACATTCAAAATGCTGGAAGTGAGCAGAGAGTTCAACGCCAAAGAAAAAGATGGAGCTCCACATTTTAAAATGTGAAGTTTTGGTTTTGCAAAACATAACACACAGAAAAAAGGAGACACCAGCATTTGCATGAAAAGCAAGTAGCTTGCTCATGCAAGATTAGAAGGAAGTTCCACACTAAAATAGGGAGTCTCACATTTTGAGGAGTTGGAGTTTGCGTGTTTTGCATTATCCCACATTGGGAGTGTGAAAAAGTTTTGAAGTTTTTATATATTGATGCACTTGCTAAGCATTAGTGTCTTAAGACACATGGCTTTTAAAGCCAATGCATGCTAGAGGGGCCCACTTCTCATACCTGTGGGGACAAGGCACCAATTTTGATGATCAATGCAATGAGGCTCATGATCTTACGCTGAGGTCATAAGAGCGTAAAGGTAAAATGAAAGGGTTACATTCCTACACAAATTGGAGATATCCCGTATATTCATAAAGCAATTTCCAAAACTCTTTGATGGTATACAGGAAAGAAGCTCCCCGTATGAGTGTGAATGAAATTTTAAGCTTCTCTGGTGCTACACCGAAGGTCGTATGAGTGTAAGGTTAAAACAAGGTGGTCACGATGCTACAAAAAAAGAGGATTTAAATGGTGCCCATGAGAACATAAGGCATATCACAAAGGCTTCCAATGATACACATGAGAGTATAGGTAGAAATGAAGGCGTAAAGGGGTACCGGTGTTATGTGATATTCATGTATGAATGTAAAGGGAGAAATGAATGCCTTTCGATGTTATGTGAAAGAGGAGAGAGGAATTAAGGGATTAATTAATATAAATATTAATTAATTAAACAATCTCAAATGTTTTTGTTGCCAATAGAAAGGTGAGAAGTGGCGAATGAAGAAAAATTACGGATTGTAGAAATGAATTCAAAATGAAAATTCAAAAATTCCCATGCATGATTTGCTCAAATGAGAATTTCCAATATATTTTGAATTCTTATATAGTTCAGACTATATACTTTTTAAAATTTTTGCATTTCAAAATATCAAACTACAATCCAGACCTAAGTTTTTCAAATGGCCATAATAGGCAGAATTTTTTTCTGAATTAGGCACTTCAATATACCATCAGAACTGAGAGAATCTAACTTTTCCAAATTTGGGATCAGATTTTGCACAGCAATTTATCGATTCAGTCTGTAAGCAGTTTTGTAATTTTCAGGGCATTCTCAGTAAAAGGGGCAGAATTCATCATGGAGCATCAAAATCAGTTGGGGAACATGCATTGGAGTCTTTTTATGCCGAAACAAATTTTGGAAAAGTTTTCATCCTTCTAGAGTTCAATTTTAACTAATTTTATTCTATTGTTATGAGTTAAAATTAGGAATCAAATCAATTATTCTTCAAATATCTCAAATATTTTGTGATAGTGGAGGCTAAATGATGAAGGTTTGATTCACCAGTTGAGAGGAGAGATTAGAAAGATGTTTTAACCTATTGAGAAGGTTTTCCACATTGACAGATGCCATGTTCAGATCAGATCCGGGAATGAATTCTTCTCCTATATCTTTCTTTTTCTCATCTACTATAAGGGTTCCAATTTTTGTCACTGAGAAACTAGTTGGGTCCAGTCTTTGGAGAAAAACCAGTCATTACTGGGATACCAAGTTTTGGATCCAGTTTTGATGTGTTTCCATACTATGATACCACATATTTTTTAGCAGAATTCTCTTGTATGAATAGCAGTAGGAAGGAATATATAGATAGTTCAAATTTTTTAGGTTGTTTCATGTCTTTCATTTCATGCATATGATTGTATAATTTCAAGGAAATAATACAAAGAGTAGCAGATGATTGAGTTTCAGTTGAATCTTGTCTCCATTCTCAATGAGTTGTAATATTTTATGACCTTTGAACAAAGAGCCTAGGTCATAGTTGCAGTCCCTTAAGGCTATATGTTGTTTTGTTGTTGCTGATAATTCAAAGAATTGTGTAAATGCTTCATAGAAATCAACAGGGTTACAAATTTATTGAGGAGGATATCAGGTAAGAATGAGGTTTAAATTGAACATAGATGTCTATTTACAAGTTGAATAGATAGATCAGATATCTAAAGATACACATATGTCTCAGATATTCATATGTATTTTTTTGATTCATAGATTTTCCCAATGGATTAGGCACTAATTACTTACAGGATCATTAAAGTCTTACTGCTGCATATCTAAGGGTTTGTTGAATTCAACATTATTAATCAAACGTGTTTTACCCTTTCATGTTGAAGGACCTAAATGTTTCACCCTCACTCAGCTTATGAGATTCATAGCTTTGCATTTAGCTACTGTAGATCTGTTTCATTTCATGAGTCATTAGGAGAAATAAGGGTAAAATCTGCTTAATAGATTCAAGGATACGTTTTTACACTGGTACGGTATCATTTGAATCTGAGGTCTACCACCTAGGTTTAGCAGAGCCTGAAGTAGAAGAAGGGTCATGCCTTATAGTTGGCCTATTGTTAGAAATGACATGTTGAAAATGGGAGTTAGCTACCCCTAGATATGTCATTTTCTCAATGGGATAGTTGAAAACCCTCTAGCATTTTCAAACACCAATAAAATGGCAACTCTGTTGGGGAATGTATTGAATCAAATTTAAGACAAACCTTGAGAATTTGAAAAAAAGAGATTCAATACAGCAAGAAAAGTGCATTAAAAGGTTTCAATAGTAAGTTCTCTGACGTTCTTTCCAATTTTCTTACTCCAAATCATGCACCCTAGTGAAGTTTTATCCATTTGTAGTAGGAGCTTTGTGGTTGAATGCAGATTGTGTTGTTCTTAAGTTTCATTTTCAATTAGTTCAACCGGATCTTGTTTTCAAAGTGTTGTTATAATTTTAGAGTTAGAATTGTTTAACAATGGTTTCTCTCTTCTAAGTGTTTGATGGTTTGCAAAGTTCTACAAAGTAAAAATCTAGTTTAGATCTGTTATGTTGTAAATCATATGTTTTAAATATTTCTCACACTTGTGAGTGGCGACTCTTTATGAAGGATCTCTAAACTAGTGTAGATTGGTTATATAACTATTTTCAAGAGTTTTCAGTTGAATTAGATAGATCTGAAAGTTGTGTCAAAATTTTAAATAGAAAAAGAGAGTATATGAATTTCTGACCAATAAGTTTCAGAGTGTTGTTGATTTTCTGTCATAAGAAATTTTGATGATAAATGTGAATCACTATTGTGATTTCATTTTTCTCCTCAAGGAGATGGCAACTCTACAAAGGATATGATCAGTGGTGTGAGGAATTGAGATCAACACCAAGCTAGTCAATAGATCAATGTTTTCAGCAGCAACACCAAAGGTATTTTACAATTCCATGTGATTTTGTTTCCATGAAAGTAAGCTTTACATATGTGTTCTCTATCAAGTGAATTTTAGCACTAAGAAGAGGAGAATAGTTTGCAAAAATTTCATACACTTCATTGATTAAGTTTCAGCTTGTTGTTTTAAAGTTGTGAAGTGTATTTGAAGTGTTCATTTGGTACAAGGTTGTGTAGATCTCCTACAAGTTGTAAATCAGAATTTATTATGGGTGAATGAGTTTCATATTTTGAAAAGAATGTCAAGTTTTATTTCACCTAATATGCAGCTGGTCAGTAAAGTTTCTAGATCCAGTTCTATCAAGAGATATATGCCATTAAATTTTGATGGTATTCATGGTTTCCTAAATGTCATTCCTAATGATGTTAGAAAATGTTTTCCTAAGTTCATTGGAAACCATCTTGTTTTAGCTAGTCATCATGTTGAGTTGTTCACTGATTTGATGGGTGATTATGAGATTTCTCATGAGGATGTTCACATGAAGCTATTTGTTTAGACATTGGAAGATGATGCTAGAGACTAGTTTTCTTTTTTACCAGCACTATCTATTTTATCTTGGGGTGAGTTGCATTCTGCCTTCATCGAGAAATTTGGAGAACAAGTAAACATATCTGATTCTTATAAAAAAATCTTGAAGATTCATATGCTAAGTGATGAACTTATCCCTCAATTTAACATCAGATTTGCAAAATTTTTAAATGAAATCCCTGAGAGTTACAGACCCGATGATCAAATGTGTTTAGCAATTTACTTTGATACATTTGATAAGAAAATGAACTATCTACTAAGGGATAAAGAACCACAGACATTATACCAGGCTTTTATGATTGCTAGAGATATTGAGAATAATTTGAAGTATAGATTGACTAGAAGTCATTTTGCCTTGAATGATTGTCGGTATAATGTATTTGAAAGAAAGGATGAACATAGTGTTGATGTTTCAGTTGCAAATCATAATGTCAACACCCCTAATGTAGGTTTTAATCAGACTGAGAATTTAAATCAGAATATGTGTATAAGTAAGGTTAGTTTGGTTGCAAATAGAAACACACATGTTCATGATGCTACAACAGTGAATAGTATTTCAGACTCTGATAAGGTTCAGCATTGTATTGATTTTACGGATCAAACATTAGTTATATTAGCAAGTTTTTCTCATGATAATTATATGTATGATGATGTAACTAATGCTTTTAAAATTGAGGTTGTTGCACCTAGGTCTTAGTCTTGTGCAAGTGAGGAGGTTGAGAGTTGTCTCTATGATCATGAGTTTGATGTTGCTGATTCGACATACCATGGGAAGATAACACATGATGAAGAATGTAAGTTACACTCATCTCAGTCACAGTCAGAAGAACTAAGATCATGTGTTGATAATGTTTCAGCAGTAGAGGGTAAGATGGATTTTCTTGATCAGCAAGATAGGCAAGAAATGAATTATCTTATTGAGAGATTGCATCATGTTGAGAACGTTATTAAATTTGAATTTGAAAGACAGTCATATCAATGTGAGTATGATGAAGCTAACAGTCATCTTTCAAGTGATAATGAAATTGCTGATCTGATGGAGTATCAAGAGGCATCATGTGAAGACAATGATGAGATTTGTTACTCGAACCAAGGAGAGGACAGTCATAGTGTAAGTTCATCTTCATGTGAATCAGATGTAGATTGGGAAGAAGAAAGCAATGATGGAAGTTGTCATTCTTATGTCAGCAAAGGTATGAGTTCTATTTCTAAATTTGAAAGTGAAGTTCCAGTTCAGAGTTATACAAGTCAACAAGATGTTGAAAGTTGTGAAGAGTTGTCTACACAATACAAGGATAAAGAAATTGTTTATAAGGATGGATTACATAATTGTGTAGATGAATGTCTTGAAGATACAAGTAGTAGTAATCAGAAATATGCACATGATTCTAAGTTTAAAACATCAACACCTATTGGTAAGATAAATGATGATTTTCTTGCAAGACATTTGAATCACCTATATGAAGACAATGAAAGTAACTTTGATTTGTATTCTACATGCTTCGTTGATGGAGTTGATAGTGTGTCTTCTTGTGATGATTCTGATTTTTCTTCAGATGCTAAAAGTTTCCATGAAGACAAGATGGGTAATGGTTTTAAAGTATATACTAACCCTCTATATGATGAAAATCCTAAGGATGATAAGCCCATTTTTTGTCATAATGTTCAAAGAGGATCACTACATGGAGTTGTTAACCCATTGTTTGAAGAGCACATGGATAATTTGGATTTAGTTGAGAATGAGTTTGATGATGATACCTTGTCTTAGTATTGTAAGAGATTAGAATGTTCTTCTTTCTAGTATGATAGTGAAACTGATGATTGTGTTGCATTTGATGAGATAGGTGACAAGGTGTTTAACGAAATTGTTTTTGAAAATCAATATGCACCTTGCAATGAGTTTCATGATGAACTCTCTGATGTGAAGACTAATCTGTTTGCTGATTGTGAAGAATCATCTGAAGATTATGGATTAGTTTCAAATTCTAAATATGGATGACATATGTGAGTACTAGTCAGATTGTTCATTTGATTTCTCTCCGGTTATGCAAAAGGATTCACATTTTGAAGGTATTAGTGATCCTTTTCTCCATGTTGAATATGATGCAATCATATTCAAAGTTGATAGAATGCACGATTTATTAAATGAAGAGGATTTTCAATTTTAGTCTGATATGTTTGAACATGTTGATCAGCATTTTCATAATGAGCAAACCATTGAAAATGAAGCAAGTTTTTATATGCATTATGGAAGTAAGAATGAAGATTCAGTTTTACTAAATGTTGAGTTTCAAGATGCTGATCTAATTGGTGAAACTGATAGGAGAAGTATTTTTAGTTTAACTCATGCATGTTCAAATGAAAATCAGATATTGGATAGAGGTAAACAATTTTGCTGAAGTTTGGTGGCCCGGGGTCATCATGTGTATATAGTAGTTTTAGTTGTTTCCCTACTTTCAATAAAGTTGTTCGAGAAAATTTTTGAAGTTTTTGAGAATGGTCTACTTCTACTAGAGATCTCAATCCTTGCCATGCCCACAAGGGACATGCACCCCAGACAAAGCCACTATTGGTGCTCAAAATTGTGTTCTCATTTTGAGCGCTCATTTGTGATTTTGAGTCAAATCAAGCCCCATAAGTGCATATGTACCTGATTGTACCTTTGAGTCCCCTAAGCTGGTTAATGTTTCTAACACCCTACATTCAGCCCATCTAAGCATTACATGAAGAAAAATTGAGATTTTGAGCCATCCCGTGAAGTCTTGTTTTAAGCAATTGTCAAATCTACAATTTTACCTTAAGTGTCAAATAACGACAGGAGGCTATGTTTGCATCTGAATATCTCACACCCAGAAATGTGTCATGACCCACCACTTTGGGACTATCTAGTGTCCATACCCAAGAACTTATTTTTCATATTTCAAGTCATTTTGAGTCTGTTTGACTAGGTTTTGAATCCCTCAAAGTTGGCCAATTATTGTTTTCATGCTGATGAAATTTGCACATAATTCTGGGAAGCCCTGTTTAACAATTTATATCTTTTACCCAATTGACCATAATGATGAATTTTCTTTTGTGTTGTATTGTAGAGGTCAGAGACTTGTCATCTTTCAAGTTTCAACTAATGATGAATCTGTTTGATCAGTTTTCAAACGCGATTCCAAACACAATTTCTATCTTTTTACTGATGTTAGCAAATGTAGATTGATTGGAACCTCTGTTCATGATGTTATAACTCCTACTTCATGATTGGTAAGATCGAATGGATTGTACCACTATGTTTTCCTCCAAAAGTACTCCAGGTGTGTCAATTTTTAAGTCTTCACAAATCCGTATGCACACTTTTCCAGGTCTATTCCATTTGTAAAAAATGTTTTCTGTCAATGTTTCCAGTCTACAAATCCAAGTAGCCTACTTTAACCTCTTGCCATTTGCACCCTATTATTCGTCATGAGCCCTGATCCCAAATTTATAATGTCCTCATGACAAAGAACCAATCTCCCAATTTTAATTCTCCTGAGTGTCCATTTGCCCAGTTTTTAAAGCCAAATCCGAACCCAGTTTATTGTTTTCTAACATGTTTGTTTGTAGGTGATTCTGAGAAGGAAACTTTGACAGCGAATATCCTTTGACCCCAATGTCATCATGCAATGAGATCTAGTGGACCTATTGAACATTTAAGAGAGATGCTATATCCAGAGTTTTGGGTCTTGATCAAATGTTTATGATAGTTTTTAAAGCCAGGCAATAGGCCTCCTGACAGAGATTTCACAATGGTGCGAAAATGATTTAAAACAAGTTTCAATGATCAATTTATGATCAAAATTAGTGCCTGATGAGTTTGAGGATCTCAGTAGATCAATTCCAAGAATCAGTTATTCAGCAACGAAATTTTTTTAGCCGGACCCGCTTTGGGGGTTCAACTGATTCCATTAGGTTGATAAAGATTTTGTGCAAATTGATTTCTAAGAAATGAAATGCATAATGAAAATAAAGAGAATAATTGATAAATGACCCTTCAGTTGCCTAAAAGTTAGAGAAATGTGGTTTTCCTAAAGATTACAAGAAGTGGGTTGTGTTTTGAGGAATGAAAAACATTTATTATTATATTGCAGAGGTGACAATATTGGTATTCACTTACATCATGAACAAACAAGCCACAGGAATATAAGATGTTGTTTCACTTGCAAACACTAATCAAAGATTATGATAAATGCAGATTGGTCTACTTCTCCATTGTAGCAGGCGAATGATTTTTGACAGAGTGGTAGGGGAGTCAGCAACAACATCTATAGCAAGATTTTTTATTACAATGGGCAGGGGCTCTTCTTTTCAAATCTCACACCCAAGACAACATGCTATCCATGTTTTGTAGGAGGATCATAGTAGAAGAATACCCTCACCTATGTATAGCAAGGAAGCTGACCATCCATGATGAGCAAGGAGCTTTAGAGTCCACACATGTAAAGAGGCCCACAGATGGGGACACCCGTAGCAGGACAGGGCACTCCCTTATGCATAGTAGGAAGATCTAAAACAAAACCCACAACAAATAAAGAAGAACCAGTGACTATATGAAGTAGCTCTACCCATCTTGTAAAGGCTAGGCAATCCATTCAAAAGACATAATCCATGCCCTATAGCAGGCTCCATGCTTCAGAAAAGGAGGTGACATATCTAGTAGGGGCAGAGCATCATACGCAGTCCAAGGCCATGACATTTGAAGGCAATAGACATAGAGATAAAAGAATGTCCAACAACATAAAGAAACCCATGCGCATGAAACATTCAAAATGCTGGAAGTGAGCAAAGAGTTCAATGCTAGAGAGAAAGATGGAGCTCCATGTTTTCAAATGTGAAGTTTTGGTTTTGCAAAACATAACACACAGCAAAAAGGAGACACCAGCATTTGCATCAAAAGTAAGCAGCCTACTCACATAAGATTAGAAGGAAGTTCCATGCTGAAACATGGAGTCTCACATTTTGAGGATTTGGAGTCTACATATTTTGCATTATCCCACATTGGGAGTGTGAAAAAGTTTTGAAGTTTTTATATACTAATGCACTCACTAAGCGTTAGTGTCTTAAGACACATGTCTTTTAAAGCCAATGTGTGCTAGAGGGGTCCGCATGTCGTGCCCTTGGGGACAAGGCACCAATTTTGACAGTCAACGCAATGAGGCTCACTGTAAGGCCGGGAGATGAAATGAAGAGGCTCACGATCTTACACTGAGGTTGTAGGAGTGTAAAGGTAAAATGAAAGGGTTACGTTCCTATGCAAATTGGTGATCCCGTATACTCGTAAAGCAATTTTCAAAGCTCTCTGACGGTATGTGGGAAAGAAGCTCGCTGTATGATTGTGAATGAAATTTTAAGCTTCTCTAGTGCTACGCAAAAGGTCATATGAGCGTGAGGTTAAAACAAGGTGGTCACGATGCTACAGAAAAAGAGGATTTAAAGGGTGCCCGTGAGAATGTAAGGCATATCACAAAGGCTTTCGATGATACACATGAGCGTATAGGCAAAAATGAAGGAGTAAAGGGGTCCCAGGGTTATGTGATATTCACGTATAAATGTAAAGGGAGAAATGAATGCCTTTCAATGCTATGTGAAAGAGGAGAGAGGAATTAAGGGATTAATTAATATAAATATTAATTAATTAAAAAATCGCAAATGTTGTTGTGGCCAGTAGAAAGGTGAGAAGTGGCGAATGAAGAAAAATTATGGATTGTAGAAATGAATTCAAAATGAAAATTCAGAAATTCCCATTCACGATTTGCTCAAATGAGAATTTCCAATATATTTTGAATTCTTATATAGTTCATACTATATACTTTTTAAATATTTTGCATTTTATAATATCAAACTACAGTCCAGACCTGAGTTTTTCAAATGGCCATAACAGGGGCAATTTTTGTCTGAATTAGGCACTTCAATATACCATCAGAACTGAGAGAATCTAAATTTTCCAAATTTGGGATCAGATTTTGCATAGCAATTCATTGGTTTAGTCTGTAAGCATTTTTGTAATTTTCAGGGCATTCTCAGTAAAAGGGGTAGAATTCATCATGGAGCATTAGAATTAGTTGGGGAACATGTATTGGAGTCTTTTGATGCCAAAAAAAATTCTGTAAAAGTTTTCATCCTTCTGGAGTTCAATTTTAACTGATTTTATGCTATTGTTATGAGTTAAAATTAGGAATCAAATCAGTTATTCTTCAAATATCTTAGATATTTTGTAATGGTGGAGGCTAAATGATGAAGATTTGATTCACCAGTTGAGGGGAGAGATTAGAAAGATGTTTTAACTTGTTGAGAAGGTTTTCCAAATGGACAGATGTCATGTTTAGATCAGATCCGGGAATGAATTCTTCTCCTATATTTTTCTTTTTCTCATCTATTGTAAGGGTTCCAATTTTTGTCACTGAGAAACTAGTTAGGTCCAGTCTTTGAAGAAAAACTAGTCATTACTGGGATACTAGGTTTTGGATCCAGTTTTGATGTGTTCCCATACTATGATACCACATAGTTTTCAACAGAATTCTCTTGTATGAACAATAGTAGGAAGGAATATACAGATAGTTCAAATATGTTAGATTGTTTCATGTCTTTCATTTCATGCATATGATTGTATAATTTCAAGGAAATAATACAAAGAGCAGCAAATGATTGAGTTTCAATTGAATGTTGTCTCAATTCTTAGTGAGTTGTAATGTTTTATGACCTTTGAACAAAGAGCCTAGGTCATAGTTGTAGTCCCTTAAGGCTGTATGTTGTTTTGTTGTTATTGATAATTCAAGGAATTATGTAAATGCTTCACAGAAATCAACAGGGTTACAGATTTATTGAGGAGGATATCAGGTAAGAATGAAGTTTAAACTAAACATAAATGTCTATTTACAAGTTGAATAGATAGATTAGATATCTGAAGATACACATATGTCTCATATATTCATATGTATGTTTTTGATTCATATATTTTCCCAATGGATTAGGCACTGATCAGTTATAGGATCATTAAAGTCTTACTGCTACATATATGAGGGTTTGTTGAATTCAACATTAATTAATCAAATGTGTTTTACCCTTTCATGTTGAAGGACCTAAATGTTTCACCCTCACTTAGCTTATGAGATTCATAGCTTTGCATTTAGCTACTGTAGATCTATGTCATTTCATGAATCATTAGGAGAAATAAGGGTAAAATCTGCTTAATAGATTCAGGGATATGTTTTTGCACTCATATAGTATCATTTGAATATGAGGTCTACCCACCTAGGTTTAGCAGAGCCTGAAGTAGAAGAAGGGTCATGCCTTATAGTTGGCCTGTTGTCAAAAATGGCATGTTGAAAATGGGAGTTAGTTGCCCCTAGATATGTCAATTTTTTAGTGGGATAATTGAAAACCCTCCAGCGTTTTCAAACACCAACATGATGTATAGTGAAATTTTGTGTGTGTCACTTGACACTTGTACTCATTATATGGAAATGACATGTTCTCTGAAGATGGATCATGTAGCCACCTTATCTCAAGTTAAATTATTTAATTAAGAATTAGATTTAATTGCCTTGATTTAGTTAGAGAAACAAGGGTTACCCCATAAGAAATTTGAAATTGGACTTCACCTAGCATTGTGAGGGCCAAAAGTAGCTCTAAGGTGAATTTGTGATGAAAATAAATCCTACCCATGATAATACTTTAAGTTAGGGGGCTAATAGTGACCACTAGGGTGCCTAGAAGACCTAGGAGACCCCAAAAAGAATGCATTTTATATTGAATCCGAAAGTGGGAGTCATATACAAGGGCATGGCCAAACTAGAAACCCCCTTGCCCACTCTCTAATGTTAGAGACCTTTAGGGTTTGGAGGAAGAGGATAAGGAACTCTATTACAACTTTCATTTTCCATTGCTCGGAGTGAGGTTGGTATCCATGATCCATGGCGTCTCTTCATTTCATTATAGATTTGATATGGTGTTTTCTTCATTTCATTGTAGGATTGATATGGCGTTTCTTTATTTCATTGTAGATTTGTTATGGTGTGGTTGTGGTTTATGAAGAATCTTGTGGTATGTATGTTGAATGTGTAAATTTTTATGTGATTCTTTCTTGAATCTTGTTTTGTTCATGATTTTTGTTGTGTAAATTGGGTTTGAAGCATCACTCACCCTTGGGAGGGAACAGATGCTTGGGTGAAGAGGTTAGTTGGGCTCACCATGTAGTTGAGAAACTCTCCCATGTGTGGAGATAATTTTGATGTGTTTCAATGGAGTATAGACTTATGATTTATTGCATTCTTGGGAGGTATAAAGAGGTGCATGAAGGGGGAAGATAATGATAAGCCTTGAAAGGGCATGTTACTTATGGGAATATGTGATTTTATGAGATTCATGGATGTGAAATTATCCTCATGGAGAGAGCCCACATTCACCCTATATCTTCATTCTATGGAAGAATCTATGTGCAAGCCTTGGGATGGGTTGTATTGTGCAAGCCTTGGGATGGGTTGTATTGGGTTGTGTTGAAATTGTGTTGTTATAGTTTGCATGATATGTGAATTTGAAGGTGTACAACCATTTGTGCCTTGTTTCCCTAAGATCAATGGGTGGCCTCCTTGAGGCCTAGGTTGGGAGGTGAGCCTCCACGGTTCTACATATTGTCTCTTATTTTCAGGTTTTTTCTTGAGGTCTTGGACATTTGGAAATTGTGAAGTCTTTAGGAAGAGAGAACACTATAATTTGAAGTGGAGAATGGAAAAACAAGCTCCATCTTGTTAAGTGAATTATTATGTATTTGTAAGAATTTTGTTATTATTCTCATTTATTTGTTATTAGAAAGATTGTGAATCATCTATGTATTGTAGAAAGGTCTCTCCATTGGTATATCTTGATATGGTGATCTCACCACATTGTGTGTATACTTGATAAATGGTTGAATTTAAGCTTGAGAAGATCTTGAAGGAAAAAATCATTGTATTGATTTTGTTGGTTTGTAATATTGGATATGAATGCATTGAAGAAAGTATTGAGTGTCATGGTAGACATTAGAAAATTAATTAGATGATTATCATTTTGTTATTCTTATTTCCTTAAGACCCATATGAATAATTTAGATGCATTGGAGTTCAATCTTGATTCATACTTAATTGTAGAATATGCAATTGATAGCTAATGGATTCGTAGATAGTTTTAATCATGAGATGGAAATCATTTTAGAATTTGAATACTTGATGTTCATGGGTTTACTAGCAAAAAAGAAGATTTCATTTATGTTCATATTGGAATATCTTATGATTTAGATTTGTAAGAATTATGTTAGTTACTTTGTGTAATACATTAGATTGCTAGATATAATAGGTAATATAATGCATTATACAATGTTTAATTTTATCAACTCAAGTATGAACAAATTTAGAGAATGCATGAAGAAACTAGTCAAAAAAAAAAACTTCATAAGTAACCTGTAGGTGCATATTTGCTTGCTGGAAAATGTATGACAACTCAACTAAATCACTTTCCAAAAAATTACAGTCAATAGAATATTAATATTTGAATAAAATAAGCATAATGTACCTTTAATAATATAAAATATATCAATTAACTATCATCATAAAGGTGGCTACATAAGAAGTAACAAAAAAATATATATAAATATAAGAATATATGATTGAAATAATGTAATTGATCACCAAACACACACACACACACACACACACACACACACACACACACACACACACACAATGCTCCACCCTATGGACATGACCTAGTTTTAATATGGTAGGTGAGTTATTTTAAATATATATATATATATATATATATTAGAATGCAAGTGGGGGAAGGTAGGACATACCTTTTCCCCCCACTCCTCCTTGGCGGCCAAACCTATATTAAAGGGGGGCGGGGGGGGGGGGCAGCGATTAATATCATAAGCAACTTAGAAAGGCATGCCTTCCCCATCCCTCGTCTTTCCCATGTGGGAAGAGAGAGGGAAGGGTGGGGGGTGTTGGGAAGAGGGAAAGTAGTTAGTTTAGGGAGGGGAGGGGGAGGGTAGGTAGGTAGGTAGGGTAAGTAGTATAGTTTTATATTTAATTTTTTTTTAAAGTTTTTGTGTATTGTTAAGTAGATGGGGGGTAGGATAAAATGAATATAGATTTTTTTTTAAAATATATTAAAAGGTGTAAGTTAGCATAGTTTAGGGATTAATATATATTGGGAAGTGTAATATATATATATATATATATATATATATATATATATATATATATATATATATATATATATATATTTCAGATTATGGTGTTGGGGGTGGCATTGACAAGATTTGTAGATAGGTAAATTTAACTTTAATAGGGTTACATTAGTTAATGATTTTATTTATTATTTAAGTTACAGTTAAATAAAGATTAATTGCTAAAGAATAGCCATGTAGCATAGATTTAGGGATAATTCAAAAAGTATAATTTGTTTAAAATAAATATTTATAGGTTTGAAAACAAGAAATACTAAATTTTAAAATTAAATATGAAAGTAATTTATATATATATAATGATACATGAAAATTTTATAAAGAATTTTAGTAAATGATTGATTAGAAAAAGTATAAATAAATTATTTTTTTTTAAATTACATATAAAGGTAAAAATAGGAAACAAATTTAAATGTTTTAATAAAAATCTCTTTAATTACTTACGTAGTAAATAGTTTAAAAAGTAATAACTCAAAAAAAAAACTCTTTTCTACTATATTTAGTTTTCCTTTTAAAACATTGTTAACATTTCTTTACAATTAAATTTCAGTTTTAATAATGAGTTTGGGAGGTAGTTATAATTAGTAAATAGCTAAAAAATTAATAACTCAAAAAATACTCTTTTCTACTATATTTAGTTTTCCTTCTTAAAACATTGTTAACATTTCTTTACAATTAATTTTTAGTTTTAATAATTAATTTGGGAGGTAGTTATAATTTATACAATTCATTTAGTTTACTAAAGAATCTAATAATATCTATATTTGATTTTATTATATATATATAATGTTGAACATAATTTCAATTAATATAATTGTTTATAATTCATAGACACGTAAAGAGGAAAAAGAGAATCAATTTAAATAAATAATAATAGAGACCTAGTAGTAGTGCATACTCAAATGATTAGAGTTAAGAGAAGAAAAGATAGGTAATAAAAAATTCATCAAAGAGCAATATAATTTTTGCATCTAAATGAAGTGGAAAACCACTAGGGTAATCATAAAACATCTTCACATTGCTATACCCTAGAACCATTGACTTGAGAAATTGAAATTTCACATGCATTGCAAATTATCTTAGTCAAGAGCATTGAAGGTGAAGGGTTATCATCCAAAATACAATTTTCACTTAGTATTGCACACATTGATAGTCAACCCGACAACCTACCATAGAAAACTTGAATCTAGATTTTGAACAACACAATCTTCATTCCATCAGCTAACATTAATATCTCCAAGTTAACTATAGACTATGTATCTCCTTATCTAATCAAAAATTCAAATCCATTGGCAATATTTGAATCTTTGATGTAATTCTACAACCTTAGAATGCAACTTATATGCATTCAATCATAACAGGTACCATTCAAAAATAACCACAACTTGATATGAGTGTAAACCTTTTCAAATTAAACATCAAGTCATTCGACTAAATTATAAACATTAACGTATCTTTCAAAAAAAAAATAGTTGTGTTTTTGCCTTGTTGAATTTTGGGCATGACATTATCAACAACACTTAGTTTCTAATGTTGTCACATACCTCTTCAATACATTTAGGCTTTGTATGCACAATGACTCAACAATGACCATCTTCATCAAATTCTATTTTCTTTGCATCTTCTTCTTCATCATCTTTTTGTGTTATCAATTTTCTTCTCCTTGGTTGAACTTTAGTGGATGGAAATTTTCTCTTGCCTGCACTTGTGCCACTAGAACCTTCACTAGGTTTTATAATCCTTGCAACACCCCTTTTTACTGGTGGCTTAGAACTAACTATTGTTGCTATCTTGGTTCTCAATCTAAGTGGTGTAGTAGGAGAGAGAGGCTTAGATATTGCTTTCTTTATAGTCTTCTTCACCTTATTCTCTATGATTTTATTATCTTGGCCTTCTTTTCTAGTAGAGAAACAATTTCTTAGGCTTTACCTTATTTATTTGCACTCTTTTCCTCTTCCTCTACATCACCATCACTATCTTGATCTTCTCCAAGTCCTTGTGTGATCCTCAAAGGTCCTTCACCTTTAGTTTGTGTTCCTAATTTTGCTCTAGGTATTTAATCATTTTCTTCCTCTTCTTGCTAGTAGAAGAAATCTTAATATATACTATTATTCTTTCTTTTTCTTCTTCGTAATTTCCAAAGGGATCAACCTTTGCACCAATTTCTCCAATAAGTAGTTTAGTAATTACTGTACTCACATCAACAATATCAATCTCATATCCAAATGGTTTAATCTAGGCTACCCTCAACATAACTACCTCAACATATGTGTAGTTTGTGTCCAGTAGAAAACACACATCATCATAGTATTTCTCAATTAAGTATGTAGGAATCCTTGTTTTTCTCCTCATTTTCTATTTAAATTCATCAAAATAACCATCTAATACATTCTCAAAATTGTCTCCCAAATTCATAATATACTCACTTATCTATCTACTAGTAGGTTTTCCTTGGTCTCATTCAACATTCCCAATAGTAGGAAAATTACTTTGAACATTAATGAAAATATACATTATCAGTGATCCAAACTTGCACATTAAATTCTTAGTCTTTGTGGTTGATAGGAGGTTCTATGTCAATCACGAGCATTGGAGTTTAGCAAGGTCATGATATTTATGGTCTTTTATCACAATCTTCCAAGCTAGATCTAGTGCCAAACATGGAACAATGTTTAGTTGACTTGAATGGTAAAATTTGTGTGTAATCACTATCACTGTAAATTCAATCAATGGATGAGTGATTTTTGAAATAGGCATGCCACATCCATTTTGTTAATATAAGAGAAGTAACTGAGAGGGGAGGGGTGAATTAGTTATTACTAAAATAAATCCAAATCCCTTAGATGTCAACAAAACATTCCTTGAAACACATAGCTCAGCAGAGTAAACTTTATGAAACCCCCTCTAGAAAAAGATATAAATTATTGGCAAATCTTTCATTATTTTGAAAAACCAAATTATTTTTATCGATGAATCTCTCAATTTTTTAATTTTAAATATTATTTACATTGCCGATTATTTTGGAATCATAATTTTGGAGTATAAAATATTGGGGAATCTCAATCATAATAGGAAGTTCGCTAATCGTCATGGAATATTACAAATCAAAATTGAACATGTTTTATCTCATGGAAATTATTAGGATAATTACATTATATTTTAAATTAATAGTGAAAAATAAATATTGGTAATATATCCCTAAAGTAACTAATAATTATGATAATTATTGGGGGATCAATTTTACTTTTTTCTATAAAATATAATATTTAGGTGAATCAAATCTAATCATGTATTGAATATTGTGGCAAATTTTTTAGTTTAAATTTTTTAATCAAATAAATTATTGAGCGATTTTAAATATTTTAGAAATAAATTTAATAAAATGGCGACGCGGTAGGCTTGGCATCCTCATCGACATAGACCAAGGTTTACAGGTGTTGTAACAGTGCCTTGGATGCACAAAGATGGGTGAGATGGTAAGCACAGAGGTTTTAGGCATTTTGTGCCTGGAATACATGGACTGTCGAAACTGGAGAGTCACGCCAACAATGGATCATGGCAATTTTCAAACCTTCATTGGGATAAATAGACTACTGATGGTGAATCATAATGAAGGCTTAACAATGGTAGGAGCAAGGTTTTGCAGAATGACTAAAGGCTTAGGTGGAAAGGAAATGGTGCCCCACAACATTTTAATGGCAACTTGGTTATGCATTGTCGCTTCGATTTTAAGCAGATCAAAAGGAAGTTTTGGTGATCGAAACAAGCCCAATAGGAGCTGACAGTGGTGGTGGGTGTGTCTCCTAATATCCAAAATAATAATATTTTTAGGGTTTCTACTCTGCCAATTCAAAATCCTTCTTAGTGTGAGCCGGTTAAACTCCTCTAGTGTAGGGCTTTTTTCCTGAAATGGTTAGGGTCGTGGCCTTTTGCGAGGAAAATCCAAGCTTGGTTGCTTAATAATTGGGGAGAAAATATGGTGCTCAAGCCCTTGATGAATGAATTTTATATGGTTATCTACCCTATTGGCACTCAAAATTGTAACCCTAATTTTGAGTAACATTGAAGAAATTAAGCCCTATAAACACTTTTAATGCATATGTACCTGGTTGTAATTTTGAGACCTAAGAGGTGTTTAATGTTTCTAACACCTTCTATTTAGCATATCCACTTGTTTCATGAAGTTAAATTGTCATTCTGAGCCATTTCATGAAGTCCCATTTTGAGCATTTGTCAATTTTGCATTTTCACCTAAGTGTCAGACAAAGACAGGAGGCCATGTTTGCAATTGAATATCTCCCACCCAATAATGTGTCATGACTCACTACTTTGGGAGTGTTTAGTGTCCATACCAAAGAGCCTATGTTTTAAATTTGAGTTGTTTTGAATCCATTTGACTAGGTTTTGAATCCCTCAAAGTTGGTCATTTATTATTATCATGCTGATGTAATTTATTCTGAATTCTGGGAAGCATTGTTTGACTTGTTATAATTTTGACCTAGTTCACCAAAATGTGAAAATTCCTTTTATTTTAAATATTAGAGGTTATATTATTGCTATGTTTCAATTTTGAGCTTATGATGAATCTGTTTGATCAGTTTTCAAACGTGATTCCAAATGTAATTTCTAACTTTTTGCTAGTGTCAAGAAGTGCAGATTTGTCAGTACCCCTGTTCATGATGTCATATCTTGAAATTTGTTATAGATGAGATCAAATGGTTTGTAACACTACATTGCACTCTTAAAATACTTTAATTGTGTCAATTTTCAAATCCTAAGGAATCTATGTGCACACTTTCCTAGGTCCATTCCATTTGCAAAAAATGCTTTTCCGACATTGTTTCCAGTCTGCAAATTCGAGTAGCCCACTTTGACCGCTTGCCATTAGCATCCAGTTATTCATCATGAGCCCAAATCATAGATTTATACTTTCTCCTAATTTTCATCTTCCCAAGTGTCAGTTTGCCTAGATTTCAAAGCCAAATCCAAATGCAATTTATTGTTTTCTGACATTTTTCTTGCAGGCAGTTATGAGAGGTCAACATTGACGGTCAATATCTTTTGACTTTGAATTTTTCATGAGACAAGGTTTGACATGGTACAAGTGTGAAAAATAGAGAATCAATATATTTGATTTCAAAGCCTGATTAGTTATTTGGGTCAGTTTTTAAAGCCAGTCAAAGGACCTCTTGACGCAAAATTGATAGTTTGCAAAAAGATTTAAAATGAGCTTCAAATTCATTTTCAGTGGTTGAATTTGTTTTCAAATGAATTTCAAAAGGTTAATGGATCAATTTGAGATCTCAGTTGTTTGAAAATGAATTTTTTTTAGCCAAACCCACTTTGGGGTCCGATTGATTTTTCCAGATTGATAAGGGTACTAGAATACAAGATTTGGAAGCATCAAAAGGGTTTTTACAATATTTCAAACTCATTTTTGAAAGCATTATCATAGAAAATCAAGGGATATACAAGAATATAAACTATTTATCAAAATTTCCAAACAAGTGAAAGCTTGTGTTAAAGAACACCCATGTCAAAGAAGAAGCCATAGTAGAGGATGCCAGTGCCAAACATAAAGGTTAAAAATAAAAGTGGCTTTATGTTAAAGTGACTACAACATACACACTTGAGTTGAAAGATGGAACATGGTACCCAAAAGGATGGAATGATGTTGTGTGTCCAAGGTACCCTTTTCAATTAATCTAGAATGGCTAAGGTTGGATTTGTTGGGGACAATGCCCCTTATGTTGTTTACCCCATTATTGTTGGGAGACCAAGGCATACTAGTGTTATGGTTGGTATTGGGAAAAAGGATGCATATGTTGGAGATGAAGCTCAATCCAAGAGGGGCATTTTGACTCTGAAATACCCCATTGAGCATGGCATTGTGACAAACTAGGATGATATGGAAAAGGTTTGACATCACACATTCTTCAATGAGCTCTGAGTTGCCCCAAAGGAAAACCTTGTTCTTCTCACCAAAGCACCACTCAACCCCAAGGTGAATCAGAAGAAAATGACTTAGATAATGTTCGAGACTTTCAATGTGCCTACTATGTACGTTGTAATTTAGGCAATGCTTTCTCTATATGCAAGTGGACAAACAACTAGTATTGTGCTAGACTCTAGTGATGGTGTTACATACATGGTCTCAATCTATGAGGGATATGCTCTGCCTCATGCCATCCTTAGATTGGACCTTGTAGGGCATGACCTGACCAATGCATTGATGAAGATCCTCACAAAGTGTGGGTACATTTTCACCACAACAGTAGAGTATGAAGAGTCTGGTCCATCAATCATTCACAGGAAATACTTCTAGAGAGCCCATGAGTTTGAAGGGGAATCACTCGATGCCATTCAAAGATCACAATGAGGAAGGCAATCAAAAGTCATAGCAATATAGTCTAGCACATGAATGGGAGGGCTCCTGGGTAAATCAAAATTACATAAAAATCCCCACAACCAAGAAGGAACAAGATAGGGGAAGACATAGTAGATAAAAGAAGCACATACATCAAGGAAGAAGATGGTGGAGATGAAGACAAAATTTAAGAGGAAGATGTAAAAAACTTGCAAGAGCCATTTGTGAAATAGTAGTTCATCAACATTCTCTATGACATCCTAGCCAAAGGCTTCAATGTAATAGATGATATTAGAAATCTCATTGATAAGGATCTAGCCCATTGGAAAGTCTTCATCCACGGCCTTAATTGGGACACCACCTCTGAAACCCTAAAATCTATGTTTTCTAAATATGGTGAAGTTGAAGAGGGATCCATGGTAGGTATGAGCATTTAAAAGTGTTGAGGGAAGAGTTTAGCAGAGTTTCCAAAGATTGCAAATGCAGCAACGGTGAGGATATCATTGATGCATATCCAAATCAAATCTCCCCTTTGCCCAACATGAGCAACAAGTGGTAGTGAAAGCATAGAATAGGGCAAAAAACCATAACAATAGTATATCCCACATTCCCTATGGGTAGACATATTGAAATATTTAAATAGCATTGCACACATATTGCATAATGTCTTAAGGACCAAGGCTTTTGAAAGCCATAGCCCTGCAAGGAGGGTCCCACCCAACATGGATAGCCAATTGGAGGTGCAGGTAAAATTCTGAATGAGCACGCAAGATGAAGTCAATGAAAAAATTAATGAAAAAACTTGCCAAAAAGTTGGAAATGGTGCCAAAAAAGTTCAAGTTTATGGTGGTCACCATGTCACCACCAAAAAATTGGAGGGTCTACCTAGTAGCAACATGGTGACCTCCTAGAAAGTGGAGATTTTGACTAGCGACCCGCCAAAAAACTTGAAACCCACCAAAAAGTATGTGTAGTAAGGAGATGATGATGTAACGATAATTGGACCAACCACAAGGTGCCATATGGCACAAATTTCAAGGAAGGATGTGATGTGGTAGGCAGATCTTGTAGATGCACTAGATTGTGCCATGTGGTAGATCTGATGGATGTTGCTATGTCGCTAAGGTGAAGTTTCATGCTAGTTAACATAGTGACATAGCGACCATGACATGGCATGTTGACATAGCAGAATAGAAGATCAATAAGATGCTAATAAGTGGTGCCTAGGTGGTAGGGACTGATGACGAAGCAACACCGAGCCAATCTAGTATTGACACATGTCAAGGGTGGTCAAACTAGGTTTGACCCAGATAGAAAATTAAGGGAAAGTGCAAAATAAAAAAATTGATTCTTTATTCCCAATCATGTGTAGGTTAGAAGGTTTTAAAATCAAATTGGATTTATGATATAGTTTTAACTTTTGATGCATTCAAATATTTGTGCAAATGTAATCTTGAAGCCTAGAAGGAGCCTAATTTTCAGAGGGGCATAATTGGGGCAATTTTTATCTGAAACATGGACTCCAATATACCATCAAAACTGAGACAATCTGAATTTTATGAATATGGGGTTAGTTTTTGCATAGGTTCTCACTGGTTCAATCTATAAGCAAATTTGTAAATTATGGTCCCTTCTCAGCAAAACAAGTAATTTTCACCAAGGAGCATCAAATTTATAATGAGGTAGATATAAAGGCTTGTTGAAGTCTAAATGTGAAGAAAAATGATTCTAAGAGGTTTTCTTGGCTTTTAAAGCTCATATTTAATTGATTTTTCACTTTTAACTTGAGTTCAAATTTGATATCAGAAATTAGTTATTCTTTCCAATCAAAATATTTGAATCACTTTATGCCTTTAAGAGCCAAAATGATGAGGATTTGATATACAGTTACAAAGAGAAGGTAGAGAGAGGCTTTTTAACTTCTTGGGAAAGAATTCTAAGGGGACACTTATCATCTTCTGATCAAATCTAGGATTTCTTTCCTCCTATATTATCCTTTTTTCTTCTTTTTTGGAGGTTGTTGGTAGTTTTCTCTGGGGAAATCAGTAGGGTTCTAATTTCTACTATAAGACCATGGTTGTTGTTGGTTTAACTTCCTATCTATTGACCTAAACTCTAGCAAAGAAGGCCTAACATCCACCCTTGTGTAGATTTTCCTTTCATTTTTCATGTGTTGTTTCTAAGATATTGGAAATTGATGCTAGATCTGGTAATATATCTTGAGTTGCATTCAGTATTACCAGTTAATGTATTTAGTCTTTCTAGGGATAATTAAAAAAGGGGATTTACAATGAATTATTTGGGTTTACTTATTCTATCTCCTAATTCTTCATACACTATTAGCTTTGAGATTAAGTGAATAAGGTTCATTTGATTTAAGACATCTTGGATGAGTTGTGTATCAGATCTTTTGTTGTTTTTGATTCAAGGAGTTAAGTAAATGCTTCAGTTTTCTGATAGGGTTTCTAAGTGTATGAAGGGGATATTATGTAAGAATGGGATTTGGGGATTTCAGTTGACAAACTTAATTGTAAGGAAATCAAGTTAGGTCATCCTACTGGTAATGACTCGATGTTGCAATGGATAAGGCACTCATCACTAAATTAGATGCAAGCTGATATGAAGGTTATTTGCACAAAATCTTTTAATCAAAATCAATTCAGCATTTCATGTTTTGTAATGGGCTAAAAAGAATAGACCCTCACTTAGCTTATGGGTTCATAGGTTATGATTTGTAGCTATTTCATTCCTATGTCATTAAGTAAGTATTAGAAGATAGAAGGGGTTTCATCTGCTATTATTAGGTTCAGATTTATATTTAAATTGCACTAGTACCATATGTCAGAACCTCAAGGTTAACCCACCTAGGTCTTATAGAGCCTAAAGAGTAGAAAACCATCCTTGGTTTTGTTGAAGTTGGGTCTAAGTGGTTTGCACATGTAATTGTTAATAGGAATTGGCTAATCCTTAGATTATGTGAGTATTATCACTTAAGTATTGGGCATTTTGTTGTTCAGTAGTTTCAAACACCAACAAAATGATGACTTTGTTGGGGAGCTATTGAATCTAAAAGAGAGATTCAATACGATTGAAAGAAAGGCATGTGCAAAGTTTTCTACAATAGCATGGTTATGAGATGCTTTCCATTTCTTTGTTGAAGATTCATATTTCCTAGTTGTCCTTGTTCATTGACAGCAGAAGTTTGAGTGAATTGAATAATTTGTAATATCAAAGTCACTTGGCATTTTTATATGTTGTTGTCAGAATTCAAAGTTAATGTCAAGTTCTTTCACTTTGTCAAGAGTGTGAAATTCCTAAGTGTTGTATAAAGTTTCAAATACCTATTGTAAATTTTAGACCAACTTATTATGTTTTGCAAGTTTGGTAAATCTTTTCTCACTAAGTGAGTGGTGACTCAAAGTCATATCTCTGCACTAGTGCTTCATGAATGTGAAGGTATTTTGATGGAAACAACAATTAGAATGCTGATTTGAAGAATGTATCTTGAATTCTTGAAAAATGGGTGAAAGAATTAGGTGAGATGCAATGCAAATGTTACTAAATCTAGATAAGATCTAAATCTTCTATTATTTGCAATATTCAAGTAGTTGCAAGAATTAGTGTTGAAAGGTATTTTCCACTTTCATGTGATTGCATTTCCATGAAAGTAAGCTTTACAAAAGATTCTCTGTCAAATGGTTTTCAGCATTAAATAGGAGAATGGATTAATATAGTTCAACATACTTTGTGAGAGGTAGATTCAGCAAAAGTGTTTTTATATTTTGAAGTATGTTTAAAGTTGAAATTAGTAGAAGGTATTTTTAGATCTACTGCAAATTGTGAATCTAAGTATTAATGGTGAATGAGTTTTAAGTTTAAAGAATGTCAAATTTCCCTTCATCAAGTATGTAGCTAGTTAGTGAGAATTATAGATCCATTTTTACCAAGAGATATATGCCATTATGTTTTGATGGCATTCATGGTTTCCCAAAACCTATGCCATATAATCTCAGAAAGTATTTACCTAAGTTTAGTGGGAACCCTAAAAATTTAGCCAGTCATCATGTTCAAATATTCAGTGATTTGATTGGTGATTTCGAGATTGCTCATGAAGACATTTATAAGAAGTCGTTCATTTAGACTTTAGAAGATGATGCTAGGGATTGGCTTTCCTTTCTACCAACATGTTCAATTTCATCTTGGGATGAATTAATTTTAGCCTTCAAGAAGTAGTTTGGGGAAAGAGTAAACATCTTTGATTATTTTGACAAGTTCTTGAAAATCTAAATTGAGAATAGTGAGTTAGTTCTTGAATTTAATATCAGATTTGCAAAAGTTTTGAATGCCATTCTTGAAAGTTATAAGCTAGATGATCAAGTGTGTCTAGTTGTTTATCTTGATGCATTTGATAAAAAGATAAGCTATCTGTTGAGAGATAAAGAACCTAAAACTTTGTATTAGGCATTCATGACGGCTATAGAAATTGAAAATAACATAAAGTATGGATTGACCAAGAGTCACTTCTCTAGGAATGTTTTCCAACAAGATGAGGTTCAAAGGAAAAATCAATGTCAAAAGGAGTGTTTATTTTTAGATTAGAAAATAGGCACCCCTACTATTGTAGATAATTTTTTTGAAAATTCAAAACTACAAACATGTAAAGATAAAGTCTCTTTGTTGCAAAGAAGAAATAATTCCCTTCTTGCTGAATTGAATGCACATGTTTATAGTATTACAATAGTTGATGACATAGTTGATTCATTTGACAAAGTATACATGCAAGGTGTAAATTTAGTTGTTCATTCTTCTATTGATGATTTGCATTATGCTGAAAACATATTGAATCGGGAAGAGGAAAGGTGTTCATATGAGTGTGAGGATGAAGAAGCTAGAAGTGATGTGTGAAGTGATGAAGGTGAATTTTTTGATCTGACATATTGTGAAGGAGCATCATGTGAAGAAAATGGTGAGACTTATTGCTCAAGGCAAGAAGAGGAAAGTGATAGTACATATGCATCTTCATGTGAATCTGATGTGAATTGGGAAGAAGAAAGAAATGATGGAAATGAGTGCTCTTATGCAAGTAAAGGTATGAGTACTATTTATAAATCTACAGGTAAATTTCCATTTTAGAATTGTGCAAATTAGTTTGAGGTTGAAAGTTGTGAAGAAAAGTTGTCTACACTATATGAGGATAAAGAGCTTGTTTATAAGGATGGATTAGCTAATTATGTAGATAAATGTCTCGAGGATATATGTAGTAATAATCACATAAAAATGATTTTGAGGTTAATGTGTCAACACCTAAAGATAATTGGTTTGCAATACATTTGAATCACTTTGATGAAGACAATGATAATAACATTGATTTAAATTCTACATGCTTCGTTGATGGAGTTAATGGTGTGTCTTCGGATGATGATTCTGATGTTTCTTCTTCACATGATGAAAGTGTTCATGACAGTGGTGTAAAAAATGGTTTTAAAGTGTATACTAACACTTTATATGATGAATATTGTGATGATGATCAGCCCATTTTCTATACAAATTTTCAAAGAGGATCACTACATGGAGTTATCAATCCATTGTTTGAAGAAGACATGGAAGTTTCAAGTTTAGTTGAGCTAAATGAAAATGGTGATACACTATCATACTACTATAAAAAATCAAAATATTTCTCTTTCATTTTTTATATTGAATTTTCTAATGATGTTGCATTTTGTGAGGTTGAAGATGAGGTGATTGATGGAGTTGTCTTCAAAGAGAAGTTGACACTTCATAGTAAGTTTTATGATGATTCATACAAGGTAAAAATTAATCAGCATTTTAACTGTGAAGATACATCAAGTGTTTATGGAATTATTTTAGATTTTAATGATGATGATATGTGTGAATATAAATCTGACTACCCATTTGAAACCCAACCAACAACATTTGAGGAGATGGAAAGTCAAGGTATGAGTGACACATATAAGTCATTTGATGAAGTTGAGTATAAGGCCTTTGTATTTCCATTTGATGATGTTCATGAGTCAGTTTATAAAGATTAGTTTCAGTTTGATGTTGGTATTCATGAGCATGCTAATGTTCTTTTTCATAGTGAGCAAGAGGTTGAAGTTATGCCAAGTTTTTACATGCACTATGAAAGTAATGGTGACGATTTTGTTTTGCCAATTGAAGAAATTGAAGATATGTGTCAAATTGGTGAAAATGATATGAATAATATTTCTAGCTTACCTCATGAGAATGCAAATGAAAATTAGATTTATGATAGAGATAAAGGTTTTTGTTGAAGTTCAGTTGCTCGGGGCCATCATTTATACATAGTAGAGGTATTTCTTTCCCTGCTTTCAATAAAGCTATTCAAGAGAAGTTGTTGTGAGTGGTCTGCTTCTTTTCGAGATCTAAATCCTTGCCATGCCCACAAGGGACATGCATCCCTAGACAAAGCCACTATTGAGGATCAAAATTGTAGCCCTAATTTTGAGTAACATTGAAGAAATTAAGCCCTATAAACACTTTTAATGCATATGTACCCGGCTATACTTTTAAGGCTTAAGAGGAGTTTAATGTTTCTAACACCTACCATTCAATGTATCCACTCATTTCATGAAGTTAAATTTCCATTCTAAGCCATTTCATGAAGTCCTATTTTGAGCATTTGTCAATTCTGCATTTTCACTTAAGTGTCAAACAGTGACATGAGGACATGTTTGCAATTGAATATCTCCCACCCAATAATGTGTCATGACTCACCACTTTGGGAGTGTTTATTATCCATACCAAAGAGCCTATGTTTTAGATTTTGAGTCATTTCAAATCAATTTTACTAGGTTTTCAATCCCTCAAAGTCAGTCATTTATTATTGTCATGCTAATGCAATTTATTCTAAATTCTAGGAAGCCCTATTTGACTTGTTATAATTTTGGCCCAACTAACCAAAATGTGAAAATTCCTTTTACGTTGCATTTTAGAGGTTAGATACTTACTACATTTAAATTTTGAGCTTATGACGAATCTATTTGATTAATTTTCAAATGTGATTCCAGATGTAATTTCTAACTTTTTACTAATGTCAAGAAGTGCAGATTTGTCAGTAGCCCTATTCATAATGTCATATCTTGAAATTCATGATAGATGAGATCAAATGGATTGTACCACTATATTTCACTCTAAAAATACTTTAAGTGTGCTAATTTTCAAATCCTAATGAATCCATCTGCACACTATCCTAGGTCCATTCCATTTGCAAAAAAACACTTTTTTGATATTATTTCTAGTATACAAATTTGAGTAGCCCAGTTTGACCACTCGCCATTTGCGTCCAGTTATTCTTCATGAGCCCAAATTGTATATTTATACTCTACTCATGACAGTGAACCAACGTCCCAATTTTTGTCTTCCCAAGTGTCAGTTTGCCTAGATTTCAAAGCCAAATCCAAACGTGATTTATTGTTTTCTAACATTTTTCTTGTAGGCACTTCTGAGAGGTCAACTTTGACGGTCAATATCTTTTTACTCTAAATTTTTCATGAGATGAGATTCAACATGGTATAGGTGTGCAGAACAAAGAATCAATATGTTTGATTTAGAGCTTGGTCAATTATTCGAGTTAGTTTTTAAAGCCAGTCAAAGGACCTCCTGATGTAAAATGAGCTTCACATTCATTTTCAGTGGTCAAATTTGTTTTCAGATCAATGCTGGAAGTTTAATGGATCAATTTGAGATCTCAGTTGTTTGAAAATGAATTTTTTTTAAGCTAGACCCACTTTGGTGTCCGATTGATTTTTCCAAATTGATAAGGGTACCAGAATATAGGATTTGGAAGCATCAAAATGGTTTTTACAATATTTCAAACTCATTTGTGAAAGCATTATCATAGAAAATCAAGGGATATACAGGAATACAAACTGTTTATCAAAATCCCCAAACAAGTGCAAGCTCGTGTTAAAGAACACGTGTGTCAAAGAAGAAGCTACAGTAGAGGATGTTGGTGCCAAACATAAAGGTTAAAAATAAAGTTGGCTTTATGTTAAAGTGACTACAACGTACATTCTTGAGTTGAAAGATGTAACATGGTAGCCAAAAGGATGGAACGAGGTTGTGTGTCCAAGGTACCTTTTTAAATTAATCTAGAATGGTTAAGGTTGGATTTACTGGGGACGATGCCCCTCATGTTGTTTACCCTAGTATTGTTGTGAGACCAAGGCATACTAATGTTATAGTTGGTATGGGGCAGAAGGATGCATATGTTGGAGATGAAGCTCAAACCAAGAGGGGCATTTTGACTCTAAAATACCACATTGAGCATGGCATTGTGACAAACTGGGATGATATAGAAAAGATCTGGGATTACACATTCTTCAATGAGCTTTGAGTTACCCCAAAGGGGTGCCCTGTTCTTCTCACCAAAGCACCATTGAACCCCAAGGTGAATCTGGAGAAAATGACTTAGATAATGTTTGAGACTTTCATTATGCCTACTATGTATATTGCAATTCAGGTAGTGCTTTCTCTATATGGAAATGGATGAACAACTGGTATTGTGCTAGACTCTGATGATGGTGTTACACGCATGGTCCCAATCTATGAGGGATATGCTCTACCTCATGCCATCCTCAGACTGGACCTTGCAGGTTGTGACTTGACCGATGCATTGATGAAGATCCTCACAGAGTGTGGGTACATTTTCACCACAACAGTAGAGTATGAAGAGTCTAGTCCATCAATCGTTCACAAGAAATGCTTCTAGAGAGCCTATCAGTTTGAAGGGGAATCACTTGATGCCATTTAAAGATCACAATGAGGAAAGTGATCAAAATTCATAGCCATACAGTCCAGCACATGAATGGGAGGGCTCTTGGACCCAACCCATCAAAAAGTCTTCATCCATGGCCTCGACTAGGACACCACCTTTGAAACCCTAAAATTTGTGTTTTCTAAATATGGTGAAGTTGAAGAGTGATCTGTGGTAGGTATGAGCATTTAAAAGTATTGAGGGAAGAGTTTAGCAGAGTTTCCAAAGATTGAAAATGTAGCAATGGTGAGGATATCACTAATGCATAACCAAATCCGATCTCCCCTTTTCCCAGCATGAGCAACAAGCGGCAATGAAAGCATAGAATAGGGAAAAAAACCATAAAAACAATACATCCCACATGCCATGTGGGTGGAAATATTGAAATTTTTAAATATCATTGCACACATATTTCTTAAATTCTTAAGGACCAAGGCTTTTGAAAGCTACAACCTTGCAAGGAGGGTCCTGCCTACCGTGGATAGCTAGCTGGGCATGCAGGTAAAATTTTGAGTGGGCAGGCAAGATGGATTCAATGAAAAAAATAACTGAAAATCTCGCTTGAAAGTTAGAAATGATGTTGGAAATGTTTGAGTTTCTGGTAGTTTCCATATTACCACTGGAAAATGGGAGGGTCTCGCCAATAGCGACATGGCAACCTCCTAAAAAGTGGAAATTCTAGCTAACGACCCACCAAAAAACTCAAAACCCAATGAAAAGTATGTGTAGTAAGGAGATGATGATGTGGCAATAATAAAACCAACCACAAGTTTCCATGTGGCATGAATTTTAAGGAAGGATGTGATGTGGCAAGCAGATCTTGTAGATGCACCAGATCGTGCCACATGGAAAATCTGACAGATATCGCTATGTCGCTAAGGAAAAGTTGCATGCTAGTTAACATAGTGACATAGTGACCATGACATGGTAGAATAGAAGACCAATAAGATGCTAACACATGGTGCCCAAGTGGCAAGGACTGATGATGAAGTAGTAATGAACCAATCTAGTACTGACACATGTCAAGGGCAATCAAACTAGGTTTGACCCAGATAGAAAATTAAGGGAAAGTGCAAAATAAAAAATTGATTCTTTATTCCCAATCACATGTAGGTCAAAAGGTTTTAAAATCAAATTGGAATTACGATATAGTTTTAACTTCTAAAACATTCAAATATTTGTGTAAATGTAATCTTGAAGCCTAGAAGGAGCTTGATTTTTAGAGGGGCTTAACTAGGGCAATTTTTATCCAAAACATGGACTCCAATATACGATCAGAACTGAGACAATATAAATTTTATGAATATGGGGTTAGTTTTTGCACAGGTGCTTGTCGGTTTACTCTATAAGCAAATTTGTAAATTCTGGGCCCTTCTCACTAGAACAGGTAATTTTCATCAAGGAGCATCAAAATTGGTAATGAGGTAGATATAAAGGCTTGTTGAAGTCTGAATGTGAAGAAAATTGATTCTAAGAGGTTTTCTTGGCTTCTAGACCTCATATTTAACTAATTTTTCACTTTTAACTTGAGTTCAAATTTGATATCAGAAATTAGTTATTCTTTCCAATCAAAATATCTAAATCACTTTATGCCTTTAAGAGCCAAAATGATGAGGATTTGATATACAGTTACAGAGAGAATGTAGAGAGAGGATTTTTAACTTCTTGGGAAAGAATTCTTAGGGGACACTTGTCATCTTCTGATCAAATCCAAGATTCCTTTCCTCCTATATCATCCTTTCTTCTTCTTTTTTGGAGGTTGTTGGTAGTTTTCTCTGGGGAAACCAGCAAGGTTCCAGTTTCTACTATAAGACCATGGTTGTTGTTGGTTTAACTTCCTGTCTATTGAGCTGAGCTCTAGTAGAGAAGGGGAGTTTGTGGTGATCATTGATGTGGATTATGCTGATCATGTTAATCCTCAGGGGCAGCTAAGGAAAGGAAAGGGTAATATGGAGAACTCTTTCTTAGATGTGATGAATAAAATAGAGTAGTAGTGGGGAATTATTCCCCCATGGTCAATCTTCTTTGAGGAGGAAATGATATGCATAAATAACATGACTGGGGTCTATTTTGAGGATCCAAATATAAACCACAACGATATTGGTTGTAGTGTAGGCGATGGAGGGAAAGTGGTGACTACAACCCAGTCAACATAGGTGGTAATTTAGACCCCTTATTCCTAGTAGTTAATCTAGAGCACCTTGGGAAAGGCTCCTTCCCATCAAGACTTTAGTTCTATGGTTCTAGACACCTTAGATAAGAGTGGTGTTATTATGGAAGAGAAAAAGATACTATATTAGAGGGAGGCGAATGGCAAGGAAGCGGTGGGGGTTTCTCTTTTCCCTTTGGGAAAGGAGTAGGTGAATGAGGAAATTTTCCAAGGCATTCAAATTTCTCCTATCCAAATGCTAGAATCCTTTTTGGATAGTGAGAAGGAATGAAGAAGAGATTCACTAGCTTCATAATATGAATTCTCATATGATGAGGATCTTGGAGCTGATGAGTGTGGGGTCTTGGATTCTTTGGTTTTGAAGAAAGAGCATTCCATTTGAATGAATCCCTTATGTATTCACAAACCTAAAGTTCCAAAAAAAAAAGAAAAGGGGCCCAAAACTGGTGAGTGTTAAACTTGTATGCATTGGACCAAGCTAAACTATTGAGATTGGGAAGAGGATATACCTCTTCCCAGAGGCCATGAGACTACTTTCACAGAATATCAAGGGCTATAATGCCCCTAAAAAACTATCCTTGGTCAAATGAGTGCTTGATCAGGCTAATTCAGATGTTGTTTTCCTTCATGAGATGAAGATTAGTGGTGAGGGCAAAGGGGTTTTTTCTAAGAAATTTTCAAAATGGAAGTGTTTGTTGATTGATGTTGATGGTGCCTCTAGGGGTTTGGGTATCCTTTGGAAGGAGGCCTCTATTGACATCTCTTTGGTGGAATCTAGCCCTCACTAGCAACTTGTGTTCATCTCTTCATTTCAGCTAAAAATGAGTTTTTTGGCTTTTAATGTATGTGGGTCATGTCTGCATACCCAAAAATCTCAATTACAAGAAACCTTGTCAAACAAGTTGAGCTTGGGGGAGGGAAAGTTGGTGTTGTTGGGTGGTGATTTTAAAGTTATTCTATCTCTGAGTGAGAAATTAGGAGGGGTTAAAAATTTAAATAGGATTCATTAGGAGTTGATTTTTTTCTCATGAATAATCTTCAAGATTTACCCTTCTCTAATGGAGATTTCACTTGGACAAATCATAGGAAAGGCTTGACTAATATTGCTGAAAAGATTGATCACTTTCTTTTGGGTGGTGACTGTAGACACCTAATATCCTTTAGAAAATAAAATATTTTTATTTTCTAAAAAATCCCCAATGACATCATCATTTATTAATTAATTATTTAATTTATTTATTTATTTATTTTTATGCCATTAAATCCCTTTATCTTAATTAAAAATATTTAATTAAGGAATCCCTCCCAAAAATGTTTAAATCTTATTTAAAAATTATTTCTTTATTTATTAATTATTTAATTAATAAATTGACCAAAAATCTCAAAAAAAATTTATCTATTTATTTATTGCCCAAAACTTGGCCAATTTTCTTAAGACCACTAAGCTCTTCCAAAATCTTCTAATCCTTCTTTAATTTTGATTAAAGGCTAATCTCATCATTTCCTACCCCTAATCCCAACTCAAAATATTTAATTAAGATTAAATATTAATCCTCATGTTTATTAAAAATATTTTAATAAATATCTCCTCAACCCAAACCCTTGAAATAAATAAAACTTTATTCATTTCCTAAAAATCTTATTTATCCTCATCCTAGGAAGTTCTAGACTCTTCTAGAAAGTCTTCATCCTCATCCAAAGCTTAGACTCTTCTAGAAGATGTCAATCCTTATCTTTAATCCTAATCCTAATCCCCTCCTAAACTTGTCACATTCCCTAAACATGGGTTAAGACTTGCTAACCCAAGCCAAAGTTAACAAATATCTCCTCCTTCACCCACCCTCATTAAATGCCATCCACTTGCCCATCTCTAACATCCTTAATCTAATCCTAAGCCATCTCTAATCCTACCCTTAATCATTTGCACAATCCTAAACAAGCTTAAGACTTTCCTAACCCAAGCCAAAGTCTATCCCCTCAAAATATCCCAACCATAAAACTTTATTTAGCCCACAAAGCCATAAATGACTCTTACAAGCCCATTCATTTCTCTTACAAGCCATTATGAGGGTCTTTATGAACATTGAGCCTCCTTTGTTGACCCCTCAACCCCTCTTGCTCTAACCAATGACCTTGTGACATGTGTCACTCCCTGATTGGCTGTAAGGAAACACAATATAAACCTTCCATAAACTTTCTCCCATCCTTGCATCCTAGCCCTTGATCCCTCAAGCCCTTTGCCTATTTAAGGAATCCTCTCCCAAGCCATTTTAACACAATCTAGAAAGTAAAGCCATAATACCATTTTGAGAAGAAAATTTTACATCAAATCCATTCACCAATATCTATCAAAAATTCTCCATTGAAACCCATTTTAGCATTTGAGCATACATACATAATCAAGCCATCTTAGCTATTAGACACACCTCTACATCAAGTGATCATCCTCATTGAGAGAGCCTATCCATGCCTCATATTCTCATTTGAGGACTTCACTTTGTCTCTCATGAAGTTATGTTAAATTAGTATGCAAATGCTTTTTGATTGTTTTAATTTGGTGTTTCTAACATACTAAAGTAGCATATACATTTTGGCACACCTAGTGGGACCCCACATGGGTCATCTTCATTAGCTTTTTTAGTCAAGTTTTGTATGTCATTTTCTGATTTTGGCTAATTTTGCTTGTTTTTTTTATTGGTAGGATTGTATAAATTGGTTTTGTAAGTCCACATGAGCATGAAGAATACAAAGGAACTAATAGTCTATCTCATAGTGTTTGCAAATTTTTCAAGCTTATAGGTGGATGAAGCACTTGGAATTCTTCTTCCTCTTCTTGTCTATATTCTTCTTCTATTCCGTCTACTTCTTCTTCTTGAGAGATCTTGGCCTTTTTTTTTAAGGAAGCAAAATCATACACACTTTTTTTTAAGTGCTTAAAATGAACCCTCAAATCATACTTAAATCCATTAAAAACTAAAAATTTGCAAAAAAAAAAATATTTTAACAAGTGAAACTAAACCAATCCAATCATTTGCATCCTTGCAACATCAAGGTTTTAGATGCATTCATGCAAAGTTAGGAACACTTCATTTTTGGGAATTTAAAAAGAACTTCAAGTTTTCATTTCAAAGGGTTCAAAATCAACAGTAGGTGCACACTAATATCTAAATCAAACTCAAAGCATCAATCAAGGATAAAATGAACCTCATTTGCAAATATTTTAAAGTTCTTTTAAAAATCTCATGAAAACTAAGAGTCCTAAATGGTTTCCAAAATTGTCCTAAAAAACTTTGTTATTTGTTCCAAACAAATGTCTTGTTGTAAAATTTTGAATGTTTCTTAGGTTTTTCATGCATCAAAATAATCTAGGAATATCATTTTTGGGCTTAAAACATGCAAACTAGAACACAAAATCTTGAATGAAAACCAAAGTCCAAAGAGTCATTTTCACTTTTGAGTCCAAAACATTCTTGAATGATCTAAGGTTAAAACAAAGACCTTCAAAGTTCTTAAAAAAAACATGCAAAATCTCAATCTTGAATGCTCAAAGGAAAAAACTTGAATGTTTAATCACTTGTCTTTGAATGCATGTTGCTATAATCACTCTTGAGTGCCATGGATTAAAATCAAGTTTGTTTTTTTTTAATTTATGAATGCATGATTAAAACAACAAATCCAATCTTGAATGTCATAGATCAAATAATCATCTTTTGGGGCATAAAAAGAATCCACATTTTAGAAACTTTCTAAGTTATAAAAACAAATAAAGACACTTTGAGTGAATTTGTTGTTGGACTCCCCCTCTTTAATCACCCATCATTCTAACCATTTGTTGCAATATCAGTGCCATATATGGGGATGGGTCTACCTAAGAAGGTGTTAAGTTCTTCACAAAAATCAAATTCCACTCACTTGAGTTTTTATTGGTTTTTCTAAGATAGAAAATTTCTTGAATGCACATTAGTCTTGCTAACACTTCATTTGGGCATAAAAATTGAACAAATCTTGACGTGGATGGCCTTCGAGCATGCACTTGGAATTGAGCTTTACACACATCTTTGTTTTGAGCTTAAAACAAACTCACACTCAATCATGAATGCCTTAAATAAAATCAATCAATACTTGACATGGAGGGCCTCCGGGTGCGCGAATTTACTTTTTGTTTACCCTAAATCTTCTTGGTGTATTCATTCTTTGATCACTTCTCTTTTGTTGGCACATTTCAAATTGGAATTGAACCTTTGCATCTTAAATCACGTATGTTTTCAAAAGGTCTAGATCAGAAAACTTAAAGTGTCAATTGGAAAAGAACTCTGTCTTTTAGACCAAGATCATCCAAGTCTTCTCTCCCCTTGTCATCTTTCGAGGCCATCTTGGGTGCATAAGATTAGGATCCAAAATCTTGTCTTAGCTTTTAGGAGGCCTGCTTGGGGATTTCATCACCCCTTGGGACGAACTCAACTCTAACGTTCCAACAGAGTATAAAGATCGGGAGGTGAATCCAAAGACACCTCTCTTGGGAACAAAATTTTGTCACTCAGGCTGAGCCTCAAGGAACTTTATACCCTTGAGAAGTGAAAGAGGAGAAGTGGGTTACCACTCCTCTCACCTGTGTGACATTGTTTTGGTTTCATCTATGGATTTGGGCCTCACATACCTTGGGTATATCAAGGACTCCCTAGTTAAACCAACTATCAACCTTGTAGACAACCATCTAGGATGTTAATGTGTTTGAAGTGACTGATTGAAACATTTGTAGAATATACACACTCCTTGGCACATGTATCACATTCTGAGAATCAAAAACTTCTATCTGGTTGTTCCTATCTATTGCTTGATCTTTTACTTGTTGAATGAATTTTTGCCAAACTTGGTCAATCCTAGCTTAGGGCACACTTGGCATAGTCACTACCTATTTTAGAAATTGAACAAGTTGAAGCAAAACAACCACGATCTCTCAAAGCCAAACAGATTCAAGAATTTATGTTAGAACAATCCAAACCCAAATAGAAGTTTCACAAAGCCATATTCGAGCCCTCTCAGGCATACCAAGAAATTTCAGCCAAGAGAAAGGAAGTAACACCAAGCCCTCGAATTTCTAAACTCCACAAAGAAGAAGACAAATTGGCTGATGAAACCTGTCAGGATGCCTGGTTAGATCACACTTTCAGATTCAGCAAGCATCTAGGAGTTAACCCTGCTTATGTCTTACCAACTAGGCATGATTTCTATAATTAGGCCCCCTTGTTTTTCCACATCTTCTTGCATAAGTTTCACTTTATAATCATCTTTGTAGGAAAGCCATCCATTCTAAGTTATCCCTTTAAATCATTTTAGCTCATCCATCTCATCTAGGTCTTTGCCTTAGAATCAAACCAATCCCCTCAAACCTAGCTAGCATCCCAAAAAGCCTAATTTTCACATCTAAGCCTTCAAAATTATTGTCACCTTGCCAAAGGTTTTCCATTCCTACCATCTTGCAAATCCACCAACCTCACCGAGGTTATCCCTTTAATATAGCTTTGTCTAGGGTAATCTAACTTTGTCATCTATTATCCCTCATCACCTTGAGCGAAAGGTTGGGATCCACAAGTGGTCAATCTCGTGCTTTTCCTAAAGGATCATCAATCTATCATTAAAGTTGACACAATCACCACCAAGCTTGCACATAGGAAAGTAGACCTTTCATGCTTTGGCAACATATCTTTGAAGTTAGAATCCCCAACCCAAGCCTCCTTAGGTTTGTCATATAGCTTTGCCTCAACCTAGAAAATCATTTGCATAGAAAAGTCTTCTCCCTTTGCATCCATTAGCATTGTTGCATCTCATCCCTAGGAACATTTTCATGCCACCCGTCACTCACTTAGCCAAGAAGAAGAAAGAAACAATGGAACCCTATCATTTGGATCAAACAGCATCGCTCCCCTTGAGCACTCAACCATCCTTCAGCCTAGAGAACACTATACCATCACCTACTGACATTGAAGCTTTCATGAACCAACCAAGAAATGTAGTATTGGTGAATGCCATTATAGACAAGAACAAAGAAACAATCATGGCTAACTTTTGAAGGGACAATATAGGAGCCTTCAAATTTGAAAGACCTCCTCCCTTATCAGATCCATCTCACCCGTTATTTGGACAACTACCACTCCCAATAGGCTCTTATGATTTAGATTAACCTCAATATGTTCCAAAAGAAGAGCCTTAAGCCAATCCTTATGATCCAATAGACCCAAACATACCAGCCTCCACTCAAGTTGAAATCTCCCTTCTGCAAGCCAATCCAGCCACCACCACTCCACCATTGGTCCATACCACTCCATCCCAAGCCCCCTTCACCCAAAACACCTCATCATTCACTCCCTTAACTATTGGTGTTGCTGCTCTCTAACCCAGCCTTCCAAATCCACCCATCTCCCAAATCAGTGCTAGCATCTTTGGCCAACCTCAACAATATACAACCAGGATGCCACCCATGGGGCCAAGTAATCAACCTTTCATCACCCCTAGCTTGTTTACCTAAGCTCAGAGCACAATTCCATCATTTCCACTAGGTCCTTGGAGCTTAGTGCCATCAGCCACAAATCCACAAGCTACTGGCCTCACTCCACAAAGCCATCAAACCTCACAAGCTACTACCAATGTTCTGCCAAGCTCTCAAGTGACCCAAGCTCCTACCACCACTTTTCAAGCTTTCAAATCTAGCCACCAAGCTATCACACCCCATCAGTTCCATTTCCAAGCTTTCAATTCCCACCACCTCCACCACCAACTAATCCATTACCTCTTATTACTAACTATTTTTCTATGCCACTTCTAGGAGGAAATCCACCACCACCAACCACCAATTACTTGGCCTCTTTTTCCATGCAGATACCTTCCCAAATGGGGGCACAACCCACATATATTGGTCAAACTCCTCAAATCCAAAGTCAATTTCCACAAGCTCCCCGATCCTTTCCCCAAGCTTCACAACCATCTTATACCTTACCTCCACAAAGCAATCCATTTATCCCATAGCCAGCTTATGTTCCTCAATCCCAACCTCAAATCCAATATCAACAACAAGCCTCACAACACATGTAGCAATATGTGCCACCTCCACCTCAGCAACCCATCATCCACCATTTAGTTGCCCAAGCCATGTACAATCCCTACCAGCCCATACCTCAAAGCCATCCATATTCCATTGCCCCATCTAGCACATACCTACCTCAGGGCACTCCTACATTGGGGGCACCCCAGTCATCACCCATTAATTCAGAATGGGAAGCCATGAAGACAACTTTGAAGAACATCCAGGAGGGAAATGATCCAAAAACCTTCAAGTTTGAGAATGTGTGTCCTTACCCATTTGACAGAGCCATTACCATGACACCATTTTCAAAACACTTTGAGATACCCAAGTTTGACAAATTCAGAGGAAAAGGAGACCCTGTCACACATATCAAAGAATTTTACATGCACTACCAAGAAGTGGCATACGATGACGTCTTCCTCTTGCATCTCTTTCCAAAAAGCTTGGCTAGACTAGCTCTTGAATGGTTTTATAGAATCCCATATGGCACAATTAAAAACTTTGTTGAATTGTCTGAGGCATTTGTAGCCCAATATGCCCATCTTGTCAAAATAGAACTATTAGTAGTTGATCTTGTCCACACTAAGGAAAAAGGTGGAGAAAGCCTTCCTAAATATCTGCAAAGATGGAAAACCCTTACCACCCCCATATCTTGCACCTTGCCAGAGTGCCATTTGGTGAAAATGTTTATTGATAATGCCCATCCTAGCTTGGCTCACCACATGACCATGAACTGTTTGCAGACCTACAAAGATATCAAAGAGAAAGGAATGATCCTTGAGCAAGGACTCATTAAAGATGGTGTGGTCAAGATTTACAAAGAAGCCAACCAAAATCAAACACATTCAAATGACAAGTTTAGGTATTGGAAAAAAAACAAGCACGTTGCAACAGATGGGGTCACTAACACCAGACATGTGAATATTGTTGGTCCTTCCCAAAATCAGTCTAACACAACTTATCAACCAAACAATCAACAAGCTATCAACAACCAACAGCAGAATCAACAAAGCTTTCAAAGCCACAATCCAAAGCCCAACTTTCAAGAGTCTAACAATCAAGCTAATGCCATCAATGTAGCTATAGGACCAAAGCCCAAGTTCCAACTTGCACCTTGAAACTATACACCCCTTGGTGAGCTATTGGATGTCATTTTTGAGAAATTAGTCAAGGAAAACCTCATCAAACTTCCTCCTACCCAGCGAATAGACCCAGGCCAATCCAAAGCTGCATGGTATAGAGACAATGAGTATTGCAAGTTTCATAGGGTGAAAGGGCACACCACCCTCAGATGCATGAAGCTAAAAGATTATGTACAAGACCTCATTGATCAGAAAGAAATCACAGTTGGAGCACAAACCTCTCCCAATGTAGGCTTGTAGATCTATCAAAATGCTTTTCCTCCTCACAACAACCAAAATCCTGGAAAAGCACCTATCCAAACCAACAACAACAACACCAACAACCACCAGTTAAACCAATAGTATGGGAAGAACAATGACCACACTTCATCCTACATAGACTATGGTAGCCTCATCGGTTGTATATCTAAAAAGGAGTCTTCTATCAATGTTATCAATATCCAAGGCCCAAACAATGAGTGTGCAGTCACCACCAGAAGAGTATGATTGAACATCGCAGCCCCATCAGTCCCATCAGCTCTATCAACCCCAACAGTATCATTAGCTTTATCCAAAAGCCAATACAATATCTTCGAACACCTTGGGAACATGCCAGCCCAAATCTCCATTTTAGACCTTCTCTGCACTAGTCTTGTGTACAAAAACATCCTTGATAGTGCTCTCATAGAATCTTGTGTCCCTTCAAATATCAACGCTATTGATTTTCATAATCTCATTGAACACCTATCCTCCTCATGTGCCCTATCATTCAAACCCACCAACATACCCGTAGTCGAGCCTGATCACACCCTTTCACTTCGCATAGCCATCATGGTATCCAATTTTTTCGTTAAAAGAGTAATGATAGATAATGGATCGGCCTTGAATATTTGCACCCTAAAATTCATAAAACAAGCTGGGTATACTAAGGTAGATATCATAAGTGAGGTTATCACCATCAAAGCTTATCACAACTTGGAAATAACCACAGAAGCAACTATTTTGTTGCCAATCAAGGTTGGGCCAGTCATCCAAGAAACACTCTACCATGTTATTGATCTCAACCTACCATTTAACATCCTCCTTGATCGCCCATGGATTCATGCCATGAAAGCCATTCCATCTACTTACCATCAATGTGTCAAATTTTTGCATCAGGGCACTGAGGTAACCATCCATACCGATCCAGAACCCTTTGCTTACTGCAATGCGGTTAAAGCTTCATATACAAACCATTGCCCTAGAATTGATATCGGCACAGCCATTGACAACTCATCCCATGCTTGTAATGACCCAGAAACCATCCTCGCCTCCAACCTGTCTACCATGAAGTTCAATAACAAAGGTTGTGGAGAGTATAGTTTGTCAGACGCATTTGCTGTCGAGGGGCTCCCACTTGATCCACATGCCCATGGACGACCGACATATCAAAAAGCTAAGGAGATTCCACCTCCTCGATACAAACAGTTTGGCCCAACAACCTTTGTATCCTTGAAAATCCCTCTTCATGAGGACCTCACTCCAAATATCAACAATTGGTTACATAAAGATGCACTTCCAAGAAATCAAGCATGCCTTGATCACTTTAGCTAGAAGTATCCCTAAGAATATAAGCTCATTACTGACAAATGGAACTATCAAGGTGGTGGTCTAGGACCAAAAGAAAGAGGCATGCAGTGCCCCATCAACGCACACAAGTGGGAATCAAAGTCAAGTCTTGTCTTTGGCATACCCACAACTGGGAGCACCAATGAGAATGCTCATGCTTTTTCAAACATTCACCATGACCTTGTCAAAATCAAAGACATTCTTGAGGAAGTTGAAAAGAGAGCCTATGATGATATCGCAGACCAAATCTTCCTCGGAGACTTTTTTCTCCAAGAACTATCCATCCATTTCATTGACCTACCACTCGGCCATCCACAACTCATAGATTGGGACCAACCAAGCATCATACACATTGATGAGTTCACATCAGAGGAAGCACTTTTAAGATTCATGGGAGCTGAAATTCCTCACAAGCAAACAAATCCAGATTCTACCTATATCTATAAGCTAGATCCCAAAGGGTATTTTGGAGAAAAACCCCAACCTAGTTCTGATACACCCAAAATTGGAACTAAGGTGAATCCGGGACTAGCTAAGGTAGCGAAGAGAACCACTCAGCAAGAAAATATAGAGTCACAAGTAGAACATGAGGATTTATCATTGCCTCCTCAAGATAATCGACCAAAGGTTTCGTCTATTCTATTTAAGGATACTAGAGAAGTCAACATCAGTTCTTCAGAGATCCCCAGACTTGTTCACATTGTTGTATCCCTATCACAAGACCAAGCTGACCTCCTCTTTGAGGTCTTAAGAGAGAAAATTGGTTGATTTGCATGGTCACATCAGGACATGCTAGGACTAGATCCAAAGCTTGTAGTTCATCATCTTGTAGTCGATCCAAAGATCAAGCCCGTTAAACAAAAGCTTAGAAAAATTCACCCCAAGGTGGCATTATTGGTCAAAGCTGAATTAGAAAGAATGTTAGCTACTAAGGTTATCTGACCTATCGACTACTCAGAGTGGATCTCCAACATGTTCCCCGTCACTAAGCCTTTTGGTGACATCAGAATCTACACTAATTTTAGAGATCTTAACAAAGGTTGTCCAAAAGATGATTTTCTCTTACCCAACATAGATATGATTGTAGACCTTACAGTTGGACATGAAATTTTGTCCCTCATGGATGGATTTTCTGGGTATAATCAAATCAAGATTGCAAAAGAGGATCAGCATAAGACAACATTCACTACCCCTTGGGGAACCTTTTGCTACAACATGATGCCTTTTGGCCTAAAAAATGCTGAGGCTACCTATCAAAGGGCTATGACAGTCATTTTCCATGATCTTATCCATAGCATTTTGGAGGATTATGTGGATGATATCTTGGTTAAATCTCACACCTTCATGGATCATCTTGCTAACCTGGAGAAAGTCTTTGATAGGTTAGCCAAATATCATCTCATGCTGAATCCCAAGAAATGTGTCTTTGGGGTCACATCTAGCAAGCTTCTAGGTTTTATAGTTTCTAAATGAGGTATAGAGATTGACCCCAAGAAGGTCAAAGCTATCTTAGACATACCTCCTCCCCAGAGATTGCGATAGCTTCACACTCTTCAGGGAAGCTTCAATTCATTCGGCGCTTCATCTCGCAGCTTGCAGATAAGTGTACACTGTTTGCACACTCACTGAAGAAGGATGAAAACTTCAAGTGGGATCCTTTATGTCAACGTAGCTTCCATCATCTCAAGTAGTATCTCATCAATCCCCCTATCTTGGTTCCACTAGTTCCTGGTCGTCCCTTGATCTTGTACATATCAGCAATGCCTACTGCTCTAGGGGCACTTCTAGCACAACTCAATGACTACGACAGAGAAAGAGCCATCTACTACATCAGTAGAACCCTAGTTGGTTATGAACTTAATTATACTCCTATAGAAAAAGCTTGTCTGGTAGTTGTTTTCTCAACTCAAAAGCTTTGCCACTACATGCTAAGTCATACCATCCAACTAGTCTCCAAGATCAACCCTCTCAAGTATATGCTCTCTAGAACATCACTTACAGTCCGTTTGGCCAAATGGGTTATGCTCCTTAGAAAATTTGACATCTAGTATGTGGATAGAAAGGCAATCAAAGGGCAAGCTATAGCAAATCACCTAGCTGATGCACCTCTAGTAGATACATATCATTTGATCACAGAATTTCCAAATGAGCATATCTATCTAATTGAAGAATAACCCCCATGGAAACTTTATTTTGATGGCTCATATACATCTCATGGATCAAGGGTAGGAATATTATTGGTCACACCTCAAGGAGATTACATTCCAAAAGCCTTCAAGCTAAAATTCCCTAGCACCAACAATATAGCTAAATATGAGGCTCTCATAGTAGGATTAAAGATAGCTATAGAATGGAACATCACTGAGTTACAAATCTTTGGTGATTCTCAGCTCATCATCAAGCAAGCTCTAAATGAATTTCAAACCAAAGATGAAAAGCTAGTACCCTACAAAGAGCTAGTTGATCAGCTAACCCAGCATTTTACAAAGCTTCATTTTACACAATTGTCTCGAATGCTGAACAAAGTAGCAGATGCTATGGCTACTATCAGCTTGCTCTTGGAAGTTCCCCAAGTGGTTACGCAGTATGAGTTTTTAGTCGAGCAGCTCCTCGCACTTGCCTATGTGAATGATGAATCAAACTGTGTTTGTATCTTGGTTGGTCCCCAATCCCCTTGGTACCATGAGATTCATGCTTACCTTAAAGATGGTATCATCTCCCCTCACCTCACACGTAGCCAACGCTAAAACCTCATTCAAAAATCATCCCAATATGTTATCATAGCCAATACCCTATATCATCGGGGTTATCATGATACTCTCGATGTTTAGATGAAAATGAGGCCGTGATGGTGTTAAAAGAAGTACACTCTAAACTTTGTGGTGCCCACACGAGTGGTATTGTCCTCACATGACAAATCCTTAGAGTAGGCTACTATTAGCCTACCATTGAAGAAGGCTCTTGTGACTTTGTTAGAAAGTGTCTCCCATGTCAGTAGCACAAAAATCTTGTGCATGCTCTAGCACAGGATCTACAGCCTATTGCACCACCTTGGCCTTTCGCTTGTTGGGGCCTTGATCTAGTTGGAACTATCACACCTCTCTCATCTGATGGACATAAATGGATAATAACAGCTATAGACTATTTCACTAAATGGGTGGAAGTAGTCCCCCTAGTCTCAACTATAGGAGTTTAGGTCTTCAAGTTCATCTTGTACCACATTGTTTGCCGCTTCAGCATCCCATCCACCATCTTCACCGACCATGGAGGTAACTTTCAAAATCTCAACATGGAAGAATTAGGCACTTCCCTTCATATCCATCACCACTTTTCTGGCCCATATTTCCCACAAGGTAATGACCAGGCAGAGGCAACTAACAAAATCCTCCCCAAAATCCTAAAGAAAGTTGTCAATGATTCTGGTCGCGATTGGCACCTACAAATAAATCTAGCCCTATGGGCCTATCAAACTTCCTTTCATACATCCACAAGCACAACTCCATACTCCTTAGTCTATGGTACCAAAGTAGTACTACCCATAGAGGTTGAACTTCCCTCCTTGTGCATATCTTTGCAAGGGAAAATATCAGATGAAGAATACAGAGTAGCATGGCTCACCCAGCTAGATCTCTTAGATGAGAAGTGACAACATCCCTATGATCACCTCACAGTCTATCAATCTTGTCTCAAAAGGAACTTCAATAAGAAAGTTCTTCCCTAACACTTTCAACTAGGCAACATGGTCCTTAAAGAAAATATGAAAGTCCAAGCTGATCGAGAAAAGAAAGGCAAGTTTGAACCTACATGGCTTGGTCCTTATGTTGTCACTACCTCCTTTGGCTCTGGAGCCTATTAGCTATCTACACTGAAAGGAGAAATTTTGAATGATCCTACTAACATTATTCATCTCAAGAAGTTCTATGCTTGAAGATCCTTGGTATACCCAGCTTTTGAAAAATACAAAAAAATAGTAAAGAGAAATAAGCGTCCAATGGTGAAAACTTGGCAATTCAAGCACCTTGGATAGGTACCTTGGTGAAAACCTGGTAATTCAGGCACCTTGTGTACTAAGACTAATCCATTATCTATCACTATCCTATCCCTCATCCATTCACCCACCATCCCATAAAACACCTGCTTGTTTCCTTGGTGTTCAAACCAAATATCCAAAATCTAATGAAGCTTGTAAATACCTCCTATACAGCTTGTAAATCTTGTACCTTAGCTTGTAAATCTTGTACCCCAGCTTGTAAATCTTGTATCATCCCTTGTATCATAGCTTGTATATCCAAATCTTGTCCAAAGCTTGTACCATATTCTAGCTTGTATTATATACCAAAGCTTGTATCCTAGTTTGTATCCTATCACATGCACACAAAGAACCCCATTTTCACTTAAGCTTTTTGCAAACCATCTACCTATCTTCCTATCAACTATTACAGACATCCCACCCTTCACAAACATTTCCATCTCACAAAAACAAAACATGAACAACCTTGTACATTTGTAACATATCTTGGTTTGTCAGCTTGTACATCCTCTTTAGCTTAGTACCATTGTATCTATCCAGCATTCGTGTCAGTTCCTCCTTGATCAGCATCTTGCACACATCACACAACCCTTGGGTAGCTATTCCAATGCATCCTTTAGCCAAATCTCCTATCACCAAAGTGTTATCCTTCTTAGTTCAGCTTGCTAGATGCATCACTCATCTAGATCCATCAGCTTAGGTGCTCTCTGATGGATCCTTGTAGGATACAGCTTTCCTCATGTCTGATCTTGGTCCATTAGTACCTCATCCCACCCATCTCATTGGAAAATAGTTCTCTTTTGGATTTTCACTTTCTTTTGATTTGGAATCTTCCCTTTTGGGTCTTGAAGTATCTTTTCCAAACAATCTTTTTGTTCCCTCCTCAAGGTTGCCATGATCTTCCATATCATGGTATACTGCGAATGGGGTAATCTGGGCATAAGGTCTTGATCAAGTCCTTTATTTTTTTTTCTTTTCTGCTTGTGGGTTACCTAGTGTTGGTTCTGCTCTGATTCTTTTGAGATTCATGTGTGATGTTGGGGCAATCCTTGCATGTTTGTTTTGAGTCAGTTCGTCAGTCCTCTAGATAGTTGGTGAAAAGGCCTTGATGTTCTTGGTAACCTTGGCAATTAACCAATAGTCCTATAGAAAATCTCATGCTCAACTACATGGTGGTACTTCTCTTTGAAGTATCCCCCTGCTCAAAAAGCTTCAATGAATTCCCTTCATCTCCATTATCCCCCATCCATCTCCAACATCTGTCTCTCCTACCCCAAGCTTATGCATCAATATCTCTTTGATTCAATCTTCACTTTTAGCTTTAGGGATCCACAATCCTAGTCTTAGGGATCCACCAATCCAATCAATCCACCAAGCCTCATCTTTCGAGATCCACAATCCTAGTCCTAGGGATCTCCGAAACCCATATTTCGCCAATCTGACTCTTTGAAATCCTATTGCCTCATCTTTATCTCATCCCATCATCCCTTCCCTTATCTTGGATTCCTTTTTATAGTGCTCTACTCCTTCATCCTCCCCCCAATCCTGAAAGTCTTAAGCTTATTTACTCTTGTGCCTCTGATTTTCCCCTTTATCATTCTCCCATAGTGAGAGTTTGAGCTAACTAAACCTCTTCTCTTAAGCCACTCTTTGTCCTCCCACCCGCAAATATTCTTTTACTTTTCAAGAAGCCATCGAGCCTCACTTTCTCTCCCCGTCACCTTCTTGAGGGGGCATCTCCCAGTCCATTCTCTCCTCTTCTGCTCTAGCCTTGGGCATCTTATTTTCTTATCTTTGATGCCATGCCACTTGCGACATCACATCAAAGAGGGGCAAAATATAGACACCTAAAATCCTTTAGAAAATAAAGTATTTTTATTTTCTGAAAAATTCCTGATAACATCATCATTTATTAATTAATTAATTATTTAATTTATTTATTTATTTTTATGCCATTAAATCCCTTTATCTTAATTAAAAATATTTAATTAAGGAATCCCTCCCAAAAATGTTTAAATCTCATTTAAACATTATTTCCTTATTTATTAATTATTTAATTAATAAATTGACCAAAAATCCCAAAAAAAAAAAATTTATTTATTTATTGCCCAAAACTTGAACAATTTCCTTAAGACCACTAACCTCTTCCAAAATCTTCTAATCCTTCTTTAATTTCGATTAAAGGCTAATCCCATCATTTCCTACCCCTAATCCCAACTCAAAATATTTAATTAAGATTAAATATTAATCTTCATGTTTATTAAAAATATTTTAATAAATATCTCCTCAACCCAAACCCTTGAAATAAATAAAATTTTATTTGTTTCCTAAAAACCTTATTTATCCTCATCCTAGGAAGTTCTAGACTCTTCTAGAAAGTCTTCATCCTCATCCAAAGCCTAGACTCTTCTAGAAGATGTCAATCCTTATCTTTAATCCTAATCCTAATCCTCTCCTAAACTTGTCACATTCCCTAAACATGGGTTAAGACTTGCTAACCCAAGCCAAAGTTAACAAATATCTCCTCCTTCACCCACCCTCATTAAATGCCATCCACTTGCCCATCTCTAACATCCCTAATCTAATCCTAAGCCATCTCTAATCCTTCCCTTAATCATTTGCACAATCGTAAACAAGCTTAAGACTTTCCTAAGCCAAGCCAAAGTCTATCCCCTCAAAATATCCCAACCATAAAACTTTATGAAGCCCAAAAAGTCATAAATGACTCGTACAAGCCCATTCATTTCTCTTACAAGCCATTATGAGGGTCTTTATGAGCTTTGAGCCTCCTTTGTTGACCCCTCAACCCCTCTTGCTCTAACCAATGACCTTGTGACATGTGTCACTCCTTGATTGGCTATAAGGAAGCACAATCCATGTGCTCTCCTCTCATTCAATCTAAACCTTCCATAAACTTTCTCCCATCCTTGCATCCTAGCCCTTGATCCCTCAAGCCCTTTGCCTATTTAAGGAATCCTCTCCCAAGCCATTTTAACACAATCTAGAAAGTAAAGCCATAATGCCATTTTGAGAAGCCATTTTTACATCAAATCCATTCACCAAAATCTATCAAAAATTCTCCATTGAAGCCCATTTGAGCATTTGAGCATACATACATAATCAAGCCATCTTAGCTATTAGACACACCTCTACATCAAGTGATCATCCTCATTGAGAGACCCTATCCATGGCTCATATTCTCATTTGAGGACTTCACTTTGTCTCTCATGAAGTTATGTTAAATTAGTATGCAAATGCTTTTTGATTGTTTTAATTTGGTGTTTCTAACATACTAAAGTAGCATATATAGTGACTGGTTGGGCACAGAGTGGTTATGCAAAGTAGACATTTTACCTCTTATAGGTTCTGATCACTTCCCCATATGTTTAAATATTAGGGATGATTCTACTTCAGAGTGCCTCTTTTCGCTTTGAAAAGATGTGGTTGTGGGAAAATGGTTTTTTTGATCTTATTAAAGATTGGTGGAGCTCAGCTCTTATACATAAAGGTTCCCATGCCTTCAAGTTTTTTAAGAAATTGTAATTCTTAAAGGAGCAATTGAAGGTATGGAATAGGTAGGTATTCAAAAATATCTTTGATGAAAAGTTCAAGGTAGAGAAAAAGTTAGTAGAAGTTAATGAGGTGGTCATGATTGGAGGCATGGATGAGACTCTTTACCAGCAGGAAAAGAATCTAAAAACACAATATGTTTCAATCATATAGAAGGAAGAAATTTTTTGGAGCCAAAAGTCTTGTGAATTATGACTCAAAGAAGGGGACTAAAATACCAAATATTTTCACAATTTTGTGAAGGAAAGGAGATCAACTAACAAACTATTCTCCATAAAAAACTCAAATAGAGATTTTATTTTAGACAAAGCACAAATTAATGGGGAGGCCATAAAGTTTTTTAATGATTTTTTAGGCATTCAGCATATGGAGACTTCTAAGGAGGATTGCAAGGGCCTATTGGATGGTATTCCAAAATTGATTATTGATGCCTAGAACATAATGTTGACTTGCCCAGTGTTGAGGGAGGAAGTTAGATGTGCCCTATTTAGTATGGGAAAGGAGAAAGTGCCTAGTCTAGATAGGTTTTTGGCCCTTTTCTTTTAAGTGGCTTGGGATTTTTTGGGTTAGGAGCTTTGGGAAGTCATTGAGGAGTCCAAAAGAAAAACTTCTATTTTTAAAGATTTGAACAATACCTTTTTATCCCTCATACCCAAAAAGGGAGAGAGAGAGACTTTCAATGACTTTAGACCTATTTCTCTTTGTAAGACTATTTATAAAGTGATTTCTAAGGTAATGGCAAATAGACTCAAGTTGGTGTTGCCTATTATTATCTCTTCTAAACAGAGTGGGTTTGCTCCTGGTAGATCTATCTATGAAGGTATTATTGTTGCCCATGAAGCCATTCATTCTTTGAAATTAAACAAGGAGGTTGGGTTGATGATTAAATTGGAAATTCATAAAGATTATGATCATGTGAATAGGCTATGATATTTGTAAGTGGATTCTTTCCTATATTGATTCCCCTCATATCTCTGTTCTTTTCAATGGAAGCCCCCAAGGCTTCTTTGAAATGAAGAGAGGTGTCTACCAAGGGGACCCATTATCCCCCTTTATTTTTATTATTCTGGAAAAAGTCTTGGGGAGATCAATTTCCAAAGTCAGGAAGGATAAGAAGTGGAATGGGCTATAGGTTGCAAGAGCTGTGGATTTGATAATTCATTTATAGTTTGTAGATGATAATTTTTTAATGGGGGAGGCTAGTATTAAGGAGGCTTGTTGTATAAAAAAGGTGTTGGAAGTTTATGGTGAAGTCTCGAGATAGTTCATCAACTGGAAAAAATTTGAGATTTTCTTCTTTAATACTGCAAGTAAGACTCAAGCAAAGATTTCTAGAGTTCTTGGAATTAAGCATGGGACTTTACCTAATAAGTATTTAGGGATTTCGTTGTTCTAATGTAGCAATAATTTGAATCTTTGGAATTATTTGATTGATAGTTGTGTTAAGCACTTGGATGGATGGAAATGAAGGTAGATATCCTTTGCAGGAAGGATTTTATTACTTTAGACTATTATATCTGCAATTCCCACCTATTCAATGAGTTTTTTGAAGATTCTAGTGGAAGTACTTAAGTTTAGTGAATAGAGAATGAGGAAATTCCTTTGGAATGGAACCCTTAATGAAGATAAAATTCCTTTGATAGGATAGGAAGCTCTATGTAAGCCAAAGAAATAGGGTGGTGTGGGTTTGTAAAGATAGCAAGATGTTAATAAGGCTTTGGGTGCAAAGTTAGTTTGGGATATGTATGTTAATCCGAACCAGCTATGGGTTAAAATTCTATAGGCTAAATATTTAGACTCTAGAGATCCATTAAGAATTCTTACTGTTAAAAACCCTCCTAAAGGATCAGCAGTGTGGAATTTTATACTTGATTGCAGACCCATTATTACTAATCATATATCGTGGCAAGTTGGAAATGGGCGAAATTGCATCCTTTTGGCATGACTCCTAGAATGGTTTGAGTAGGTTGGCTGATCTTGAAGGTGTCAAGGATCTCATTCCAATTATGGAAGTTGAATGGGGAGAGACAATAAATTGCTATGTGGAGAAGAAGTAGTGAAAGGTAAGTCTTTAATAGGGGTGGAAGAATTTCTCCCATTTGCAGCTACAGGAGGAATTGAATTTGAAGTTGAAAGGTATTTTTCAAGATAGGCAGGTGAGTCTCAACAATAAAGAGGATAGAATTATTTGGTGTGCCTCAAAAATTGGTGGTTATTCTGCTAGACTGGAGTATCAACTTAGTAGTTTGATTCTAGTTTCTGTTGGCTAGTGCTATACGTTGTGTTGGAATAAGCTATGCCTACCCAAAGCTGATGTCTTTGCTTGGCTAGCTTTAAAAGAAAGGATTCTTATAGATGATAGAAGATACAAGTTTGGTTTTGTGTACCCTTCTTATTGTGTTCTTTGTCTTAGTGTAATGGAAACTGTGAATCATCTATTGGTGCATTGTACTTCTGCTCAACATTGTTGGATGAATCTAATGAGGTAGCTATGTTGGTCAACTCCCATACCTGAAACTCTATTAGGTGTTTTTTAGAGTTGGTTGTTAAACTTCAAAAAATCTATTTTTTCAAATATTCAAACCATTAGTCCAGCCTTGGTGGTTTTGGAAGCCTAGAAGGAGTGCAACAGGTGGATTTTTCAAAATAGATCGAAGAGTATGGAGATGGTTTGTAGTAGAATTCACCAAGCTATTGAGGAGTGTATAAATGTGAATGGTGTGGTATAGCATCCAAGGGGATCCTTGAATTGGTGGGATAGTAGGGTGTAGAAATTTTGGCTTGGAGTCAAAATTAAATGGGCTAATGATGGTGGAAGGGATGATAAGGTGTGAATAAATAGTAAAGCGATTAGATGGCACCTACCAAAAGGGGAGTGGATCAAAATCAATTTTGATGGCACCTCTAAAGGAAATAAAGGATTATCTAGAGTAGGGGCTATAGCTAGGAATGCAATAGGGGACATTACTGGTTTTGCAATGAAGTGGCTAGTGGATAGAACTAATATAGTAGCAGAGATGGAGGCTACACTTTTGGCCATGCTACTGGGCAAAAAACTAGGTGTTATGCATCTCCATCTGGAAAGAGATTCTAAAATTATCATAGATGGCATTGTTAGAGGGTTGATGTAAGCATGAATTTATCAACACCCTATACAGAGGATTACAGAGGAGTTGGAAAGTTTTTTAAATTTTAAAGTGAATCATGTTTAGTGGGAAGGGAATGTAGAAGTGGATAAGTTGGTGAATTGGGCAACAACTTTCCCTAAGGTTAACTTAATTTTCATTGAGGATTATTGATTGGTGTTTTGTGAGGATGATTTTGAAATTGGTAACAATTATTTAATTGGAGGATGATCATTTAAGAACATTAAGTGAAATTGTAGAATTTGATAGGGCCACATGTGTGAAGGATGGGAGATCGATGTTTTGTATCTCCATTTTTGAATGATAAGATTTTGTCAAAAATGTGTATTGATTTTGTGGTGGCATTTTATGGAAGTAGAGCTGGAAAAGGCATTTCAAGAGTGTCTTTTTAATGCACCTATATGAATGGCAAGAGTTTATCATTAATAGGAAGGAAGATGGCTTTTTTCTTTATTTTTTCTTTTAGCAAGTTTAGGAAGAAGGCAGCGATGGAGGCCTCATTTGCTATGGAGTCTGACAAGTAGTTGAAAGCCTTTAAGGGGCCATTCAGAAAGGAGTGGCTAAATGGCCTACTAAAGATTAAACTGGAGGGCATGATCAAAGCAGTATTAGAAGTTATTGGTGCCCAATTTGAGGAGCAAGCGATAAAATGGCGTTGCAAGCTAGATGTGATTGCCATGGTGGTAGTGTAGGGGTTGGAGCTGAATAGTACAATAGAGGAAGTGGACTATGTTGTTAGGTCATTGTTTGAGGATAATATGTTGGGTGGTCTCGATTCTATCCTAGAATGGTTGGTCCCAAGCATTGGTTCCTATTTTTTTGAATGTTTTGAAGATGAGGATGACGGGCATCAATATGGTTATATCCATTTCTCTAGGTGGAAACCCAAGGTGGATAAGAAATCCCTTTACCATGAGGTGAGGCAAGCATGGGAGAAACTGTGAGTAGAGATAAATAGGGTAGAAGGTGGTGAGGATAAACTAGTGACTAAATGGGTAAACTTTCCCCGTCATCAACATAATCCACAAGGTAGGAGAATGGCATCTAAAGGCTAGGGGAAGGCTTTGGTAGAAGGTTAGGGTGCAACGCAATGCTTCATGGCTGATGGTTGAAGTTTTTGTATAGACTCATAGTATTGTATGTAGTGTTTAGTTTAGTAGTTTGTAGTGTTGTAGCCAGGTGCAGGTGGTTAGTGGTTTTTTGTCCAAGCTACTGGTATTGTCTGTAAATTTGGGAGGCAGTTGTAGGAGGGGATCTTTCTGATGTTTATGAACTATGGCTAGTTGCTCATGGAGATCTTTTTGTAACCTTTTATTATTATTATTATTAATACATATGAATTATTAATGACCAAAAATAATAATAATAAAAATATGTTGATTAAGATTGCATTAAATCCTAGATTATTAGCCAAATTACTAGCAAATAATTTTAAAAATTTACAAAATTATAAATATTCACCACTAAAAAATAGCCTACAGCTTGGCTAGAACTATAAATCCACTATAACTTGGTTAACTAATGCAGGAGCATCCTGGGTGTAAGGGAAATCTTACATCACCCTATATATATATATATATATATATTAGTCTTTTCTATTTTAATAAGGACTAGTAGATAGGGTGGTTATGATTTATGGGAACTTATTATTTTTACTAAGTTTTTCATACGAGCTTAGAATGTTCTCATTTTCTATAGGAAGGTTCATTTTAGAGTTGTAAGCCTACTATAAAAATCTCATTGCTCAAGCATTAGTATCAGAGAAGTTATTGTAGCTTTTCAGTGGAAAAAATTGTAAAAAAATCTTCAAGCTCACCATTGGAGGCCTTAGAGTGCCTAGATGAGATCTAAAAACTCAACAAAAGGTTGCTACAACCATTCTGAGCCTGTAGATCAGGAGCTAGTATTTCTAAAAAGTGGTTATAATAGCTAATCAAAGCAATAGTTCATGAGTTATGGCCTTCGAAAGTTGGGCTACCAAAATTTCTAAAATAATTTTTCAAAGATGTATTTGGCCAATTCTATATGTATTGTTAAGGTCTTTCAGCCTAGGTATTAAGTTTGAGCATCTAGAAGCTTCCTAGGCAGCATAAAACTGCATATTTAAGAAAGACCCAAGCATTGTCTAGGACAGCTCGAGGTGATAGTTTGCAACCTATCTTGCAAATTGTTGTACTGAAGGCACCAATGTGGGTTAGCATATTGTACTTATGAATTCTACAATTCCACATTTGTGGTGCAAATAAGAAATCCATTTTTTTTTCACATTTGTTGTTGTTTATTTTTTCTGTTGAGTTAATGGTATTAAGGGGAACACCCTACATCAAGTGGTATCAAAGTGGGAGTTCTTGAGTGTGTGGACAAATTGCTGATTGTGAGGTAGTTTGCACCAAGACCGTGGTTTGGGCTAAGTGTGTAGACAAATTGCCAATTATAAGGCAATTTGCACTAGGGTTTCAGCCGAAGCACAAAAATGTCTCCACAAAGAGAGTGTGGTGGAAGAGTTGTAGGTGTTACACCTAAGGGTTTTCGAGCCCTCTAAAGAAAAATGCAAGAATTGGAAGAAAAAATACAAAAATGAATAAATCTTATTGTAAGAGATGAAAGCGAGGATGAGGATGAAGTAGACGAAAATGCAAAAGAAGAGGCAACTCTAAACCCAGAGGAAGAGAGGCTTTTTAGGGCCATCTTCAAGATTGGAAAAAGACCTAAGTTTGAAGTTCCCACATTTTTGGGAAATCTTAACCCAAAGGAGCTGATTGATTGGATCAATTAACTGGAGGAGTACTTTGAGTATGAAGATATTGATGATCCTGGTAGGGTCAAGTTTGTGAAGGCAAAATTGAAGGGACATGTGAAGATCTGGTGGTAGGAAGTTCAGTTGCAGTGAAATAGAAAGGGAAAAGACAAAATCCCCAGATGGGATAGGATGAAAGATAAACTGAATCGACAAATCATTCTTTTGGATTATGAGCTTGATCTATTGAAGAAAATGCAAGGATTGAAGCAAGTAGAAAAATCTGTTCAAGAGTATACCGAAGAGTTCTACCAAGTTCTCATTAGAATAGGCCATGCAAAATATGATAAGGAGAAAGTCACCTATTATCCTAATGGGTTAAGGCCAAGCATTTAGGATGAGCTAAGTCTAGTTAGAATGAATAGTATTGAGGAGGCATACCGGTTTCCCTAGGAGTTAAGGATAAACTAAGCAAGAAATTTGACAATAAGAATAGTGGAAGGGGCTGTGGTGGAAGATCTGGTAGACAATCTTATGGTGGTCGTAATGATGATCAAAATAAAAAGGATGAGGATGGAAGTAGTAATCAAAACTATAGGGGAAATAATTTCAATCACTTCCATGACCAGAACAATAGAGATCAGAGAGGAAGAGGCAGAGGACAAGGATCTAGAAGAGGAGGCTTCTATGGAAAATGTTTTCGCTGTGGAGAAGGACATAGAGCATTTGAATTTACCTAGCACCAAGGAAGGACATATTGAAGAAAAAAAGATTATGTGATAGTTACAAATATTGATGAAGATGTCAGATCCTCACATTCTAAAGATGTTGAAAGAGAAAAAGTCCTCGTTAACCAAAGAGTCCTAATGAGTGGTGAGAATGAATCTAAGTAAAGAAGGAGCTTGTTTCACACAAGGTGTAGATGTGAAGATAAGTGTTGTGATGTGATCATTTATAGTGGAAGTACTTAAAATTAGGTATCAGAAATGATGGTCACCAACTTAGAGCCAAAGAGGCAAAAACATCTGCGTCCATACTGTATTGCTTGGGTGCAAGATGACCACAAGGTCATGGTCAATGAGTAGTGCTTAGTAAAGTTAAAGATTGGAAGCTACTAGGATGAGGTACTATGTGATATCATACATATGGACATATGTCATATGTTGTTGGCTATACCATGGCATTTTGATAGGCATGTTGTACATGATGGGCGAGAAAATTCCTACACTCTAACTACAAATGGAGTGAAACATAAGTTGAAGTAGTTGAAGGATAAAGAAGAAAATGTAAGTAGTGGTGACAGAATATGTTTTGTTGATGGAAAATAGTTTCTTAAAGGTATGAAACATGAGCATATGTGTTTTTCTATAATTCCTAAAGATAGTAAAGAAGAAGTAGAGGAGGTACCTGCAAAAGTTACAAATATGTTGGAAGAGTTTTTGATATTGTATCAAATAATGTAATTGATGGATTTCCCCCAATGAGGAAGATCCATCATTAGATGGATTTGGTTCTAGGAGCCAATTTTCTATACAAGGTAGCACATAGAATGACACAATAGAAAGTGAAGAGTTAAATAGGCAAGCTCATGAGTTGTTGTAGAAGGGGTTGATTTGAGAGAGTCTAAGTCCATGTACTATACCAACAATATTAGGACCAAATAAGAATGGAGAATGGATGATGTGCATAGATTCTTGTGCTATCGACAAGATCACCATCAAGTATAGATTTTCTTTGTCAAGGATGGTTGATATTATGGACTATTTGAGTGGAGCTTAGTATTTCACAAAGATAGATCTGAAGAATACGTACCATTAGATTCATATCAGAGAAGGTGATGAGTGGAAGACTACTTTCAAGACAAGGGAGGGACTATATGAGTGGTTAGTCATGTCTTTTGGGCTAACCAATGAATTGATCACATTCATGAGGCTCATAAATGAAGTACTGAAGGATTTTATAGGTAAGTTTGTCATTGTTTACCTAGATGATATATTGATCTTTAGTAAGACATTGGAGGAGTATTTGATTCATATTCACAAGTTGTTTGATAAGTTGAAGGAAGAAAGAGTTGTTGATAAACCTAAAGAAATGCAAATTTATAAAGAAGGAGTTGATGTATCTGGGGTTTTTAGTCTCAGGAGAAGGTCTAAAAGTGGACCTAGAGAAAGTGAAGACTATCCTTGAATGGCCTACTCCAAGGAATGTGATAGCGGTAAGATCTTTTCATGGACTAGCTGCATTTTATAGAAAGTTCATAAGAAGTTTTAGCAATATTTGTGGACCCTTGAGTCAACAATTAGAGGGGATAGGAAAGAGTTTAAGTGGACTCTAGGAGCAAATAATAGTTTGAATCTGTTGAAATAGAAAGTTACTAAGAAGCTTGTTTCAGCACTTCCTAATTTTAACAAAGCGTTTCAAGTAGACTGTGATTATAGTGGTACTACAATATGAGCTATTTTGAGCCAAGAAGCTAGACCTATTGCTTATTTTAGTGAGAAGTTGAATGATGCAAAAAGAAAATATTATGTTTATGATTAGGAATTTTATGCTATAGTTCAAGAATTGAATAAGTGGAGACACTATCTTCTTCCTAAGGAGTTTGTTTTGCATCTGATCATCAAGACTTACAATATTTGAATAGTCAAGAAAAATTGAACCAAAGGAATTTAAAGTGGTTTGAGTTTTTATAGAGTTATAATTTTTTTTTGAAACATAGGAGTGGGAAGTCTAACAAAGTTGTAGATGCTCTTAATAGAAGAAAACTTTTTTTCATAGAAATGTAGATAGAGGTGGTTGGGTTCAAGGAACTCAGTACATTGTATCCAAATGATCTTGATTTTGGTGAAGCATGGAAGGCTTGTATAGAACATATTAAACTTGATAGAAAAAAATGGTTGGATTTCATGATCTAGAATAATATGTTGTTCAAAGGAAGCTAGTTGTGTATTCCTAGAAGTTCAATGAGAGAGAATCTCATCAAGGAGAAGCATAGTGGAGGATTGGCTAGAAATTTTGGCAGAGATAAATCCATAGTTTTGGCTACCAAAAATTAATATTGGCCATAGTTGTAGCCATATGTGATCAAGTTTGTACAATGTTGTAGAGTATGTTAGATGGTGAAAGGAGAGAAGCAGAATAGAAGGTTGTATCAGCCATTACCTATACTAGAGAAGCCATGGGATGGGATATGATTTTACCATAGGAAAAATTTGCATATAATAATTCTATCAAGAGGAGTATAGGTAAATCACCATTCTAGAATGTATATGGGAGTAATCCCAGAAATGCTTCTAAATTGAGGCAATTGGATAAAAGAGAGATAAGTAGTGTTGAAGCAGAAGATTTTGCTAAACATTTGAAGAGCATCCGTGAGGAGGTGAGGAAGCACATCATGAAGATGAATACATAGTATAAGGTTAAGGAAAATGTGAAAAGGAGACATAAGAAATTTTAGATTGGAGATGAAGTCATGGTTCATTTGAGAAAGGAGCATTTTCTAGTAGGTACATATAATAAGCTGAAGATGACAAAGTTTGTACCATGTAAGATAGTGAAGAGGCATGATTCTGGCAATGTGTATGAAGTGGAGTTGCCTACTAAATTGAATATTTCAAAAGTATTTAATATTTCAAATTTGACAAAGTGTTATGAAGGAGGTGATGGAGATGAAGTTGTAAAAGTGTAGTGGAGCATTCCAATAGCTAGTTTGGCTACAAAGAAGATTGACAAGATACTAGGCAATCACATTAGAAAAAGTACCAAAAATAGAACTTATGAGGAATATCTAGTCAAATGGAAAGGGAAACCAATTGAGGATTCATCATGGCTAGCAAAGGAGGAAGTTATCCATCTTGGTTTTCCTCTAAACACCTGAGATGTGATGGGGTCACTTCTCAAATTACCTAGGGTGTATGATGCAAGAGCATCCTAGGTGTAAGGGCAATCTTGCATCACCCAAAAAAAAAAAAAAATTCACTCTTTTCTATTTTAATAAGGACTAGTAGATAGGGTGGTTACTATTGATGGGAACTTACTATTTTTAGTAAGTTTTTCATATGAGCTTGGAATTTTCTCATTTTATTAAAAGAAGGCTCATTTTAGAGTTGTAAGCGTACTATAAAAATCTCATTGCTCAAGCATTAGTATCAAAGAAGTTATTGCAGATTTTCAATGGAAAAATTTATAGAAAAATCATAGGCTTAATGTTGGAGGCCTTAGAGTGCTCTCATGAGGTCCAAAAACTTGATAGAAGGGTGCTGGTGTTGTTTTGAGCTTGTAGATCAAGAGCTGGCATTTCTAAAAAGTGGTTATAATAGCCAATCAGAGTAACAGTTCATGAGTTATGACCTTCAGATGTTGGGCTACCAAAATTTCTAAAATAATTTTTCAAAGATGTATTTGGTCTATTCTATGTGTATTGGGTTTGTTGGCCCTAAGTATTAAGTTTGAGCATCTAAAATGTTCCTAGGTGGCATAAAATTACCTATTTAAGAAAGGCCCAAATATTGTCTAGGATAGATCAAGGAGATAGTTCACAACCTATTTTGCGAATTATTGTACTGAAGGTGCCCATGTGGGTTAGCATATTGTACTTATGAATTCAGTGATTCTACATTTGTATCACAAATAAGAAAAACATATTTTGTTCTTGTGTTTGTTGTTATTTTTTTGTTTCTGTTATGAGTTTATGGTATTAAAGGGAACACCCCTTTACCAAGTGGTATTAGAGTGGGAGTTCTTGAGTGTGTGGATAGATCACCAATTGTGAGGCATTTTACACTAGGACTATGGTTTGGGTTGAATGTGTAGACAGATCACCAATTATGAGGTAGCTTGCACTAAGGTTTCAGTAGAAGCAAAAAAATGCCTCCATGAAGAGAGCCTGGTGGAAGAGTTGTAGGTGTTACACCTGAGGGTTTCTGAGCCCTTGAAAGGAAAATGCAAGCATTTGAAGAACAAATGCAAAGAGGAATAAATCTTCCTATAAGAGATGAGAGTGAGGATAAGGATGAAGTAGAAGAAATTTTGTAGAAGATGTAGCTCTAAACCCAAAGGAAGAGAGGCTTTTTAGGACCATCTCCAGGATTGGAAAATGACCTAAGCTTGAAGTTCCTACATTTTTTAGAAATCTTAACCCAAAAGAGTTGATAAATTGGATAAATGAATTGGAAGAGTACTTTGAGTATGAAGATATTGATGATCTTGATAGGGTCAAGTTTGTGAAGGAAAACTTGAAGGGACATGCAAAGATCTAGTGGTAGGAAGTTCAGTTGGAGTGAAATAGAAAAGGAAAGGACAAAATCACCAAATGGGATAAGATGAAAGATAAACTAAAGAGAAAATTCATTCTTGTGGATTATGAGCTTGATCTATTGAAGAAAATGCAAGGGTTGAAACAAGTGGGAAAATCTATTCAAGAGTATACTGAAGAGTTCTACTAAATTCTCATTAAAACATGTCATGTAGAAGTCGATAAGGAGAAAGTCACCTATTATCCTAATGGGTTAATGCCAAGCATTCAGAATGAGCTGAGTCTAGTTTGAATGAACATTATTTAGGAGGAATACCAATTTTCCCTAAGAGTTGAGGAGAAATTGAGCTAGAAATTTGGCAATAAGAATAGTGGAAGGGTTCATGGTGGATGATCTTATGGTGGCCATAATGATGATCAAAAGAAAAAGGATGAGGTCGGAAGTAGTAGTCATAAGTAGAGGGGAAAAAATTTCAATCATTTCCATGACAAGAACAATAGAGATTAGAGAGGAAGAGGCAGAGGACAAGGATTCGGAAGAGGAGGCTTCCATGGAAAATGTGTTCATTACGGAGAAGAAGGACATAGAGCATTGAATGTACCTAGTGCCAAGGAAGGACATGTCAAAGAATATAATTTTAGGTGAGAGTTGTACATGTTCATGAAAATGCTAGATCCTCACATTCTAAAGATGTTGAAAGAGGAGAAGTCTTAGCTAACTAAAGAGTCCTATTGAGTGGTGAGAATGAACCTGAGAAAAGAAGGAGCTTGTTTCACACAATGTGTAGATGTGAAGATAAGTTTTTGATGTGATCATTTATGGTGGAAGTACTGATAATCTGGTGTCATAAATGAGGGTCACCAAGTTGAAGCTGAAGAGATAATAACACTTGCATCCATACTATATTACTTGGGTGCAAGATAACCACAAGGTCATGGTCAATGAGCAGTGCTCGGTAAAGTTCAAGATTGGAAGCTACCAGGATGAGGTACTATGTGATATCATACCTATGAACATATGTCATATGTTTTTGGGTAGGTCATGGTAGTTTGACAAGCATGCTATACATGATGGGTGAGAAAATACCTACACTCTAACTAAGGATGGACTAAAACATAAGTTGAAGTCATTGAAGGATAAAGAAGAAAAGGTATATAGTGCTGCCAGAATATATTTTGTTGATTGAAAAGAGTTTCTTAAAGGTATGAAACATGAGAATATGTATTTTGCTATAATTTCTAAAGATATTAAAGAAGAAGTAGAGGAGATACTTGCAAAAGTTCCAGATATGTTGGAAGAGTTTTTTGATATTGTATTAGATAATATACCTGATGGATTACCCTCAATGAGGAAGATCAATCACTAGATGGATTTGGTTCTAGGAGCCAATTTTCCAAACAAGGCAGCACATAGAATGACACTAGTAAAAAGTGAAGAGTTGAATAGGCAAGTTAATGAGTTGTTGTAGAAGGGGTTGATTCAAGAGAGTTTGAGTCTATGTGCTATAGCAATAGTATTAGCTCAAAAGAAGAATGGAGAATGAAGGATGTGCATAGATTCTCATGCTATCAACAAGATCACCATCAATTATAGATTTCCTTTGCCGAGGATGGATGATGTTATGGACTATTTAAGTGGAGCTCAGTATTTCACAAAGATATATATGAAGAGTGGGTACCATCAGATTCGTATCAGAGAAGGTGATGAGTGGAAGACTACTTTCAAGACAAGGGAAGGATTGTATGAGTGGTTAGTCATGCCTTTTGGGCTAACCAATGCATTGAGAACTTTCATGAGGCTAATGAATGGGGTACTGAAGGAATTTCTAGGTAAGTTTTTCATTTTTTACCTAGATGATATATTGATCTTTAGTAAGACATTGGAGGAGAATTTCATTCATATTTGCAAGGTGTATGGTAAGTTGAGGGAAAAAATGTTGTTGACAAACCTAAAGAAGTGTAGCTTTGTAAAGAAGGAGTTGGTGTTCCTAGGATTTGTAGTCTTAGGAGAAGGTCTAAAAATAGACCCAAAGAAAGTGAAGGCTATCCTTGAATGGCCTACTCCAAGGAGTGCAATAGAGGTAAGATCTTTTCATGGATTGGCTACATTTTACAAAAAATTTGTAAGAAGTTTTAGCAGTATTTACCCTTGACTGAAATAATGAGAGGGTTTAGGAAAGAGTTTAAGTGGACCATAGGAGCAAATAAGAGTTCAAATCTATTGAAATAGAAAGTTACTGAGAAACCTATTTTAGCACTTTTTGATTTTAAAAATGTGTTTCAAATAGACTATGATGCTAGTGGTACTACAATAGGAGCTATTTTGAGCCAAGAAGGTAGACCTATTGTTTATTCTAGTGAGAAGTTGAATAATGCAAAAAGAAAATATTTTGTTTATGATCAAGAATTTTAAGCTATAGTTCAAGCATTGAAGAAGTGGAGACACTATATTCTTCCTAAGGAGTTTGCTTTGTATATTGATCATCAATCTTTGAAATATTTGAATAGTCAAGGAAAATTGAACCAAAGGTATTTAAAGTGGGTTGAGTTTTTACAGCGTTATACATTTGCTTTGAAACACAGGAGTTGGAGTCTAAAAAAGTTGCAAATGCTCTTAGTAGAAAAATACTTTTGCTAACAGAAATGCGGATAGAGGTGGTTGGGTTCAAGGAACTCAATACATTGTATCTAGATGATCCTAATTTTGGTGAAGCATGGAAGTCTTGTATAGAACCTGTTACACTTGATAGGACAAAGTGGTTGGATTTCATGATCTAGGATAATATATTGTAAGAAAGCCAGTTGTGCATTCCTAAAAGTTCAATGAGAGAGAATCTTATCAAGGAGAAGCATAGTGGAGGATTGGCTGGACATTTTGGTAGAGATAAAACCATAGCTTTGGTTGCCAAAATTACTACTAGCCATAGTCATAGAAAGATATGATGAAGTTTGTACAAAGTTGCAGAGTATGTCAAATGGTGAAAGGAGTGAAGCATAATATATGGTTGTATCAGTCATTACCTATGCCAGGGAAGCCATGGGATAGGATATGATCTTACCGAAGACAAAATTTGCATATAATAATTCTATCAATAGTAGTATTGGTAAATCACCATTCTAGATTGTATACAAGAGTAGTCCCTGAAATTCTTTTGAATTGAGGCAATTGGATAAAGGATAGATAAGTAGTGTTGAAGCATAAGTTTTTGTTGAACATTTGAAGAGCATCTATAATGAGGTGAGGAAGCACATCATGAAGATGAATACATAGTATAAGGCAAAGGAAGATGTGAAAAGGAGATATAAGGAATTTTAGATTGGAGATGAAGTCATGGTTCATTTGAGAAAGGAGCATTTTCTAGTAGGTAATATAATAAGAGGAAGATGAAGAAGTTTGAACTATGCAAGATAGTGAAGAGGCATGATTCTGACAATGCGTATGAAATGGAATTTCCTGCTAAATTGAATATTTCACCAATATTTAATGTTTCATGTTTGATAGAGTATTATGAAGAGGTGATGGAGATGAAATTGTAGAAGAATAGTGGAGCATTCCAATAGCTAGTTTAGCTACAAAGGAGATTGAGGAGATACTAGGTTGTCATGTTGGAAAAAGTACTAGAAATAGAACTTATAACGAATATCTAGTCAAATGGAAAGGGAGACCAGTTGAGGATTCATCATGGCTAGCAAAGGAGGAAGTTAATCATCTTGGTTTGCCTCTAAACACCTGAGACATGATGGGTTCACTTCTCAAATTACCCCAGGTGTCTAATGTAGAAGCATCCTAGGTGTAAGGGCAATCTTGCATCACCCCAAAAAAAAAAAAAAAAAATTAGTCTTTTCTATTTTAATAAGGACTAGTAGACAAGGTGGTTGCTATTTATGGGAACTTACTATTTTTAGTAAGTTTGTAATACGAGCTCAAAATGTTCTCATTTTCTATAGGAAGGCTCATTTTAGAGTTGTAAGCCTACTATGAAAATCTCATTGCTCAAGCATTAGTATTAGAGAAGTTATTATAGATTTTTGGTAGAAAAATCTACATAAAAATCTTTAGGCTCACCATTGCAGGCCTTAGAGTACCCAGATGAGGTCTAAAAACTTGACAAAAGGGTGCCAACACTATTCTAAGCCTATAGATCAGGAGCTAATGTTTCTGAAAAAGTGGTTATAATAGCAATCAAAGCAACGGTTCATGAGTTATGGCCTTTGAAAGTTGGACTACCAAAATTTCTAAAGTAATTTTTCAAATATGTATTTGGCCAATTCTATGTGTATTGTTAGGGTTTGTTATGTTTGAACATCTAAAACCTTCCTAAGTGGCATAAAATTGCCTATTTAAGAAAGCTCTGAACATTGTCTAGGATAGCTCAAGGTGATAGTTCGCAACCTATGTTAAAAATTATTGTTTAGAAGGTGCCCATGTGGGTTAGCATATTGTACTTATGAATTCTATAATTCCACATTTGTAGCATAAATAAGAAATCCATATTTTGTTCTCGCAATTGTTGTTGTTTCTTTGTTTTTGTTATGAGTTTATGTTTTTAAGGGGAACGCTCCCACATCATTAACAAAGTAATCAAATATATTAATGTTCATTAACCTTTATTAAATTAGTTGTAGAAGGATAAAACAATAAGAAAATAAAATGAACACATGAGACACTAATATTTAACATGGAATCCCAATTTGGGAAAACCACCAATGTAACTAGTTACAACATTTTACTCTTCTAAAGTGAGCCCTATTAGAAGCCAACCTTGTTAAAGGTTACAAAAAACACTATTGGGTGTGACCCTATTAAAGGATTTAAATCACCATGTTATGAGTATCCTTGTTAGAGGTCTTAAGACACTTCAATCTAGAAATGACACCTTGTTAGAGGATTTAAAAAATAACTATTAAGTCAACTCTATTAAGAGATTTCTTCACTATTACAATTGTTAGAGATTAACAATGATTGACTTGATTTATGAGGCAACATGATTGTAGATTTAGATCACTATTCTAGTTTTTCCTTTGGATCTTTCTTGATCAAAATATTCTTTGCATCTCCTTGGATATTCTGCACTTAATAATATATCCTTCTCTATTCATATTTTATCTTCTTCCAACACACTTACACCCCATTTAATTGACATCTTGACATTTCATATATATGAAATACAATGTCAAGTCATCTTGAATATCCTTATAATTAAAAAAAATAACATCCACTAAGTCAGCTTGCATAAACAAAATAAATAAAGAAAATTATTCTAATGCAGGTTGGCTTGAATTGAAATTGAGTCACTTGGTTACCACTGAGTTCCTTAGTAACTGACCTAACTAGATTTATACTAAACTTTTAACTCAATCATAACTAAACTCTTTTAGTGACCATCCTAGCTTGGCTTCAACTAGATTACTGAACTTGTCTTCTTCTTAGATGATATAGGAGTCTTCTAAGCTTGGTTCCAACTAGCAGTGTTCAATTAGAGTATAACATTTGTATAAATCAATAAAAATATGTAATTGAATAATTATTATCAACAATCCCACTCCTTGGCATTTGTGAGGCCTCGCCCCGACCCTTTGCAGCCTTAGTTATTACTTTATCATTTTGATACTCACGACTCGAGATGTTGAGACATAATCTGATACTTAGAACATATTATATTATTTCATGTTATTTGATGTTACTTTCAGATATATTGATGTTTGTCATTTAATGTTTTATGTATATGTATGTTGATGAAATCGGTAAATGTACAATTGATATTTTGATTAAGAGATTTTTTAATGGTTAAGAATTAAGTAGGATGAAAGAAACCCTAATTGATCTATGTTTCAATTTATGTGAATTTTTGATACGTATATATGTACATGTGATTTTTGGGACTACTAATGTGTGCAATGAGTGTGCAGATATTTTAGTCGAGGAAACCGATGGAGGAACAAAACTGATCTCTATGTGCTAATTTTGGAAATCTTGTTATTTGTAATTCACGTATTGTATTGTGAGATGTATGTATGTATCTTTTTGTGTTCAGTGAATGTTAGTGTTCGTAACTATATTCTATTAGTGTCGCTTGACACTCATAAATTGTTTATGTTCTTTAGTGTGTTGATTAGGGTTAGTTATGTAACCTTTAGACCCAAGTTGGTTTAAGTTAGTGTCAGTTTGCTAATTGGGTTCTTAATCGAGGTTAGTCATCCCTTAATCCAGATTAGTGCTTAATTTGCAATGTTAGAGTAGTTAGTTGGTCCTAATTATTTCCTAGCTTTTGTTTGGCTCTAAACCTATTCCTAAGGCTTAAAACATGAAATTATTATACCCAAAGGGTATGGGTATGGGTTAGGGGTCTTTTCCAACCCCTAAGCCCCTTTTTTTGACTTTTGAGGCCACTCAAAAAGTCTCATTTTTCCTTTGTGCGAAAATTGCAAGTGGTTATCTTGAGTCACCTCACCTCACCTCCACTTAGTGTTTAACCATAGTGTGGGTTGAGTTAGGAGTTTCTAGAATTGCTAGTGGGTGGAAGTAGTTATTGCTCCTTTTGGTGGTTGAGTTGGAGGCTTATTTTAGAGGCCCTTCTTGGACTTGTGGAAGTTGTTACCCAATCTCTACATTTAGAGAGGAGTTCTTGAAGATTGAAGCAAGGAAAGGGAAGCACTACTCAAACTTGATCATTGCCATTACCTCTTTGTGAATGTTGGAATTCTCATCTCCCTTGTTCAGATTTCTTTCTAGTTTCATGCTTATGCTACCTTGTTATTGTGTCAATGTTTGTATGTTTGTGGGTATGTTGGGAAGCTTTGAAAACCATGTATTTTTGGATGATTTCCTTTCATGTTTATGTTTTCAATTTTGAGACTTTTCTTGCATGGGTGTTTTGGTATTACTCACCCTTGGAGAGGGCAGAAGTGACCAATTTTGGGAAAGGTCTGTTTAGTCGGACTCCAACCAGTGTATAGTCTCTTCTCAGGATGAGAAGAGGGAGAAAGGGTAGGGTGTTATGGGCCTCTACCTGTCAGCACAAACCTGGTATGATTATGGTATGTTGAAATGGAAGAACGAAAGTTCTTGGTTTATAGCCCTGATTGGGCAACTATTTGGTGTTGTGCTTGACTTCTCCTGGTTGGAAGAATCCACCTTTCCCTAGTGTTGATTCATTGTGAATCTTATAGTGAAAACCTTGTATGATTATGCATGTTTGATTTGTGTCTTGGTCATGCTTGTTATTACCTGATCAGATTTTGTTTCCTCCACAGTTCGTAGAAATGTGTTGCAAAATTGGATATGGAACCCTTGTTGAGGGTCATGAAGGAAATTTCATTTAAGTGTTATAATTCAAGATTGAAATCCTATGTAATTTGTATCTCAAAACTTTGTTGTAATGGCAACAAAGCCGAGTTTTCTTCCTGATTCTTTCCCGGCTGAGCCTTTGAATTAGCTTTGCCAATAAAATTGGTATTGAGTATAATTGTTTTTTTTATGTGATTTAATCGTAATTTTAGTTTAGATGGATGCATATCAAAAATAGGATGGAAATGATGACATTCAATTATGCAAATTTTGAGTTTAAGTATGTTAAGAAAGGAAGATGGATATGATTAATTTTTCAATTCAATTTTGTACCTATTAAAAGATCAAATAAATATTGTATTGTTGTGAACAAACTATTGAACCTATGTTTTAAAGCCATTAAGAACATAAAAAAAATAATACCTCTTTTAGAAAAAAATCAAATACTTTGCTTGTAAATCTTCACTTGGGAAAAAAAATTAAGTTAAAAAAAAAAGTCTCCCCCAAGAGAAAAATGCTCTCGGGATTTTGTATGGAAAGAGGAAATTAATTCATTTGTAGAATAGAGAATATTCTCTGTTGATTCCTTGTTTTCAATTTTAAATTCAAAATAAATAAGTAATAAAATAAATTTGAATGACTAAGGAAACATAAAACTAAGATCTAATATCCTATATCCTACCAAATAAACTTTAAAACATAACTCCACCACCCATAACCCTTAAACCTAGGCGTGGCATTTGGAAACAAAGTCAGCAATGTACATGGGGGGGTGATGTCACCCTGTCCCCATGTCCCATCCACCTTTTTTTCCCTTAATTTGGAGCACTCACTGTTTGTTGTTAATTCATGTTGATTTTAGCTTGAGGCATAGTGGTTTTTAAAAAAAGTTTTTGGGGCTTGCAATTCTTTTGGGCGGCCCTTGCTCGATCCTCACCCATGACAAGATGGGGGTACCACTGACATAGGGTTAGTGAGCTCGAGCAGCGTGCCCAACCCTTGGGAAGCGCCCACTTGGGGAAGGCCAAGTCAACTTGGCTAGTGGCCAAGTGAGGTGGTTAGGTGTAGAGTAGGTTTGTTTTATTATTAATTTTTTTTTTTTATAGTTTAGTTTGTTCATAGTATTAGTTGTTAGTTTTATTGTGTTTAGTTATGTTATGTTAGTTAGTATTAGTATTAAGTTTAGATTTAGTTAGTTTTTAGTATTAATTATTTAGTAGTATTGGGGAAAGTTAGTATAGGTTAGTTAGATTAGTTTATGTTAAGATAGTTATGCTACATTTAGTTAGTAAGTGGTTAAAAGTTTGTTTCAAATTTTGTTAATTGTTGAAAATTAATTAGCTTAAAATTAGTTAAGTTTAGAGTTATGATAATTTGTGTAATGTTAGTTTTAAGTTAATAAAGTTTCTTTTTGTTAGTTTTAGAACTAAGTTAGTTTAACATTAAATGTAATATAGTTTTAGATTTTAAATTAGTTAGCATTTTATATATATATATATATATTGAAATATAATTGAGTTGCAATTATAGTTGTAATTTAGTGTTAATAGAATGTAGTATTTGATTGTGATTGAACTAGAATTAAAAATGATACATTTAGTTTTGTTAGGAGTTAAGTATGATGTTAAATTAATATTAATTTATAGGTTCTACCATCATTTAAATTAGTGTAACGTTAGTGCTATACTGATATGATTTTAACTAGTTTAAATGTATGATTATTTTATATTTAGTTAGTTTTTATTTCATTAAATTTAAATTTAGTAAGATTTTGATGGTTTATTAATATATTAAAAATAGATGAAATGTTTAAAGTTAATAAATTTGATATACATATATTCAGTTTTAATTCTAGTTAAATTGTTTTTCCTTTAAGTGACTTTTTAATATCGATTAATTTGTAAATTGATAATTGTCTAAGAGTTTTATAGTTGATTTTGATTATATACTTTCAATGAATCTAAACTCGAATACATCTACATTGTCATTTAAATAACTGTTTCTTATTGTTGAATGTTAATGTAAGAACATATGTTTATCGATATCAATCTTATAACAAAAGCTTCAAATTTTAATAATGTAATCATCCTCATGTTTATAATCTTAAGACGTAATGTAGAGAACCTATACTAAAACTATTATCAATCATTTCAACTTAGAGCATGTTTAATTATTAATTATTATTCAAAAAAAAAATTGTGTTTTTGCCCTCGTAGTTTGGGCATGACAACATTGATGACAACAATGTTAGGATAAACCACGGACATAAATAAAAACTACATGCAAATATAACCAATAACAAAAAATAATAGAACACATAGAAATGAACACAAGGCACCAAGATTTAACGTGGTTCACCCAATCCCTGGGCTACGTCCACCAAACAGCATGTCCGATCTTATTACAATCCAGTGATTACAACCTGATTACAATCCGTAATCCCTTACAGCTCAATACCGCCGCAAGAACCAATTTTGTATCACCACACATAAAAATACCCAACCCTAAGCCCTTTTTATACAATTATTAAACCGCTTTAGGGTTATAACATGTCGGCCATATGTCGGCCATAATATGTCGGCTACCATGTCGGCTACTTCCCAAAAAAAAAAAATTGGGGTGATGCCCTGAACCCCACTATTTATGAAGTATGTACAGTACTTTCCTGATCAGTCACCACAATCTAACAATCTCCCACTTGGAGACTGATCCTATAGCAATACAACTACTGCATGGGGCTCCCACTGGATCAAACCACCCTGGACTCTGTTGTTCTTTTATTCACATTTAGTCTAAAAGACCAACTGAAGCTGAAGAGGAGTTCAGCTTCTCCCTTGTTACAACCTTTGTCAACATATCTGCTGGATTTTCATTGGTATGTATCTTCTCCAGCTTTAACTGTCCATCCTCCAAAACTGACCGAATGAAATGGTACCGCAACTGTATGTGTTTGGTCTTAGAATGCAGAGCTGAATTCTTAGCAAGATGAATGGTACTCTGACTATCTGTGAAAAAATAATTATCCTTCTAAGGATGTCCCAATTCTTCCAAGAAGAACTAGAGCCATATCATCTCTTTGGCTGCCTCTGTAGCAGCAACATACTCTGCCTCTATAGTGGAGAGAGCATTAATCTTCTGTAGCCTAGAAACCCAGCTCACGGCTGCCCCACCAACAGTAAAGACATAACCTATAGTACTCCACCTGGTATCAATATCCCCAGCCAGATCTAAGTCAACATAGCCCTGTAAATCAGTAGTAGAGCCCCCAAAGTGTAAACACTTATTGGATGTTCCTCTCAAATATCTGAGAATCCACTTGACAACATTCCAATGCTCAAATCCTGGATGACTCATATACCTGCTAACGACTCCCACTGCATGTGCAATATCTGGCCTAGTGCATACCATAGCATACATCAAACTTCCTACAGCTAAAGCATAGGGTACCTTGGACATCTTATCCTCCTCTTCCTGTGTCTTGGGACACATCTCCTTAGTCAATTTCAAATGACCAGGTAAAGTTGTGCTGACAGCTTTAGCATTCTCCATAGAGAAACGTTGCAACACCTTCTCAACATAATCAGCTTGAGATAGCGTCAATGTTCTGTTCTTCCTATCTCTACAAATCTTCATACCAAGGATTTTTTTTGTTGTCCCCAAATCCTTCATAGCAAATGCATGTGCTAATTGGCATTTCAGCCCCTTAATATGATCCATGTTAGACCCAGCTATAAGCATATCATCAACATATAAACATAAAATAATGTAGCTATCATCATCCAACCTCTTAAAATAAACACAATAATCTGATTGACACCTATTATATCCATGCTCATGCATAAAACTGTCAAATTTCAGATACCATTGCCGAGGTGCTTGCTTCAAGCCATATAAACTTTTCTTCAATTTGCACACTAAGTTCTCCTTACCTTTGACCTCAAAACCCTGTGGCTGAGCCATATATATTTCTTCATCCAAATCACCATGAATAAAGGTTGTTTTAACATCCATCTACTCTAAATGCAAATCTTCAGTAGCCACAAGACTTAAAACAGTACGAATAGAAGTCATTTTAACAACAGGAGAAAATATCTCATCAAAATCAATTCCCTTTTTCTGTGCAAATCCTTTTACAACTAACCTGGCCTTAAATCTTTTCTTACCTCCTTCCTCTTCTTTCAACCTGTAAACCCATTTATTCTGTAAAGCCTTTTTACCTACAGGCAACTTGCACAAATCCCATGTCTTATTTTTCAGCAAAGAGTCCATTTCATCTTTCATTGCAGACTCCCACTGAATCTTAGTATCCACCTGCACAGCTTCATCATAACTTTCAGGTTCACCAGCATCAGTAAGTAAAATAGAATACAAAGAGGGAGAAAACCTTTGTGGAGGTCTAATTGGCCTTGTTGACCGTCTAACATTCACTGGTGTGTGTGGTATTTTTTGTTGCAGTTGTTGCACATCATGAGGAATGGCTGGAACATCAGCTTTTGGAGTATCATCCAGCACTACATAATCTTCTTCTTTCTTCTCATGTTGCTGCAACAGATCTTTGTACAACACTTTTTCATTGAATATGACATCCCGGCTTCTTATAATTTTATGATTTTCAAAATACCAAAGCCTATAGCCAAATTCATTAATGCCATATCCAACAAAGACACATTTCTTTGATTTAGATTCTAGCTTGGTTCTATTTTCAGAGTCTATATGAGCAAAAGCTTCACAACCGAAGGTTTTGAGAAAAGAATAACTCACCTTCTTACCAGTCCATGCTTCCTCTGGAATACCATAGCCCAAAGGAGTAGAGGGTCCTCTATTAATCAAATATACTGCAGTATTGACAACCTCCACCCACATGTGTAAGGGCAACCCAGCATGCAACCTCATGCTCCTTGAGCGCTCCATTATAGTCCTGTTCATGCGTTCAGCCACTCCATTTTCCTGTGGAGTCCTTGCAATAGTTTTTTATCTACGAATACCATTAGTGGAGCAATAATCTTCAAATTCATGACTACAATACTCACCACCATTATCAGATCTGAGACATTTTAATTTCTTACCAGTCTCATTTTCAACCAAGCATTTCCATTTCTTAAAAGTTTGAAATACATCAGATTTCTGTCTAAGGAAATAAACCCATACTTTTCTAGTTGCATCATCAATAAATGTAACATAATAATGAGAGCCACCAAGGGAAGATACCTAAGCCGGTCCCCATACATCTGTATGCACAAGCTCTAATTTCTCCTTTTTGTTTTCCTTCCCAGTCTTTACAAAACTCACTCTCTTTTGTTTTCCATACACACAACTTTCACAGAAATCCATATTCACACATTTTAGACCTGGTAAAACTTTCCTTGAATGAAGTACTTTCATACCTTTCTCACTCATGTGCCCAAGTCTATTGTGCCACAACGCTATATCAGAATCTACAGTAGCTATTTGTTCTCCCTGCTCAATTGCAGTAATTGTTCCTGAATATTCATTTTTCTCTGAAACAATCAAAGTAGAAGGAACAATATGACCTGTACAAAGATATAAGGTGCCTACTTTCACACCTTTTGCTACTACAAGGGAACCTTTTGAAACCTTCCAATTTTTATCATTAAAAGTAACTACACAACCCTCATCACCGAGTTGCCCTGCTGAAATTAAATTCCTACTCAGCTTTGGAACATGTCTTACCTCATGTAGTAGCCAATGATTCCCATTATGCAACTTAATCTTAATTTTTCCCTTTCCAACAATCTGAAAGGGTTCATTATCCCCCAAATAAACAAGCCCAAAATCCCCTTGGACATAATCAATGAAATAACCTCTATGAGGTATAGCATGAAAAGAAGCACCAGAATCTAAAACCCATGAATCATCAACACTCTCTAAAGACAGAAGCAAAGCATCCTCTTTGGATTTGTTACTTACCACATTTGCCTCTTTGTCTCCATCTGATTTATCTCCTTCATTTTTCTTTCGAGTCTAGAAATCTTTCTTTTTGTGCCCTGGTTTCCCATAGTACCAGCAATCATTTGGTCCTCTCAATTGAGACCTCCTCCCCTTTGACTTTCCTCTTGATTTCCCATGATTTCCAGAGTTACTTCCTCTTTCAGTCGTTCTGCCCCTGCTTTGTGCATTTAAAGCACTTCCTGATGTAGATCCACCTGAGGATTTTCTACGAGTTTCCTCACTTAAAATAACACCGATCACATCATCATATTTTAGGGTACTAGATCTAGGAATAGAATTACTCACCGCCATTACCAAGCCATTCCAGCTTTCAGGCAAAGAACACAAAATCAAGAGAGCCCTAATTTCTTCATTAAAATTGATACCCATAGAAGATAATTGACTAGTAATAGTATTAAATTCATTTAAATGATCTGCAACAGATCCACCTTCTGCCATTTTCATATTAAATAAACGCTTCATGAGAAATACCTTATTTGAAGCGGAGGGCTTTTCATGCAGTGTCGCTAGGGTTTTCATCAAATCTTTTGTCGTCTTTGCTTTTGTAATATTAAATGCCACCAATGGTGCCAAGCATAACTGAATGCTTCCGAGTGCCTTTCTATCCAAAAGATCCCATTCAGCCTCTGACATAGTTCCCTGATTCTTGGCTTTTCCTTCCAATGGCTTCCATAAATCCTTCTGATATAAATAGCCTTCCATTTGCATCTTCCATAACTGGAAGTTCTGCCCATTAAACCTGTCAACCCTCAACTTACCCTCATCTGCCATTGCTCCCACTGAGACTCCCAGTTAACCGTGAGACTTTCCTGCAGAGGATAACTGAAAGATAACCTTGCTCTGATACCACTTGTTAGGATACAGTCATGGCTTTTGGTGCAACAAAAAATGGGCCCTACAAACAACATATCATTGTGCAAAGAAAACTTAGAGCAATCAAATGATTTATAAGATTTGTAATTAAAGATGTTCTCTTGGTCAAAGGAGGTTAGAGGTAGTTTGATTGATGTCATGTGATAGGTTTAAAGTAAAGTTAGTAAAGATTAACCTTAATAATATTAATATAAAAGAATTTAAAAAAAAAAAAATTATTTTGCTTTACTTGTTGCCTTGTCAAGTTCCGGGCATGACAAGATTTTATAATATCTTTAGTTTTATTCTAATTATCTATTTTTCCATGAGAACTCCCTCTAAGATTCTTTGTCTTCCATTTTATCTCCATACTCCATGAGATGAAGTTCTCCCTCTTTGTGATATGCAAATCACTTCATCTAATCAATCTCAATGAATATATTACATGATTCAATCTCTCCCTCTTTGACATCACATGGCAAAAACTTGACACAACACTTTTACAATGTACCTAATCTACTAATTTATATGTAATGAGATCTAACTTCTTGCATTAATTTGATAGTTCTTCAATGAAGCTATGTTGATGCATCACTAATCTATACTCTAGTGAGCATCAAATAGGGGAATGTACCCTTGCTTTCCTCTTAGATAAAAAAAAAATGCATCCTTAGATAAAGGTTTGGTAAACATGTTAGCAACCTACTCCTTTGTGTTAACATATTCCAATCTAACCTCTTTATCTTGAACTAATTCTCTTAGAAAATGATACTTGATTGCAATGTGTTTTTTCTTGGTGTGCATCACTAAATTTTTGGATATGTTGATTGCACTTGCGTTATCACAATAGATAACCATTGGATCCTTAATTTTGTGCTTTATTCTTGATAACATTTTCTTGAACCACATTATATTGGAAAAATTAACTACTACTACAACATATTTAGCCTCTAATATAGACTAAGAGATACAATTCTTCATCTTACTTGTCCAAGATACTAACCTCTTTCAAAGAAAGAATTACCCTCCACTAGTTCTCTTCCTATCATCAATGCTTATATCCCAATCAACATAAGTAAAGGATTTCAACTCAAAGTTCCCTCCTTTCTTGTGACATAAAAAATAGTCTTGAGTACCTTTTAGATATCTCATAATTTTTTTGATTGACATCATATGATTTTCTCTAGGATTTGTAGAGAACCTTGCAGCTATACCAACTACTAATACAATATTAGGTCTTGTGTAAACAACATATTGAATTTTTCCAATCATAGATATATAGGTAGTCTAATTTACCTCTTTTGAATCATCATGCTTAGATAAAAAAAATTCAGTAGACATAGGTGTTCCAACTAGTTTGGAATCTTCCATTCCAAAGGTCTTCAATATCTCCTTGGTATATTTTGACTGAGAAATGTAGATGCCATCCTTCATTTGATGAACTTGTAAACCAACAAAGAATTTTATTTCTCCAAACATTAATATTTCAAGCTCTTTCTTCATTTCTTTGGAGAATGACTTGCGTAAGTCATCATGACCTGTAAATAAGATATCACCCACAAATATTTCTGCTAGCAAAATTGTATTTTGTGGTCCCTCCTTAATATATAGACTATTGTTATCATTGGTTCTTTGAAAATCAATCTTTATAAAATATCCATGAAGTAGGGTAAACTTTAAGAAAGTTGCCTCCAAAAAAAGATATAAAATATTGGTGAATCTTTCATGATTTTGAAAAAAAATGTTTATTTCTATTGGTGAATCTCTTAATTTTTTAATTCTAAAGATGATTAATATTGGCAATTATTTTCGAATCATAATTATTTTGTATTAAATATTGATTAATCTCAATAATAATAGGAAGTTCATTAATCACCATGAAATATTACAAATCAAAATTGAATATTTTTTTACCTTGTGGAATATTATGAGGATCATTACATATACTTTAAATCAATAGTGAAGACTAAGTATTGGTGATGTATCCCAAGAGTAACTAATAATTATAATAATTATTGGTTAGTTCAATTTAATTTCTCATCTGATATTTTATATATAGGTGACTCAAATATAATCATGTCACAAATATTGTGGCAAATATTTGAGTTAAATTTTTTCAATAAAATAAATTATTGAGCGATTTTAAATATTCTAGAACTAAATTTTATAAAACTATGGCTATTTAGGTTGTATTCAATCTTAAATTATTAGCTAGATTACTAGCCAAAAAATTCTAAATTTAGCCAATTTATGAATATTGGCCTCTAAAAAATACCTTGCCATGAAGTCTCTCATACCATGCTCAAGAAGCTTGCTTCAGACCATACAAAGCTTTGTGTAGCTTATAAACCATGTGTCTTTTGTTTGGATCAATGAAACCTTCAAGATGATCAATGTAGACTTCTTCTATAATTCCATTTAAGAAAGTTGATTTCACATCCATTTGATACACTTTGAATCCTTTAAATGAAACATATGGAAGAAGTGTTCTAACTCCTTCAAGTCAAGGAACAAGAGAAAATGTATCTCCATAGGCTATGTCTTTTTCTTGAACATATCTCTTGCACACTAGCCTTGTCTTATTCCTTGAGACTTCTCCATTTTCATTTAATTTATTTTTGAATAACCATTTTGTACCAATTACATATTTATCCTTGGGTCTAGGAACAAGAGTCCAAGTATTGTTGGTTTTAATTTTCTCAATCTCTTCATTCATTTCCTCTATCTAACTTTTATTTATAAATGCATCATTAACAGTTATAGGTTCAAATTCAATAAGAAAACATGCACCTTTTAGTGTGTTTCTTGTCATTATTCCTTTAGTTTGATCTCCAATTATTTTCTCAAGTACATGATGACTTCTAACATATCTAGCAAGTACATGTATCTTACTCCTAGATTTAGGATTAGATTTACTTGGTTCGCCATGCTCAAAGGTTCTATGAATTTCCTTTTTTTTTTCTATTTTTTCTATTTGAGACTTTGTTCCCAAAGACTATTACTCAAGTTTCTCTATCTAAGACTTGGCTCAAATTGTCTCCAACTTGGGTTGGATTGGCTACAACTTGGTTGACACTCTAGACTTGGATGACTCAGGTGGAGTAATATGTTGAATGCTAGGTAATGTATTAGGTTCAAACTAGACAAAATTTCTATAATCTTTAGGTTCTTTACTACTTTGTTCTTCACTCTTTTCTATAAATAGATCAATTTTTACATGTGCACTTTCTATAACCTTGTGACTAGGAAGATTCAAACATTTGTATGCTTTACTCTTGTTGGAATATCCTAGGAAAATGCCCTCATCACTTTTCACATCAAACTTTCATTTTCTTGTCTCTTTTAGGATACAATATTTTCTTCCAAATACTTTGAAATAATAGATATTATGCTTATATCCATAGTTCATGAGGTGTTTGATTTGTACCTTTCTTCAGTTGAACTTGGTTTAAGGTATGAACTGCTATGTTGATTGCTTCCTTCCAGCATTTGGTTGCAACATTTTTTTTATCATCATTGTCCTTGTACAATCCATGATGGATCTATTTCTTCTCTCTACTATGTCATTCTACTAATGTGTACCAAGTGTAGATACCTATCTTTTGATTTCTCTTTCATTGCAAAATTCATTAAATTCATTAGAGATGAATTCTCCTCCTCTATCTGATCTTAAGAATTCTAACTTCTTATCTATTTCTTTCTTAACTCTAGGAAGATACTACTTGAATGTTTAAAAAGCTTCAAATTTATCCTTTAAGAACATTACTGTCATCATCTTCGAATAATCATCAACAAAAAAAATGATTTTTTTTCTCTAGCATAGCTCTCTATACCTATTGGTCCACAAAGATCTGTATGAATGAGTTCCAAGACTTTTTCTGTATTGCAATTATTACTTTTGAAGCTAGTTTTACCCATCTTTCCAATTTGACATCATTTGCATATGTTCATGGGTTATCCCACAATAGTGGGTGCACTTTTTGACCAATTTTGACACTAAAATCAATAAATTTGAAACAAAACTCACATTCGAGTGACTATATCTCTAAAACTATGAATAACTTAAATATGATGTAAACTATTGATTTCTAGTACTCTATTCCTACTTTGTAACCATATTGTTTAATTTTTCAAAAAGAATTATATGAGCCAAGTTTTTCTTCTCCTTCAAAAAGTGTTACATATGATAAATAAATATTTTTAAAGAGTGACAGTCATTTTGACAAGCATAAATTTTTTTTATAGAAATGATAATGAGGTAATTCTTTCAATGTTAGATTTGTAACATCAATATCTAGAGGATGCAATTGGTTTTATTCAATTTGGTTGAATATTGTATATTTTATGAAGTTTTTAAATGACACCAATCATAATTCAAACATACGTTCATTTTGACAAGGATAACTTGAACTCAAGTCATCATAAATGAAATTTTCTTTTTTCAATAGAAAGCTATCTCAGTAACCTATTTTCTAGATATTAAAAAAAAAACTTGACCTAATTTACAATTTTTCCAAAGTGTCAAAGTTAGTTTATATTCAATCATCAATCAATCTATAATGAGTTAAACTCATATTTGAAAGTCTTAATGAATATAATACCTATTAAAATTATAGTTGTTGGAAAGCTTCTTTTGAGAAACACAATTTAACATTTTTAGATTTATAGTAGGAGGTCATTTGATCCTATTTGTGAGGATCAAAAGGCCATTTTTTTCTTTTTTCTAAAATTAACATAGTTTTTTTAATATCGAGATATGTCTGCACAAACATAGTGTTCATGTGAAAATATGTTCTTTTGAACATATTATTTTAAAATCACATATAAATTTGCAAGATTTTTTCATTGTATATGTTTGCACAAACATGAAAATTATGTTCACGTGAACACATAATGAAATAGTGTTCAAGTGAACATAATTTGTATGTTCATGCAAACATATAGAGTTCCTACAAACAATATTAATTTAATTTTTTAAAGCATTTCCAATTTCGTTTATGCCACAAAAGTGGCACCCACTATTGTGGGATCACCCCCATGTTAGGTTTCTTCATATTTGGAATACCTCATACTCTTCTATTTTTGCTTATAGTAACCATATTATCAAAGTTTACATGACACCTTTTATGCCATAACTAACTTTCCTCTACATGTGCCAGGAAGCATGAACTATCAAAGAGATCAAGATAGAATAGTTTACCTTTTTTTGATTTCCATTCTAACTACTTTTCATTTACCATCTAGAATCTTGGCTTTCCCATTCATGATTTCTACCTTGAATCCAATGTTGTTTAGCTATACCACACTTAGAAGATTGTGTCTCAATCCTTCAACCTAGTAGGCATTATTACATCTAAGTCCATGAGTTAATGCAATGCAGCCTTTTCCCTTCATATAACATGGTTTATTATTTCCAAATTTGACACTTCCACCATCATAGTGCTCCAAGTGTTCATTTTTTTTATTATCACTAGTTATGTGATGAGAACATAAACTATCTATTATCCATGTGTCATTCTTTCTTACATGAGAAACAAGTGCCATCATTTCATTATCCTCGTCATCTGATTCATCCTTAATAGTAATATACACCATTTCATCTTCATTATCATTGTCAAAATCTTTAGCAACATAAAAAAATTTCTTGCGTTTGTCTTTGTAGCTTTTGAAATCTTTCTTTCCTTTGAACTTGCTAGATTTTCTATCATCTTTACTTTCCTTGTGTGGACATCTTGCAACAATGTGACCAACTTCTTCACAAGAAAAAAGAATCAATGGAATTTTCCCTTTATATTTACCCTTACCTTTTGGTAACCTCCTTGCAATTAGGGATTCAATGGCTTCAAGATCATCATTGAATTATTATTCTTCTTCTTCTTCACTATCAATTTTTTTTCCTTTAGATCTTCCTCCCTTTCTCCCAAGGTTTAGTTTGGCTTTGAAAGTTGATTCCATGTTCCAAGATCTAGGATGATAGTTATCAAAGTTATTCAACTAGAATGTTTTTAATCTTCCCACATATCATCTCTTGAATAATTGAAACTCAAATTAAATAAATAGGAAGAAGAGTTCTTAATACCTTGCTAACTATAGTTTCATCATCAATTTTTCCTCCCAAGGCTCTAATTGCACTCACACTTGCTTTGATTTTGTCACTGTATTTTACAATATTTTCATCTTCTCTCATCTTCATTTGATCAAATTGAACTCTTAAAATTTATGGTTTGGTTCTCCTAACATTATCATCTCCTCCATAGGTATTTTTCAGTTTGTTCCATATTTCATGAGTAGTAGGACAATATTTGACTTCATCAAATTCAACATAATTGAGAGAAGAAGCAATGTCAATCATCATTGTGTTGTGATTCTTCTTTTCTACCATTTGATCCTCAGTTAAAGGATTAGGAGGTGACACATACCTGGTGCTTAGGAATTTTAGGCCTTTGTCTCCAATGGTTCCCAAATGCATCTTCATGAGATCTTTCCATGCTTTGAAGTTATCTTTGTTCAACTTGGTAATTCCTCTTCTATAAGACATCTTGATCTTTAGCTTAGGTCCTTGAATCCTTTTCTGCAAGCACCAACAACTTTGATAACAATTGTTGGAAATATAAGAGTAGTAATTGAGAGGGAAGGGGTGAATCAGTTACCACTAAAACAAATACAAATCCCTTAGATGTCAATAAAAACTTCCTTGAAAAACACAACTCAATTAGAACTAGAAATCCACTATAACTTGGTTAATAAAGAAAAATGGTATATTAATGTGCATTAACCTTTACTAACTTATTTATAGAAAGATAAATCAATAAGAAAATAACATGAATAGATGACATACCAAGATTTAACATGGAAACCCATTTTGGGAAAACCACCAATGCAACTAGTTACAACTTTTTAATCTTATGAAGTGAGCCCTATTAGGAGCCAACCCTATTAAAGGTTACAAAATATACTATTAGGTGTTACCATGTTAAAGGATTTAAATCACATTGTTAGGAGTTTTCTTGTTAGAGGTCTTAAGACACTTCAATCTAGAAATACCACATGGTTAGAGGATTTGAAAAATGACTATTAACTCAACTCTATTAAAAGAAATTTCTTCATTGTTATAATTCTTAGAGAGTAATAATGATTGACCTGATTTATGAAGCAACTGGATTTTAGATTCAGATTACTATGTTGGTTTATTCTCTAGATCCTTCCCAATCAAAATATTCTTTGCAACTCCTTGGATATTTTTCCCTTAATCATATATCCTTCTCTATTTGTATCTTATCTTCTTACAACACACTTATGCCCCATTCAATCCACATCTTGGCCTTTCATATATATGAAATACAATGTCAAGTCATCTTGAATATCCTCACAATTAAAAAAATAGCATCCACTAAGTAGTCTTGCATAAATAAAATAAATAAAGAAAAATATTTTGATGCAGGTTAGCTTGAACTGAAACTGAGTCACTCGATTATCACTGAGTTCCTTGGTAACTGACCTAACTTAGTTTGCACTAAACTTCAAACTTAGTCATAACTAAACTCCTTTAGTGGCCAATGTAGCTCATATTCAACTAGATTACTAAAATTATCTTTTTCTTGAATGATACAAGAGTTAAGTCTAAGCTCAATTCCAACCGTAGTGCTCAGTTAGAGTATAACATTTGTGTAACATCAATTAGAATATATAATTGAATAATTTTTATCACCACATTCCACTCACCCTTAATTTTTTCCTTGACTACATTTTTTTTTTGGCATCACATAGTCTTCTTATTATCAAATGTCTGATATATTGTGGTAGCATGAACAATCTTCTTAATGATTTTGACCAGTCCATTATCCTACTATAACTCCATGTCATGAATTTAGTTTAGAAAAACCTTAATCCATTCAATTTTTAAATTTCTTGGGAATTCTAGGCACATGTTAACCCTTTCTTCCCAAAAATCTTGAAATTATCCTTTAATACTCATTCATCACACAACTTAAGGTATGCCAAACAAATTTTATAGTCTCCTACTTCACTAATTTTACACATGTAACAACTTCATACATTGTGAATCATAATAAACCTAGGTGGTACCAATGATAACACAACCATTGAATTTATTTTATAAATTTTTTAGGAATATCATGATATTTAGGTGGAGGACAAGTGTCACTCTAAACCAATTCAACTTTTCCCACCTCTTATCCTTGATTCTGCACCACTGATGATGATCCAGATGTCATTTTCATGTTAGGGTTTTATTGTGTTTGTTTTCTAAATTACTTGACACAACTAATAATCAATGTTTGATCACTCCTTCAACTTTAAATTCACCTTAGAAATCATTTCACAATTTTCTCAAATTGCTCGAGCTCTAAAATATAAATGCAAGATGTGTTGAATGTTTTCAATTTTTTTCTATATACCTTCATTCATTCAAATTAGGACTCTCATAAATGTTATGTACTTTGTTAGGTGGAATCCTGCTATATTGATCTCCTCATTCTTTTTATTTTAATCATCACGAGCAACTTTCTCCTTATCAACTTCTTTATGGTGAGTTCTAATGAAAGATTAGTAGAATTCTTTACTATACTCTTACACACATCTTCCTGCTTGCTTCAACCCTTGCATTTTCTTTAGCATGTCCAACACATAATCTACAAGAATGAACTAACTCTTCAATTTAGCTATCATCTAGTCCCATCTGGTAATTTTGTCATTTCCTCTTCTATTTCACTCCAACTAAATCTCATGCCACTAGATCTTCACATGTCCCTTTAGTTTTGCCTTCGTAAAATTGACCCTATTAGGATCCTCAATATCTTCATAGTTAAAGTATTCCTCCAATTCATCAATCCAATTGATCATCTTCTCTAGGTTAATATTTCTTGAAAATGTGCTAATCTCAAACTTAAGTCATTATCCAATCATGGAAATAGCCTTAGAAAGCCTCCCTTCTTGTGGGTTTAGATCTACCTCTAATTTTTCATTTTCTTCTTTTTCATCCTCATCCCCACTTTCATCTCTTACAATAAGGTCTATTTCTCTATGCAGTTTTTCTTCCTATGCTTGGATCTATCTTTGGAGGGATCTAAAATCCTTAGGTGTAATACCTATAAATCTCCCACCATGCTCTCCTCATGGAGGCACCTTTGCACTTCCAATGAAGCCCTAGTGCAAACTGCCATACAATTGGAAATCTATCTACATACTCAACCCAAACCATGGTCTTAGTGTGAATTGCCTCATAGTCAATAGTTTGTTTACACACTCAGGAACTCTAGCTTTGATATGAATTGACGAAGGGTGCTCCCCTTAATATCATAAACACATAACATAAACAATAAAAAAAAATATGGGCTTCTTATTATCACTACAAATGCATAATTAAAAAATTTAGAATTACAATATTCTAACCCACATGGGTGCCTTCATTATAGTGAACTACAAGAAAAAGCTATTACCTATCACCCAAACACTCAAACTAACTACCTAGGGCTAAAAAACCCTAAAAATACATATACAGTCAACCAAATATATTTTTGACATTTATATTGGAAGTTTTGGTCATCCCAATTTTGGAAGGTCTTAACTCTCAAATTGTTGCTTCGATTAGCTATTATAACCACTTTTTGGAAACCTCAACTTCTAATCTATAGGCTTAGATCTGCACAAGTACCCATCTATTGATTTTCTAACCTCATCTAGAAACATTTAGCTCTCCAATGGTGAGCCTAAAGTTAATATACCAAAATTAAAAAACCAAAAATCCATAATAAATCCATGAATACTCATGATATGGCACTGAGCCTCAATTGGTAGATTGATATATCCAAAATGAACATCCACTTCTAAAATTAGGACATTTTGAGCTCATATGACAAACTTACTAAGTAACAAGCCTCCATAAAAAAAAAACTCGGTATTAAGACAACCCATATTCGAAAAACTAAGATGAAATATTTTTGGTTGATGAAAGGTTAAATTTACATACAAGATGATCCTCCATCAAGAATAATTAACTAAAAAATGAATTGAGAGATAAAATTGTAATCATTCAAAGAAGGAACAAATTTTTAGAGGTTATAAGACAACTTGATGAATAGTTAAGGGCACAAAGAAGATCTTATGATACTACTAGATTAGGTTATATCGAGTTCATATCATCTACCAAGAAAGAAAAGTCATCATTGCGTGGAGAGAAAAGGAACACAAAACTAATGAACAAGAAGCCTACATGCTATCAATGTGGAAAACTAGGTCATATAGAAAATATTTGCATGAGAAAAATTGGTAATTCCAATCCTAATCCAAAATTCAATGGATATTTCTTTAATTAAAACAAGGAAGGATATAAGCATATGAATGTAGATCAAGGACAACAATTGGATATAGATTTGAAGGCTACTAGTACACATGTCAAAAGTATGGTCATAAGTTATAAGATTATAGATCTAATACAAAATACATCTGGACACCCAAAAGTCAAGGCAATGTAGCTAGGCAAGGCAATTTTATAAATTATGACTACAATACTTGGCTCAATTTTCAACTATTTGAAAAGTATGGACACATTGCAACAAATTGTACTATGATACATCTTAAAGAAAGGACCAGAAAGTGGGGAAACTTTGGTCCACTATGCTTCCACTATCAAAAGGTTGGTTAGCTAAACATAGATTGTATGAATCAAGCACCAACATCATATAATGAAGAGAACAATGGAAAAGAAAAGGTTAATTTTGAAGAAGTGAGAAACCAAATGAATCAGACTTAGAAGAAGAAACATGACGGAGGAAACAATGCAAATGATGAAGTTAAGATCCCTCAATCCAATAGATTAGGCAATTCCCCCATCACAAATTAAATAAAGAGGTATGTATAGAATTGTATTTAAATTGATGAATCATACAAAGATTGAATGCATAAGAGTCCAAATTAACATATGACTAGATACATAAGGACAGATTTGAAGTTTGAATCGAGTAATGTGTATGTGTAAGGAAACTTGCAACAAAATATATATACGTTCCCACATAACCCATAATAGATCTAAAATAAATGTGTAATAAAATCAAAATGTAAAAAATAGAAAAATTACCCACAAAAATATGACACAAGATATACCCTTGGAATACCTCATTGATGGAAAAAAAAACCCAGCCTCCAAATTAATCCATCACCATGTATTATTAAAGAAAATACCATTACAATACAACATAGGAAGCCTTCAAAGACATAGCCACAACCAAGGAATCCATGTGAATACAAATGAATCCACACATCCCATGCCATGCTTCCAACCTTCATAAATGCTCCCTTGGCTAACTTGTCAACCCTTATCCCACTTAACTCTTGCATTTTTCCCTTTTGTCTTTTCACACCAACAACTACCCTTCTGGTAGCTTATATAGTAGCAAGTCCCACAAAACCACCAAGTGGTATTATGTAAACCATGTGCTAAAATCATGTACTACCTAAACCATTGACTGTACATTAAATATATGTCATTTAATTATTTTCCCCAATATTAAATAATTACATCAAATATTATCACAATGTTACAATACAATTCATCAAGTATATCCCATGGGAATCTTTACATGTTGCATGCCCATCTAGGTGATCCTAGGTGCAATATTACATAATAAAATAAATTAAAATAATATAATAATATTATTCAATGTGTGAAAATCTCATTATCTCAAAAATCTCCCACTTTTTGTATACATTGCAAATGGTCAATCAGTAGCCACATAAATGAACAAGGGAACAATCCCCCTAACACATCCACCTTCATATATCAAAATACACCATGTGATCCATCATGGTACCTACAAAAAAAATAAAAGTATCTAGCATCTTCAACATGAATGATCTCACCTCCTCTTATAGTACTACCACCAAACATACATAGAAGCCATCCAAAGAGAAAGCAACCTAACCTATTACATTAGAATATAATCCTATACCAATTAAAATGCAAAGCACAAAAAATTAATCCAAAGGTAATCACATGAATCTATAGTTGTCAAAACTTAAGAGTTGAAATAAAAACAAGTCAAGTTCCAACCCATCCAACTGTTTATACCTCAAAAGGTATACAAAGTGAATCTCACATCATCAACATATCTAATCTCTAATCTACAATCATAAGCCTCAAGAGAAATACTTGCCACATATATACCAAGAAGCTCCCAATGCAAAAGATAATGTCAAATTTGTAACAAATCCACTCATAGCATATCATAGAAGTGAATCCATGTAGTCTCAAGGACATCCACAACACATAAAATGATGACCTACAAGAATAACTCCCATAACAAGTCTCCAACACTCTCTCAAGTTCTCCACAACTAGCAAAGGAAAGAGATAAAGAAATAACCATGTCATCTCTCACATGACATATATGGACACAAACTAGTGATCATAATCTCTAACCAATCTCAAATCCAATATAAGTGAAAAAAACATCCAAGAAGATAACCAAGACCAAAGAGAAACCAAGCAAATAATAAACTACATCATGTCCTTCTACACACATCTTTAGATGTAAACTATGAAAGTGTGATCTCCTCCATAAAACCCCAACCAAGAAGACACAAAAACACCCAAACCATACCATATGGCTAATAAAGTACCATAGCTAAAGATCCATATCCATGAAAGATGAGTATAAATATAATGCACCTAAGAGAAATAATGGACTATACCTTTCAAGTAGAAAATTGCTAAGTAGACCAAGAGTGGGGAATAATAATGCTCATCAAGATATCCAAGAGTCCAACCAAGACTTTTTTGAGAAAAATCTCCTCTCAAATCATATTAGGTGAATGCCCCTCAAACTTCCTATTGAAACTATCAATTGTCCCAACAAATACATCTCTAATCAAAGAGAAATTAGCATCACGATCATCTCTAAGTATCCATAAGAACCTATAACCAATCAACCCATGCCAACTCCAAATGAAACATAGAAATATCATGAAGTATCTAACCAATCATAAGAACCTATAACCAATCAACCCATGCCAATCACTTTCTCACGTGATATGGAAAGAATCTTCGCATGAAGATTCTGGATCCTCACGCAAAAATGAACAGTCTCGCATGAAGATTCCCAAATCTATATGGAACAGTACAGACAAAGAACAAAAAAATGATTAAAAAATGCAAAAAGAGGCTAGAAAATTTGATTTTCCTAGCCCCACGATGGGCACCAGAAATGTATATGTGAAAATGCGGCCTATGCTAATGCACACACTTCAACATGGTCCTTATTTGTGGATTCATCCCAGAATGAACATTGGATTGTTCATCTGAAAATCAGTTGGCAAGGTGACCTATTACCTTCTATCTAAAGGGAATTTCTTGTTAGGTATCGTCAGATTTGATGTGTTAAGCAACCAGATCCTCTATGAAAGAAGGATTTAAATGAAAATGTGACTAATCTATATGAGAATGCAGATTAATCTAGGATGGACTATGCACGTTTAATCTAAGAACATGTAAAAGAAGATTATGCTAAAATGTATGCATATTATGCTAAATGAGATTAAACTAGAAAATCAATATCTTATGAAAGTAATGAGCTCAAATGAATGCACAATCCAGTAGCAATTCGATGCAAATTCTCATTCAACCTCTCAAAATGAAGAGATGAAGGTCTCTTAAATAGATTTTTCTGGAATCCATCAAAGGTTGAGATTGATTTCAATCAACGGTCAGAATTGAAGATGAAATTCAGTCATAAAGGAAGATTTCCAAATTAAAGGGAGTTAACTAGCTTAGATTTGAGTGTAAGAGTCAGTCAACTTAGATAGACTTTAGTGTAAAAGTAAGTGATCTGGGTCACTTCTAATTTGATGAGCAGTGAACCAGGAATTTCATTTTTTGAACTGAAGAGAGATTTTGGTGAGATATTTAATTTAATAAAATGAGATATGCTCTCATAATTACCTTTTCTATTTAATTAAATAATTCTATTTAATTAATTAGAGACACTTTTCTTATTTAATTAAATAACTTCATTTAATTAATTAGGAATGGCTTCCCATTTAATTAAATCACTTTGTGTAATTAATTAGAAGTAAGTTCTCCATTTAACTAAATAATTTTGTTTAATTAATTAAAATAGGCACATTTATTAAGTTAAATAAATTTAATTCCATAGTACATTAGCCTTAGGATATAATTTAATTTAATTAAAGTATAAATATTTAGTAATTAAATTAAATATTAATCAATAGGTTTAATGTGACTAATATGAGTAAATACTATAAGAATTAAATAATAAGCATGATGAATGTAGATTAGGGTTTTTTGCATCTAACAATTAAGTCAAGTAGCGAGTAGTCGAATAAGAATTTGCCTAATGGAATAGGACTTTAGGATTGGTCAAAAATAGACTAGAATTGGTATCATGGCAATGAGCCAATTTTGGGGTATTACAATAGGCTTGTGAAGATTGGGAAGGATGGGGGTAAAAATATATATATATATCCACAGGAAATATGACTTTCTTGATACTTTTTTGAAAATAGCGCTCAATTTCATCTTCATTTGTCAAACTTTGTGCAACTTACTTTTTCCTAGTAAGTACCCAATTCAAGAGTCTATGAGGAAGAAGAAGAAGAAGAATGGATGCAAAAGGAGAAGTAGAGTTTGTGTACAGATCAAAGCTTCCTGACATTTCAATACCAAATCACATGCCATTGCATGCCTACTATTTCCAAAGAATGGTGGAGTTCAAAGAGAAAGCATGCATTATAGAGGGATCCACAGGGAAATTTTACAATTATGAGCAAGTCATGTCAATAAGAAAATGTGTGGATGTTGGTTTAACCAAACTAGGAGTTGGGCATGGTGATGTTATAATGATATTACTCCCCAACTTCCCTCAATTTGTATTCACATTTCTTGGAGGATCTTTCATTCACATTATCATCACTCCTGCAAATCCTCACTATATAGTAGGGGACATTGCAAAGCAAGTCCATATTTTGGGAGCCAAGATAGTCATTACAAGAGCAGCATATGTGGAGAAGCTGGAAAATGTGAAGCAACAAATTGCAATTGTTATGCTTGAGGACCCACCACCAGAGGGATGCATAGCATTCAATGTTGTTTCTCAAGAACAAGATTCAGGAGTGAGATATGAAGTGTGAGTTGAGGAGGTAGTGGCACTACCATTTTCATCAGGTACAATTGGGCTTCCAAAGGGTGTTATGTTAACACACTCGGCACTTGTTTCCAACATTTCTTAGTAGGTGGATGGAAAAAATCCCAATATCTATATCCATTCAAATGATGTCATGTTGTGTTTATTGCCTCTCTTCCACATATATTCTCTTCATATGGTGCTCTGCTCTCTCAAAAGTAGCATTGCCATTTTGATAGTGGAGAAATTTAATGAGATGGGTGTGTTGTTAGTGTTGATAGAGAGATAGAAAGTGAGCATTGCACCATTGGTGCCACCACTAGTATTGGGCATGGTGAAGAGAGGAGAAGTGGAGAATTATGATGTGTCAAGTATGAGAATGCTCATTTTAGGAGTTGCACCTCTTGGGAAAGATTTGGAGATGGAACTTCAAGCAAGGATTCCCAATTCAACCCTTGCCCAGATATAGATCACAAGGCGTAGGGGAGATCAAAGTCATGCTAAGTAGCAAATTCAATATAGAAACAAAGAAGCCCCATGTAATAAAAGAATAGAGCATGCAATTTTTTGGGCTGAGGAAACCATATAAGAACATGCCAAATCAAAGGCAGCTCTCCACAAGCAATGAAAAAGGAAATTTTCAAGAAAAGGCAGAGGTAGTCCATGTAAAATAGTAGAGGTTGACTATAAAGGAGGTCTATGCCAAGTAAGAGGAAGACACCATGCCTTGTTACAGGATGTCCATGTAGTCAAGGAGGTGGATACCAGTCCCCGTGCTATGTCATAAAAATAAAAAAATTGCCATGTGTGAGAAAAATTAAATTAAAAGGAGCTCATGCATATGAAAGACCCATGCATTTAACAACAAAACCACACACTTTGCAAATAGAGAAGCCAAAAGGAGTGCCAATGAAGGAAAGTCCAAAGCGCCATCCTCCAAGGAGTTTAAATGAGTTACACAGAGTAGTGGATAAGAAAAATAGTAAAGGTTTTAGTCCCACATTGGGGACGTGATGGGATTTTCATGGTTTAAGTACAATTCAACACAATAAGCTCAATATCTTAAATACATGGACTTTTGTGGAAGCCATGCTCACGTAGGGGCCCCACTCGTGCATCAAACATAGTTGATAGCTGGATCCAACCATGGAGAAATTTTAAATGAAAGTTCAAAGATTCTGATGTGGCAAGATGCACCAATATTTTGCCACGTGGCCAGATCATGTGGCTACCGCATGCCCACTAAATAGAGTTGCATGAGGTTTAGAAAATGTAGGAATGTAGGATGCCACCATGTGGCAATGGGTCCTATGTGTGGTGAGGTGTCATTGCAAAGCAAGTTCAAGTAGGAATTGACCAGATCATAACACATGTCATGATCAAACGGTGGGCGCATGCCCGCAAAAATGAAGTGCTTGCTAGTTAAGTATTGCAGGCATGTGAAAATCTGACATGTGGTAGGGTGAGACCCAGGCATGGTGACGTGGTGACCAAGACCAGTTGCAAATGGAGGCATAGGATGCTACCACATGGTAGATCCAACGAATGACACATTTCCACATTTCAAAGTTGTACATCAGTTAAATAGTGTAGGAATCCAAAAAGGCAACATGTGGCACCTGGGTTGGGCCTGATGACATGGCATTGTGTTCATGGCAGGTGACTAGATAGAGGTTAGCCAATCAGGTGTTGCCATGTGGCAACTCGGTAAAACCTAAGTTGACCCAAAATACAAGGGTGAAGGAAGAATGGAATTTTTTAAAATATCAAATTTTTAATCATTTTTTCAAAATTTGAAGGTCACATGTAGACACTTCTTTTAAATTTAAAGGGGTGTTTTTCTAAAGTGTAAAGTTTAGAATTTTTGAAAAAAATTAGATGTGCAGACTTGAGTTTTTATAGTAGAGGAGTGATTTTCAAATTGTGATTCTGGGGGTTTTAGGTACTCAAAACATAGACTCCAATATATTTTTGGAGCTTGTTTGCACAGGATGTCACTAGTACATGCTACAGGAGGTTTTGTCTCTAAGAGTGATTTGCATGTTTTATCGGGTGTTTCAAGTCGCCAGTTGTAAAATTCAATGGAAAAATACCTAAAACACATTCAATGACCTTTCCATCTGATTATTTTTAATATTTGTGGTGTTTTGGCTAAAATTTTATCAATTGGCACATATCTGGGTTCAGTTAGCAGATATTTGTCTTTTGCTTAGATTTTTTGCATGTGGAAAAGCAAAGACATAAAGAATATGATTAGTAGTGGATGGTAAAAAGATGAAAGAGGTTTTCAGTTGCAGGAGATTGAATTTCAAGTGGACACATGTCATTCTGAAATCAGATCCAGGAATTCACCTTTGTCTATATCTTGCCTTCTTTCATCCATTGTGAGGGTTCTAGTCTTTGGAGAAAAATAGTCACTACTAAGATACCAAGTTTTGGATCTAGTTTTGGTTACTTCCCATACCGTGATACCATATATTTTTCAGCAATTTCTCTTGTATGAACAGCAATAGGAAGGTTAATGTAGATAGTTCATATCTATTAGGTTGTTTCATGTTTTTCATTTCATGCATATGATTGTATAATTTCAAGGAAATAATACAAAGAGTAGAAGAATTTCATTAGTTTCATTCTGATTCTCATCTCCAGTCTCAGTGAATTTTCAATGTTTTATGGTCTTTGAACAAAGATCTTAGGTCATAGTTGTAGTCCCTTAAGGCTATATTTCATTTCATTGTTGCTTATGACTCGAGGAGTTATGTAAATGCTTCAGGGATTCAACAGGGTTGCAAGTTTATTGAGAAGGATATCATGTAAGAATGAGATTCAGATTGAACATGGATGTCTATTTACAAGTTAAATGGATAGATAAGATATCTGAAGATACAAATAAGTATTAGATATCAATATGTATACATCTGATTCATGGATTTGCCCAATGGTTAAGGCACTGATCAGCTACAGGGTTACTTAGTTCTTGTTCCTGCATATTAGGGGTTTTGCTGAATTCAACATTATTAATCAAATGTTCTTTCCCTTTCATGTTGAAGGACCTAAATGTTTAACCCTCACTTAGCTTATTAGATTCATAGCTTTGCATTTAGCTACTATAGATTGATGTCATTTCATGATTCATCAGGAGAAATAAGGTTAAAATCTACTTAATAGATTCAGGGATATGTTTTTGCACTAATATGATATCATTTGAATCTGAGGTCCAACTGCCTAGGTTTTGCAAAGCTTGAAGTAGAAGAAGGGTCAAGCCTTATAGTTGGCCCAATGTCTAAAATGGAATGTTGAAAATGAGAGTTAGCTGCCCCTAGATATGTCATATTCTCATTGGGATAATTGAAAACCCTCTAGCATTTTCAAACACCAACAAAATGGCGACTCTGTTGGAGAGTCTATGAAAGAATTCATTGATAAGGAGCTGGAAATCTCTAATACATTGTGCATATTTAGTTTTGTATGAAAGGTTTCATGCACCCTAGTAATTTTTATCCTCTATGGCAGTATGTTGTGAGACTTGGATTTAAATTGTATTTTATGAATTCCATAAGTTTGTATTCAATTAGTTCGATCTCTACAAGTGCTATTATAAAGTTTCAGATTCAAAGGATTGATCACTATCTTGTTCTCTTTTCAAAGTGTTTGAGGATCTGCAAGTTTATTTCATGATTTTTCATAATATATTACTAAAAAGTCTTCTATTAAAAATGTGTCAAGCTATCCAGATAACAATCATAGCCAAGAGGAAGAAACTAGTAGTGAAATCTTGTTAAGTGTTGATGAGATTTCTAACTTGTTGGCTCATGATTTTGAAAGGTATGCTAATTTATCCAAGGATTCTTGTGTTTATCCACATTTTGCAATTTCATATAGTGAAGTCAGTTATCCTAAATTTGATGCTAAAGAAGATGTAGTTTCAGAATATGCTTTGTCAAATTTTGGAGGTGTATGTGATGGTAATCTGTATATCAATGCACATGATGACTTCTATGTTGAGAAGAGAGATATAGAGATAAGGTCTGTTGCTGATTCATTTTCTCCTTGTTTTCATGAAGCTGAGATACATTTAGATTGCTCATGTGATGAAAGTAATACTAATGAATTGGTTTATCCTAGTGAGTTATTTGAGGGAAAATCTGATATGGATCAGCATATGGTGAACATGCAATTTCATGATAGTACTTATGATTTGGGGTTTAATCATTTGTTGGAATGTGAAGAAGATGTATCATATGTTCAATCTAATTTATGGAGTATTGATATTGCAAATGAGGAGAAATCAGATTCTATGTACTCTTCACACCCAGAGGCACAAGGTGAGTTACAAATTGATTCATGTAACTCGTTGAATGAAATAGAGTACCAAGATTTTGTGTTTTAGGTTGAAGGAATCCATGATTTAGTTAATAGTGATCAGTTTTAGTTTCTTGTCAATTGCTATGATCATGCTGATTCATATTTTCATAGTGAGCAAGATGAAGAAAGTATGTCTGATTTTTATATGCACTATGAAGATGATAATAGTTTTGTTTTCCCTAATGAACTAATTGCAAATGTTGATGTGCTAGGTGAAACAAATGGAAATGATAATTTTAGTTTACCTCAGGAGAATGTAAATGAAAATCAAGTGTATGACAGAGGTAAAAAAATTTAAAAACTTTTCAGTGGCCCGAGACCATCATGTGTACATAGTTAGATAGTTTCCCTGTTTTCAATAAAGTTGTTTGAGAGAAGTTTTTTCTGTCAGGCATGTGGTTTGCTTCTCCTAGAGATCTAAAATCTTGTCATGCCCCCAAGGGGCATGCATCCCTAGATAGAGCCACTATTGGTGCTCAAAATTGCATTCTCATTTTTTAGCGTCTATTTGAAATTTTGAGTCAAATCAAGCCCCATAAATGCACGTGTACCTGGCTATCAGTTTGAGGCCTAAAAGGTGTTTAATTCTTCTAACACCTTTCATCTAGTGTGCCTACTTGTTCCATGAAGGTCAATTTCCATTCTGAGCCATTTCATGAAGTCTTGTTTTGAGCTAGTGTTAAATCTGCATTTTCACCCAACTGTCAAATAGCGACAGGAGGCTATGTTTGCAAGTGAATATCTCACACCGAGAAACATTTTGTGATTTTCCACTTTGAGAATGTCTAATATCCATACTCAAGAACCTATGTTTCAAATTTTGAGTCATTTTAAATCTGTTTGACTAGGTTTTGAATCCCTCAAAGTTAGTCAATTATTGTTTCATGCTTTTGTGTAATTGTGAAAATTTCTAGGAAGCCCTGTTTGACCTGTAATAACTTTTGACCAGTTGAACAAAATGCTAAATTTCCTTTTGTGTTACATTTTAGATGTTAGAAAATTGTTATGTTGCAAGTTTTAGCTTATTAAAAATTCATTTGATCAATTTTCAAATGCTATTCCAAACGCAATTTTTATCTTTTCACTGGTGTTAGCATTTGTAGAGTTGTTGGAACCCTTGTTCGGGACATCATAACTTGAAATCCATCATTTCCTAGATCAAATGGATTATACCACTATTTTGTCACGTTAAAATGCTTTAAATGTGCCAGTTTGAAAGTCTTGAGAAATCTATATACACACTTTTCCAGGTCAATTCCATTTGCAAAAAATTGATTTCCTGCCATTGTTTTAATCTACAAAATCTGAGTAGCCCACTCTGAACGCTCGTCATTTGGACCCTCTTATTCATCATGAGTCCAAATCATAGATCCATACTCTCCTCATGACAGTGAACTAGCGTCCCAATTTTTGTGCCCTCAAGTGTCTATTTGCCCAATTTTTTAAGCAGATTCTGAACGCAATTTAGTGTTTTCTTACATGTTTTCTTGCAGGTAGTTCTGAGAGGTCAACTTTGATAGTGAATATTTTTTGACCCCAAATTCGTCATGAGATGAGATTTGACAAGGTGAAAGTGTGCGGAACAAAGAATCAGTGTGCTGATTTTTTGAGCTCAATCACGTGTTTGGATCAGTTTTTAAAGCCAACCGACAGGCCTTGTTAGCTAAAAGTTGCAGTTTGCAGATAAATGATAAAATAAGTTTTAAATCATCGCTCAGTGGTCAAATTTGATTTTCATCAAGATAATGGACGCTGTGGGCCAGTTTGGAAGTTTAGGTGTTTGAGTTCGAATTTTTTTTTAGCCAGACCCACTTTGGGGGCCCGACTAATCCGCACCAAAATGATTAGAATTGCAAGTTTTAAAGGGTTTGCAAAGTATTATAATTGGTTATAATCATGAAGTGCATATGAATTTTAAAGTTTAGCTATTTACCGGAATGAAGGGAATAAAACTCTCATGTACGAAGGCATCTTAGGGCATGTGATGGGCTTGTGAAGATTAGGAAGGATGGGGTTAAAAATATATATATATATCCATATGAAATATGACTTTCCTGATACTTGTTTGAAAATAGCTCTCAATTTCATCTTCATTTGTCAAACTTTGTGCAAATTCCTCTTTCCTAGTAAGTACCCAATTCAAGAGTCTATGAGGAAGAAGAAGAAGAAGAATGGCTGCAAAAGGAGAAGTAGGGTTTGTGTATAGATCAAAGCTTCCTAGAATTTCAATACCAAATCACATGCCATTGCATGCCTACTGGTGGAGTTCAAATAGAAATCATGCATTATAGAGGGATCCATAGGAAAAGTTTATAATTATGAGCAAGTCATGTCAATAAGAAAATGTGTGGATGCTGGTTTAACCAAACTAGAAGTTGGGCATGGTGATGTTATAATGATATTGCTCCCCAATTACCCTCAATTTGTATTCACATTTCTTGGAGGATCTTTCATTGGCGCTATCATCACTCCTATAAATCCTCACTATACAGTAGGGGAGATTGCAAAGCAAGTCCATATTTCAGGAGCCAAGATCGTCATTACAAGAGCAGCATACGTGGAGAAGCTGGAAAATGTGAAGCAACAAATTGTAATTGTTACGCTTGAGGACCCACCACCAAAGGGATGCATAGCATTTAGTGTTGTTGCTGAAGAACAAGATTCATAATTGGGATATGAAGTGGGGGTTAAGGAGGTATTTGCACTGCCATTTTCATCAGGTACAACTAGGCTTCCAAATAGTGTGATGTTAACACACTCGACACTTGTTTCCAATGTTACTCAACAGGTAGATGGATAAAATCCCAATATCTATATCCATTCAAATGATGTCATGTTGTTTTTTTTGCCTCTCTTCCACATATATGCTCTTCATATGGTGCTCTGCTCTCTCAAAAGCAGTGCCGCCATTTTGATAGTGGAGAAATTTAATAACATGAGTGTGTTGTTACAGTTGATAGAGAGATACAAAGTGAGCATTGCGCCATTGGTGCCAACATTGGTGTTGGGCATGGCAAAGAGTGGAGAAGTGGAGAATTATGATGTGTCAAGTATGAGAATGCTCATTTTAGGAGTTGCACCTCTTGGGAAAGTTTTGGAGATGGCACTTCAAGCAATGATTCCCAATGCAACCCTCGCCCGAATATAGATCACAAGGCGTAGGGGAGATCAAAGTCACGCTGAGTAGAAAATTCAACATAGAAATAAAGAAACCCCACACAATAAAAGAATAGAGCATGCAGTTTGTTGGGTTGAGGACACCATATAAGAACATGCCAAATCAAAGGCAACTCCCCACAAGCAATGAAAAAGGAAATTTGCAGGAAAAGGTAGAGGTAGTCCACATAAAATAGTAGAGGCTAACTATAAAGGAGGTCTACGCCAGGTAAAAGGAAGACTCCGTGCCTTGTTACATGATGTCCATGCAGTCAAGGAGGTGGATACTAGTCTGCATGCTACACCATAAAAAAAAATGTGCCATCTGTGAGCAAAATTAAATTAAAAGGAGCTCACACATATGAAAGACCCACATATTTAACAACAAAACCACACACTTTGCAAATAGAGAAGCCAAAAGGAGCACTAGTGAAGGAAATTCCAAAGTGCCATCATCCAAGGAGTTTAAATGGGTTGCGCAGAGCATTGGATAAAAAAAATAGCAAAGGTTTTAGTCCCACATTGGCGACGTGATGAGATTTTCATGGTTTAAGTACAATTCAACACAATTAGCTCAATGTCTTAAAGACATGGGCTTTTGTGGAAGCCATGCTAGCACAGGGGCCCCACCCATGCGTCAAACATAGTTGACAACTAGATTTGACCATGGAGAAATTTTAAACAAAAGTTCAAAGACGCTGATGTGGCAAGATTCACTAGGATTCTACCACATGGCTAGATAGTGTGGTTGTCGAATGCCCACAAAATAGAGTTGCATGAGGTTTAGAAAATGTAAGAATGTGGGATGCCACCACATGGTAGTGGGTCTCACATGTGGTTAGGTGTAATGTAGAGTAGGTTTAGGTAGGAATCGACCAGATCATGGCATGTGTCATGATTCGAAAGTGGGTGCATGCCCAAAAAAAAAAGTGCTTTCTAGTTAAGTATTGTGGGCATGCAAAAATCTGACATGTCGAAGTGCAAGACCTAGGCATGGTGATGTGGTGACTAGGACCAATTATGGATGGAGGCATAGGATGCTGCCACATGGCAGATCTGACGAACTATGCATTTCCACATTTCAAAGTTGCACATTAGTTAAATAGTGCAAGAATGTGGAAAGATGACATGTGGCACCAAGCTTAGGCACGATGACATGCAACTATGTTCATGGAAAGTGACTGGATAGAAGTCAGCCAATCAGGTGTTGCAATGTGGTAGCTCGATCAAGCCTAAGTTGACCCGAAATACAAGGGTGAAGGAAGAATGCTTCTTTTTTTAATATCAAAATTTTAATCATTTTTTCAAAATTTGAAGGTCACGTGCAGACACTTCTTTTAAATTTAAAGGGGTATTTTTCTAAAGTGTAAACTTTAGAATTTTTGAATTTTTGAAAAAAATTAGATGTGCAGACCTGAGTTTTTATAGCAGAGGAGTGATTTTCAAACTATGATTCTGGGGGTTTCTGGTACTCAAAACATAGAGTCCAATATATCATTGAAATTGGACAAAGATGAGCTATCCATTTTTGGAGCTTGTTTTTGCATAGGATTTCACTAGTACATACAACATGAGGTTTTGTCTCTCACAGTGATTTACATATTTTATCAAGTGTTTCAAGTCACGACTTACAGGATTCAATGGAAAAACACCTAAAACACATTTAATGACCTTTCCATCTAATTATTTTTTAATATTTTTGGTGTTTTGGCTAAAATTTTATCAATTGGCACATATCTAGGTTCAATTAGTAGATATTTGTCTTTTGCTTAGATTTTTTGCATGTGGAAAAGCAAAGTCATAAAGGATATGATTAGCAGTGGATGGTAAAAAGATGAAAGAGATTTTCAGTTGCAGGAGATTGAATTTCAAGTCGACACATGTCATTTTGAAATCAGATCCAGGAATTCACCTTTGTCTATATCTTGCTTTCTTTCATCCATTGTGAGGGTTCCAGTCTTTGGAGAAAAAATAGTCACTACTGAGATACTAGGTTTTGGATCCAGTTTTGATGTGTTCCCATACTGTGATACCATATATTTTTCAGCAATTTCCCTTGTATGAATAGCAGTAGGAAGGTTAATATAGATAGTTCAGATCTATTAGGTTGTTTCATGTTTTTCATTTCATGCATATGATTGTATAATTTCAAGGAAATAATACAAAGAGCAAAAGAATTTCATTAGTTTCATTCTGATTCTCATCTCCAGTCTTAGTGAATTTTCAATGTTTTATGGTCTTTGAACAAAGAGCTTAGGTCATAGTTGTAGTCCCTTAAGGCTGTATGTTGTTTCATTGTTCTTTATGACTCAAGGAGTTATGTAAATCCTTCAGGGAATCAATAGGGTTGCAAGTTTATTGAGAAGGATATCATGTAAGAATGAGATTCAAATTGAACATGGATGTCTATTTACAAGTTAAATGAATAGATCAGATATCTGAAGATACAAATAGGTATCAGATATCCATATGCATGCATCTAATTCATGGATTTTCCCAATGGTTAAGGCACTAATCAGCTACAGGGTTACTTAGTTCTTGTTGCTACATATTAGGGGTTTTTTTGAATTCAACATTATTAATCAAACATTCTTTCCCTTTCATGTTGAAGGACCTGAATTTTTAACCCTCACTCAACTTATGAGATTCATAGCTTTTCATTTAGCTACTATAGATCTGTGTCATTTCATGAGTCATTAGGAGAAATAAGGGTAAAATCTTCTTAATAGATTCAAGGATATGTTTTTGCATTGGTACGGTATCATTTGAATCTGAGGTCCACCCACCTAGGTTTTGTAGAGCCTGAAGTAGAAGAAGGGTCAAGCCTTATAGTTGGCCTGGTGTCTGAAATGGCATGTTGAAAATGGGAGTTAGCTACCCCTAGATATGTCATATTCTCATTGGGATAATTGAAAACCCTCCAGTGTTTTCAAACACCAACAATATGACAGATCTAATGATTTCACTCTAAGTGCTTATACTGATGTAGATTGGGCAAGTAGTATGGATGACAATAAAAGCACCAATGGTGGAGCCTTCTTTCTTGAAGGAAGATGGGTTTCTTGGTTAAGTAAGAAGTAGGATTGTACATCATAAATTACAATGGAAGTAGAGTATGTTGTAGTAGCAAATAATTGCAATAAAGTCATTTAGATGAAGCATATGTTTAAGAATATAAGGATAGAAATCAATGAACTTGTTGTTATAAATTGTGACAACAAAAGCATGGTAAATATGTCTAAGAATCCAATGTTGCATTCTAAGGCCAAGAACATTTCTATTAAGTATCATATGTTGAGAGACAAAGTTGCAAAAAAAAAAAAATTAGATTTAAGTATGTGAGCACTAAAGAGAAAATTACAGATATATTACTAAGCCTTTTCCCAAAGAGACTTTTGAGGATTTGCAAGGTATGCTTGGGGTTATTCCCCTTCCTACATCAGAGTAGAAGATGCAAGAGTGCATCAGTCTAGTGTAATAGAGCACCATTATTCTATGGACTGAATGTTGATTCTTCCTATATGGGGGACTATCTATGATGGACAAAGTCATCTAGGACACTTTTTGGATATTGTTTTGAATAGTGTCTTTTGACACTTGAGCTTGTAAGTATCAGTTGTTGTAGAGTTTGATGCAATAAGTTGGTTGTTGAAACCTTTGACATTGATGTCAATGGGGGAGAATATTGCATGAAAAAAATTATGCTAAGGAAGATGTTTGGCATGCATATAGTATATTTGGCATAAGAACAACATGGAATGATAGTTTTACATAAAGAAAATTGAGGTATATAATTGGGGGAGAATGATTGATGAAGAGGATTTCAAAAGATTAACAATCTTTTCTTAGTATTCTTGGAACTAGATGTTTTTCATTTATGTTTCCATCAATGCCAAAGGGGGAGATTGTTATAAGATTTGTTACAAGCATAAATACTAATGATTTTCCTATGAGGGAGTACTATAGATATGTTACTATGATGATATGTTACATTCATGACTGAGTTTGTCATTGATGTCAACATAGCAGTTTTATGTGGCATCTGACAGAAGAACAATGGAAAGATAAAATTGGTACAGATAGCTAGTTGAGTATTCTAACTATCTAAGGTTATAAGAGATACTTTTGAGTGTCTAGTATATGTAGTTAACATTGGAAGAAGGAAGGATTAGTCTAGAAGAAGTTATGTAAGTTTTTGTGATGTCTGTTCTAAGATAGAGTTTATAGAAGCATGTTTTGGTAAACTCGTCATATCTCTTAGTAGAGTTGATATCTTGAGAATTAAGGTTGGTGAAATCAAGAATACATGTTGATGATGATGTGGCTAAGATCACTTGTCATAATATTGAGTTTACAAAAATTTCTTCAAGTTACAAGTCCAAAGATTTATGTTATCATTAAGTGTAATGTGTTTTTAATGTGGTCCTATTCTAATAGCTAACTGAGGGAATTTTTTTGAGGACTCAATATAAAGGAAGGAAATATTCATTTATCAAGAAAATTTATTATATGGTTTTATTATTAATGATAAGTAGTAGAGAGTGTAGAATGCAAAGTTGAACAAAGCAGTGTAGAAGTGAAGGGAAATTTCATTGCTGAGGTTTTGCTTGGTGATTTGAAGTTTGGTATTTGGATCCAAGGTTTGTGACTTGGTCTAAAAGGTTTAATAGTGATTGGTCTAGTTTATAGGATAGAGAAAAGAGTAACATAACAATAAATTATTTTTTTTATTAGTGAGCTCTTCTTGTAGCCGAAATTGCATGTTTGGGCAGTGGGCTCATCTTACATATATTGTACTACAAATCCTAACAAGGTTGAAATCTTCTAAAAAGAACTCTATGTACTAAATTTTTTGATAGAATCCTAATAGGTTCCATCCTCTAACAAGGAATATTTATATTAGTACATCACCTTTTGGGCATCATTCCCACCAGGGTTTTCCCTCTGATCAACAGTTTCCCTAGTCAACATATCTAGTGTAATTGTCTATGTACATTTTATTATGGTTCTTGTTTACTAAATGGTTAAGATTGTTTAAAGAAGATAAATGTTTTCATTTTTGGATAATTGATTCACCCCCCACCCCCAATTATCTTAGTGGACTATTGTTTCTAAAAATAACCTAGGAAAACCTCAATGAGGGAAAAACCTAGCCTCCAAAAGCATCCATCACCATGTATTATTTAGCAAAAACACCATTGCAATAAAACTATGTAAGCCTTCAAAGCCATAGCCACAACCGAGAAATCCATGTGAATAAGCATGAAACCACACATCCCATGCCATGCTTCCAACCTTCACAAATGCTCCTTTGGCTAACTTGGAAAGCTTTGTCCTGCTTGACTCTTGATTTTTTCCCTTTTGCCTTCTCACTCCAACAACTACCATTTTGGCTACTTATATAGTAACAAGTCCCACAAAACTAGCAAGTGGTATTACATAAACTATTTTCTACCTAACCCATTGACCCCACATTTAATATTGGAATTTTAATTCTTTTTCCCAATATTAAATAATTACATGATATATTATCACAATGTTACAATATAACTCATCAAGTATATCCCATAGGAATATTTCCATGTTGCACATCCATTTAGGTGCAAAATTACATAATAGAATAAAATAATATAGTATAACAATATTATGCAATGCGTGCAACACCCATTATCTCAACAATATCTCACTTTTATACATTGTATAGGGTCATTCCGTAGCCACATAAATGAACAAGAGAACAATCCCTCCCAGCACATCCACTATTATGGATCAAAGTACACCATGTGCTCCATCTTGGTACCTACAACAAAATTAAAGTATCCAGCATCTCAAACATGAATGAAGCCACTACCACTAGACATAAATAGAATCCATCGAAAGAGAAAGACACCCAACTTGTCACATTAGAAGATCATAAAATCCTATACTAATTAAAATTTCAAGCACAAAAATCTGATCCAAAGGAAAATCACATATATCAATAGTTGTCAAAATATCCATAGCTGAAATAGCACCCACAACAAGTGCCAAACCCATCTAAATATCAATACCTCCAAAGGTATACCAAGTGAATCTAACATCATCAACATATCCAACTTGTAACTTGCAATCACAAGCCTCAAGAGAAATACCTACCACATATATACCAAGAAGCTCCAATTGCAAAAGATAATGTCAAATCTATAACCAATCCACTCACAAAATCTCAAAGAAGTGAATCCATGTAATCTCAAGGACATCCACAATACATAAACCAATAACCTACAAGAAAAAGTCTCATAAAAAGTCTCCAACACTCTCCCAAATTCTCCACAACCAACAGAGGAAAGAGATAAAGGAATAACCATGTCATCTCTCACATGACATACATGAGCACAAACCAGTGATCACAATCTCTAACCAATCTCAAATCTAGTGTAATTGAAACCAAACATCGAGGAAGATAACCAAGACCAAAGAGAAACGATACAAATCATAACCTATATCATGTCCTTCTACACACACCTCTAGATTTAAACTATGCAAGTATGATCTCCTCCATAAAACCCCAACAAGAAGCCACAACAACACCCAAACTATACCATATAACTAATCATGGATGTAAGCCTCTCACAAGAAGATCAAACTCATAAACCATTCCTAATCTAAGGAATATTCCCAATATAAAACCATCTCCCAAACTCAACCAACATAAAAACATCTACAAATGGAGATAAACAATGTGAAACCATCTCTCAAATGAACTCTCCAAAACTAACTCATGTATCATAGCTCAAGATCCATATCCATGAAAGACAAGCATAAATGTAATGCACCTAAGAAAACAATGGTATATACCTCTCAAGTAGAAAATTGCCAAGTAGACCAAGAGTGGGGAATGTGAATACTCATCAAGATATCTAGGTCATCAACCAAGACTCATCTAAGACCAATCTTCTCTCAATTCCATATTAGGTGAATTCCCCTCAGATTTCCTCCTAAAACCATCAACCATCCCAACAAATAATTCTCTAATCCAAGAGAAATCAACATCACCACCACCTCTAAGTATCCATGAGCACTTGTAACCAATAAATCCATGCCAACTCCAAATGCAACATAACAATATCATGAAGTAACCAACTTATGATCAATGTAGTCAATACCAAGAAACTAAACCAAGATCATTGTCAAAGTTCCAACCATGGCCTCAGGAAATAAATATGACAACATAATCTAAACCATCTCAACCAAAGAGATAACATGTTCCATATGAACACATCATAACATGTCAAAACTCTAAACACATATCAAGATTACATCATGAGATAATAATGAAACCATCCTAACACCAAGGATATTGTTGCTCATTTTGTGCCCCACCAATATTCAAATTTTAAATTCTTACCCACCAATAGCTAGTTTCCAGAGTTAATGAATATTTTAAATGCCTGAGAAACATTGAAAATTTTTTAAAAAATCAAACTTATGATATGTTTCGGTCGGCCTACATCCTATCCCATCATTGGATCTTCTTAGGATCTACGACCCTCACTACGTCACCAAGAAAAGCTACTCGATAGATATGCATAGCAACTTAGAAATTTTTTGCCACGTAGATTGGTAGGCCTAGTTTGGTAGCGGTGGTTTTTTGTTTTTTTACCGCCAAGTTTGGATAAAGTCACTAGCACTCGCTACCTCGCTACTAGAAATTTCAAAACAACTTGTTGTTAGCAACATAGCGAGTCATTGTGAAATGAGTGTTTGGTGGGACCTCATGTGATGTGGATGCTCAGGAGGGATCCTAACCATTGGATCAATGCAAAATCAATAGTCCTCACTAACTTGCTATGGAAAGATGCTCAAAAGATATATATAGTGAGATAGCGATTCACTGCCACGTGTCTCGTGGGGCCAGGTTTTTTCAATAAGCCACAGGGTGGACCTCGAACCAATGATGCACCAAGAATGAATGTACAGATTAATGACATGTCAGTGATTGGTTGATTTCTCATTGGCTAGGGTGATGACAGTGCAAAAAAAGGGCCAGTCCCTTCAGTGCATCCTTCACTATTGTCAGATCAACATGGATCAAAGGTCCTTGTTAACTCACCATGGGAAGATGCATGCTGTTTAGATATAGCGAGTTAATGACCTGGCGACATGTGGATTATGGGTCCTATTTTCCTTGGCAGGCTACAAAAGCAAGAACTTACTAGAAAAGTTGGAGAAAGGTCAAGTTTCTATTGGTCAACACATTGACAAAGTGGGTGTATCTTCAAGACCGTCGAATGGTGGAAGATCAATGTTTCTCGCTAGGTCGTTATGGAAAGATGATCGATCTTTAGCTATAGTGACATAGCGAGGATTTGCCATGTATCCTCAGAGTTCTCTAGGTCCAGTTGAGGCAGTAATAGTTAGATGCAGCTGGCAGTTAGTGTAACATCACGGTTAGGATTCTTTGAGAAAAGTTGGCATAGTTGGTGAAGGAAGGAATGGTCAACCATGTAAGACCTGAAAGGTGGCAGAATGGAATGAACTGATTGGCCCACGTGGCTCGTCCTGATGCCAAGATAGATTGACTAAGTTAACTTGCTGATTCACAAACCAGGAACAGAGGAAATCAAGGTTTTTTGTGAATCCAATCTTCATGATCAACCCCAACCACCAGGAAATGAATGCTAAATGTGAGAGAGCACTCCATCGCCTCCGAACTTCAATGCAGTGGTTGAGGAGTAACTAAAATTAGAGGACATCTCAGTTATGCCTGCACTATAAAGGTAGATTTTGTAAATTTTGAAAGGGTCAAAACATTCTCTGTTGTTCTCTGCTATTGCTCTACAACTCTAGTGTAAAATTCCCCTTGCCTCTGAACTGTATGATTCTCTACCTTATCTCCTTCAACCATTGGTATGAAAGTTCAAGAACTCTTTTCCTTCACCATTGTTTTGTCAAAGCCTATAATCTACCTGACTGTATCTCTTTTAGCCTATTGATGACATATAAGTGAATCTTCTCTTTCCTTGTGTCGTTCATTCATATTTTCTGGTCTGCATGTGGTTATTAGATTAAAAGCAAGTCTGAATGTGTATATGCATAGTTTCATTCTAGTTCAATAGTGCATATATGGGCAGAGATTGGTCTAAACACTCTATTTTGGTGCATCGCCTCTTTAGATTAGATTAGGTAGATTTTCTTTCATGCTCTCCTTCTCCCTTTTCCTTTCCAAGAGTAGTTAGGTGTATCCTGATAGTAAGAGGAAGCCAGCCTTCTCTGGAGACTCAACCTCACAGTTCAAGTCCCACAAGTTGGAGGTTGTTTCCATGTTTCGCTAGGTTGTCCTCATGCATAGGCTTTGGACAAGGGTGCAAACCTAAGTGACAATAGTTTTTGGCACGCCCGGTGGGACATCAATAATCTTAAAATTTTAAGCCTACTAGTGTGAAAGGGAAGATTTCAAGACCAATACTGAGGATATAGTACTGGCTTTGATGTTCAAGCCTTCAAGAGGCTCATTCTTCAAAGTACTTGGTGATTCTGAGCTTCAATACATATCTAGTTCCAGACCAAAGGTGCAGTGATTCATGCCCAGAGCTAAAACAAGGGCATCTTCTAGAGGTAAGTTTCATTACCAAGAGCTTTCACTTTCAAATCTTAGAAGAAGGAGGACTAGAATATCTTTATCACCAATTAGGAGTGCAATAGTAACAAATACCCCTGCAAGATCTATCTCTACTCCTCCTATTATTAGATCTCAGCCTAGATTTCCATCAATACATATCAATAGATCACTTCTCTATATGGTGTTGCCTAGAGCTCATACTTTTTCCACCTTTAATGGTGGGAACCCTCTCCTATTAGCCCAAAGACATGATATACCAATAGCTACTCTCAAAAGTATACCAGAGTTTATTGGTGAAACTTCTATCTCTCCCTCAGAACACATTCAAGAGGTTGCAAATGTTTGTAATATCCATCTTATTATAGAGGATGATGTTGTAGTTAGACTCCTAGCCTCATCCTTGAAAGGAAAAGAACTACAATGGTATACAGGTTTAGCTCATGGTTCTATAACAGATTGGGATGGATTAGGAGCAGGATTGTGCAAACATTTTGAGGATAAAAGTGACTATTTGTCGCTTTTAGAGTAGTTGACTACTATAAAAAGAGCCCCCCATGAATGTATGACTAATTTTAATTATAGATTTCAAAAGACATGGGATAGAATACCTACTTCAGTGAAGCCTACCCCTAGTAATGCCTTCTTACATTATCTTAGAGCTTTTAACAGTGATATTGCCACCACAATCCAAACTATGGGAGGAGATACCTTACCTAATGCTTATGAAATAGCAATAAAATTAGAGAACGTCCTAATACAAGGAGGTAAGTTAGCTCCAAGGCCTCCTATTCCCCTCTTCCCTAATGTTCCAAATCATCAACCAATAGTGGATCCTCTTCCCACAACTTCTACATCATAATCTCTTGTCCCAGTCCCTCAAGCTTCTACATCTTCAAATGGGATAGATGAAGTTAAAGAAATGATGCAATCTCTAATGCAGAACATTGACAAAAGAGAGAAGAACCTAGAGAAAAGCTTGCAAGATCAAGGAAAGAGGCTGGAGGATAATTTCTCTATGATGCAGAAAGTGAGCAACAAGGTGGTGACTTTAGAAAGACAGCAAGCTCAAGGTAGTAAACCTCATCAATTGCCATATCAAACCCCAAGCAGTGGTAGGCCTCAAAATCCTAATCATTGAGATAATTCTTTTGATCAAAGTAGGCAGGGTGGCCATGCTTCAACCTCGACTATAAATCAAAGTAGGGCCATAGTCCCTCAAAACAATATGGCTCAAGATCAAGATTTTTTTCCATTCTGCAACTACTCCTATGCCTATTGTATGTGTCAAAAAGTTAAATATTTTATGGCTTTGATAGTCCAAGAGCCTACAGCAATACAATCATACAAAGAGGACCAATGCAAGGATGCCTTAGATATGCAAAGATAGGGTGATTTCTCTTTTATGAATCATCAAATGGAGGAGCATTATAATGTAAACCAAGATTCCATTGCTCATAACACTAGAAGCAAAAGAAGAGCTATGAAAGATGTTATCCCTCCTCCCCCTAATCAAGCCTCAACTTCAAGTGCAATATCTCATGAGCAAGAAGCAAATAATCAATCAAGTACCTTTTAGCAACAAAGGCAAAATCATGGCAGAAAGGAAACAAGTGATCCTCAAGCTATTCCACATCAACCTCATGCAATTGCAGCTCCCAAAGTTTCTACCAAGACACCTACTATGCCATTCAGTGTGGTAGAGCAAATGAAGAAGACAAATGTGAATATCTCCATGTGGGATGTTGTTGCTATTATACCCATACAAAAGAGGTTGTTGCAACAAGAATTGGAAAAGATTGAACCAAAAGACCAAACACCTAGTATGAAAAGTGCCACAAGTCTAGTACAACCATCAAGAGAAGTAGAAACAAGCAAAAAGGTTAGACCTCCTCCATTCTATGTTTCTCTAATTATAGGGGGCAAGCTAGTCCATAATTGCATGATTAATTAAGGAGCTAGTAGTTTAGTGATGCCTAGGTGTGTTGCTGATGCTTTGGGAATGAAATATGAGCCCATTGTTAGGGATGTATTATAGTTGGATGGCAGTATTGTCAAGACTGTAGGGATCCTTAAAAATGTGGAGATGGCCTTACATGCATGCCCTAGTTGTACTATAACCCAAGATATCTCTGTTGCTGAGGTCAAGCCATATTTTGCCATCTGTCTATCAAGAGACTTTACTACCCAAATAGGTGGTTTCATATCTTTTGATTGGTCATATATGCCTTTCAAGACAAGATATGGAGAAAATGCTTCAATTAGAGTAGATCCTCAAGCCCTCCATCATACTGAACCCTACATCCCCAACTCTATCAACATGAATTTCCCTATCCTAGAGATGAATGAGAGTGACATAGTGAATGAGCCCACTACTTCCCTAGTAGAGATACCTAATTTTTTCTTGGATGAGTGAGCTAATGCGTATCAATTTGACCCTATGTTGGAAACCCTTGAGACAAGCCTCAATACATATTGTATAGTGGAAAACGATGCTCTAGTTCCCAATCTTGTGAGTACTAAAGAAGATATGAGTGAAATATGGAGTATGTACTTTGATGGATCAAGAAATAAAAATGGATCAAGGGTCGGTGTGATGTTGATTTCTCTTGCACAAGTAAGGTATTACTTCTCATTTAGGATCTAATTCAGTTGCACTAGTAATGTGATCGAGTATGAATCCTTGATTCAAGGCCTCCTACTTGCTCAAAAAAGAGGAATTCAAGCCTTAAGGGTGTATGGAGATAGTGAGTTGGTGGTTAATCATGTGAGAGATTAGAATACCACCAAGAATAGTTTGCTCAAGTCTTATAAACATAGAGTGTGGGATTTTCTTGAAGGTTTCAATGCATCTAACATTCAAAGCATCCTAAAAAAAAATAGACATGCTGATAGACTTGCAGCAATAGGTGCATCTTATGATGTGCCAGGGTATCTTGAGGAGGAGAAGAAGCAACAAATTAGAGTGGTAGTAAGGCCTGCTATCCCTGATAACAACAACCATTGGCAAGTGTTTGAGTCTAATGAGAAAATTGTGAGTTTCTTGCAGAATGAGGCAGAATTTTTAGAGAGAAATCAGTCAAGACTGCAAAATTAGTATGGTGATCAAATCATTCATCTTAGTTCTAATAAGTTTCCTAAGGGTCTCATTACCTTAAAAAGTGTTTTTAATCCCGATGACCAAACAAGAGGCAGAGGCATGAACCTAGCTGCTAAGGAAAGTGACTACATTCTAGTCATGGTTTCTGATGGAAGGTCTTTAAACATGGGTAAGGTATGTTCTAAAATTGAACAAGAAAACTTTATTCATCTGTGTCAAGAATTTAATGATGTTTTTTCTTGGACATATTATGATTTAAAGGGTTTTGACCCAAGGTTATTTCAGCATACCATAGATCTAGTTGATAATGTAAAACTAGTAAGACAAAAATAGAGACCAGTGAATCCCAAGATTGAACCTTTAATGAGAAAGGAGCTATCCAAATTGATTGAGGCCCACATAATTTTCCCTATCAAGCACTCATCATGGGTGGAAAATCTTGTCCCTGTTAGAAACAAGAAAGGAGAAATTAGATTGTGTGTGGACTTTAGGGACCTTAACCAGGCTTCCCTTAAAGATCACCACCCCCTCCCTTCTATGGAGCAAATTTTGTCCAATGTTAGCGGTTCAAAGAGATTTTCATTTCTTGATGGATTTTTTGGCTACAATCAAGTGCTAGTTAAGGAGTCTGATAGATACAAGACTACATTTACCACTAAATGGGGTACCTATGCTTATTTTAAGATGCCATTTGGGCTAACCAATGCAGGTGCTACATTTCAAAAGGCAATGGAGATGGCTTTCAAAAGATCAATTGACAAGTTTGTCTTAGTTTACCTTGATGATATTATTGTGTATTCAAAGGATATAGAAGATCATTTTGATCATCTAAGACAGGTATTCTTAAGATGTAGAGAGTTTGGGGTTTCCCTTAACCCAAGCAAGTGTGTCGTTGCTACTAGCCAAGGAAAATTATTAGGATATGTTGTATCTGAGGATGGCTTAACCATTGATCTAGAGAGAACAAAAGCAATACTTGCCCTCCCTCTTCCTAAACACAAGAAGGGGCTGCAAAGTTTCCTTGGTAGGATAAATTTTGTGAGAAGGTTTATCCCTAATCTTGCTACCATGGTAAAACCTCTTACAGCTATGCTCAAGAAAGTTATGGTCTTTGCATGGACCAAGGAAGGGAAGGAAAGTTTTGAAGAGATCAAGGCAGCCATAGTCTCAACCCCTTCTCTCATGAACCCAAAGTTTGAGAAGGATTTCATCCTTTATACTCTAGGTGGTGAGTCAAGCATTTCTACTGTCCTGACTCAAAGAAATGATAAAGGTGACAAGTAGCCCATAGCTTTCTTTAGTGAAGGGCTTAAAGAATATGAAGATAAGTACAGTTATGTTGAGAAGCAAGCACTTGCGATCATCAAAGTTTTGAAGAAATTTAGACAGCTCCTATCTCATAATAAGATTCATTTGTTAGTACCCCATACTAGTGTGAAGGATTTTCTTTTGAATAAAGATATTGGTGAGAAAAGAGCTGGCTGGATTACTAAGGTAATGGAATATGATGTTGACATTCAGATTACCAAGCTGGTAAGAAGGAGGGGGTTGTGTAAATAGATGTTATCATCTCATGGACCTGATGATGAGGTTGCCATGGTACTGACAGAGCAACAACAAGTGAGAAATGGTGACCCAAAGAGTTGGATGGATGGTATGAAAAATTTCTTATTAGGGAATGGATACCCTCAAGGATTAGATAGAACTAAAAGAAGATAGTATAGATTGCAGTCAATTCCTTATGTCATAGTTGATGGTATCCTTTTTAGAAGAGATTTTAATGGAGCCCTATTAAGATGCCTTGATATAGACCAAGCTAAAAGAATGATTAAAGAACTTCATGATGGTCCTGATGGTGGCCATTTCTTAGCAAGGACAACTACAATGAAGATCATGAGGGCTAGTTACTTTTGGCCATCCTTGTTCCATGATTTCCATAAGTATGTGAGGAAATGTGAAAAATGTGCCTTCTTCTCTGGCAAACAAAGACTTGTAGCTCTTCCCCTTCATCCTATCCAGGTGGATCAACCTTTTGCTCAGTGGGGATTGGATTTCATAGGCCCTATCAATTCTTCCTCTAGTTCTGGTCACAAATGGATTTTAACTGCTATAGATTAATTCACTAGATGGACAGAGGTAGTTGCATTGAAGGATGCCACTAAATGTTTAGTTGTTGAGTTCCTTGATGGAATTTTGACCAGGTTTGGTGCCCCTTTGACCATTATTTTAGATAATGCAAAGTCTTTTGTTGGAGCTTAGATTTGTGGATGGGCAGTGGATCATAATATCTATTTGAGCACATCCTCAAATTACTATCCTCAAGGTAATGACCTAGTTGAATCATCTAACAAGAACCTAATCAAAATTATTAAAAGGACAATAGAGGATAACTAGAGGTGTTGGCATAAAAAATTAAGGATAGCTCTATGGGCTGACAGGATAACACCTAAAAGATTGATAGGGAATTCACCATTTGTGCTGGTATATGGTAGAGAAGCAAGGCTTCCAATTTCATTGGAGTTCCCAGCCCTAGAGTTATCAGTTGGAATTGATTTAAGACAAGGCCATTATAGTGAGAATGGAAGAACTGATGGAGCTAGAAAAGAAAAGGAATCAAGCTATGCAGACCCTAGAAACACACCAGCAGCAGGTCAAAAATTATTTTGACAAAAAGGCTAGGGTTAGAATCTTCAGGGAGGGAGATTTGGTTCTAAAATGGGATGCAAATAGGGAAAAACTAGGAAGACACTCAAAGTTTGATGCATTATGGAGTGGTCCCTATCTGATTGAAAGTTGTAGACATGCCAATGCATTCTAGTTAAGCAGACCTGGTGGTGAAATTCTACCCATCCCAGTCAATGGGATTTATCTCAAGCCATGTTTCTAAGGGTTTGAGATTCCATGTATATAGTTAATTTAGTTTTATTTTCCTATTTGTTCTCTACTTTTCCAAGAAGTGCACGGGCACAGTTGTCTCTGTAAGACATCAAGTTTTGAAATTTTGAAGGTTGTAGATGAAGGTTTTGATCTCTGGTTCTAGTTGCAAAGACAAGGGTTTTCCAGTGTTTTACTATCTCAAAGGTAAGGTTAGGGTTTCACAGTGCTCATAATCTATGTATTTTATGACTCTGTAACCCAATGGATGCTTCAGGCCACTGGTCTTATGCATAGCAAGCTTGCATCCCTTGTGAGTCACTAGAAATGTTGCTCATTTTATGCCCCGCCAATATTCAAATTTTAAATGCTTACCCACCAATGGCTAGTTCCTAGAGTTAATGTTATTTTAAATGCCTAAGAAACATCAAAAAATTTAAAAAAATCAAACCTATGATATGTTTTGGCTGGCCTGCATCCTATCGTGTCATTGGATCTTCTCAGGATCTATGACCCTCGCTACGTCGCGAAGAAAAGTTGCTCGATAGATATGCATAGTGACTTAGTGAGTATTTTTCACATATATTGGCAAGCCTAGTTTGGTAGTGGTGGTTTTTGGTTTTTTTGATGCTGAGTTTGGATAAAGTCACCAGCGCTCGCTACCTCACTACTAGAAAATTCAAAACAGCTCATCGTTAGCGACATAGTGAGTCATTGTGAAATGAGTGTTTGGTGGGACCTCATGCGACATGGATGCTCAAGAGGGATCTTGATCGTCAAATCAATGCAAAATAAATAGTCCTTGCTAACTCGCTATGGAAAGATACTTAAAAGATATATATAGCGAGATAGCAATTCGCTGCCACGTGTCTCAATGGGCCAGGTTTTTTCCATAAGCCACAGGGTGGACCTCAAACCAATGATGCACCAGGAATTAATGTACATATTAATGACACATCAGTGTTTCATCAATTTCTCATTGGATAGGGTGATGATAATGCAAAAAGTGGGCCAGTCCCTTCAGTGCATCCTTCACTATCGTCAGATTAGCATGGATCGAAAGTCCTCGTTAACTCGCCATGGGAAGATGCATGATACTTAGATATAGTGAGTTAACAACCTAGAAACATGTGGATTGTGGGTCCTATTTTCCTTGGTGGGCCACAAAAGAAAGAACTTACTGGACAAGTTGGAGAAAGGTTAGGTTTCTATTGGTCAGCACACTAACAAAGTGGGTGTATCTTCAAGATCGTCGGATGGTGGAAGATCGATGTTTCTTGCTAGGTCGTTATGGAAAGATGATAGATCTTTAGCTATAGAGACCTAGAAAGGATTTTCCATGTATCCTCAGAGTTCTATGGGTCTAGTTGAGGCAATAATAGTTAGATGTAGTGGGTGGTTAGTATAAAGTCATGGTCAAGATTCTTGAGAAAAGTTGGCGCAATTAGTGAAGGAAGGAATGGTCAACCATGTAAGACCCACAAGGTGGTAGAATGGAATGAATTGATTGACCCATGTGGCTCATCTTGATGCCAAGATAGATTGACTAAGTTAACTTGCTAATTCATGAACCAGGAAGAGAGGAAATCAAGGTTTTTTGTGAATCCAATCTTCATGATCAACCCCAACCACTAAGAAATGAATGCTAAATGTGAGAGAGCACTCCACCACCTTCAAACTTCAATGCAATGGTTGAGGAGTAACTACAATTAGAGGACATCTCAGTTATGCCTACACTATAAAGGCAGATTTTGTAAATTTTGAAAGGGTCAGAACATTCTCTGTTGTTCTTTGTTATTGCTCTGCAACTCCAGCGTAAAATTCCCCTTACCTCTGAACTGTATAATTCTCTACCTTATCTTCTTTAGCAATTGGTATGAAAGTGCAAGAACTCTTTGCCTTTGCCATTGTTTTTTGAAAGTTTGTAATCTGCCTAACTATATCTCTTTTAGCCTGTAAATGACATATAAGTGAATCTTCTCTTTCCTTGTGTCATTCATTCAACTTTTCTGGTTTGCATGTGGTTATTAGATTAAAAGCAAGTTTGAATGTGTATATCCTTAGTTTCATTCTGGTTCAATAGTCCATATATGAGAAGAGATTGGTCTGAACACTCTTTTTTGGTGCATCACCTCTTTAGATTAGATTAGATGGATTTTCTTTCATGCTCTCCTTCTCCCTTTTCCTCTCCAAGAGTAGTTAGGTGCATCCTGATAGTAAGAGGAAGTCGGCCTTCTCCAAAGACTCAACCTCACAGTTCAAGTCCCACAGGTTGGAGGTTGTTTCCATGTTTCACTAGGTTGTCCTCATGAATAGGCTTTGGACAAGGGTGCAAACCTAAGTGACAAAAAATATCATGCCAACTGAAAGCATAAACCACACCTTTACCAAGAACTCCACAAGTCCTCAAGATGTAACCATGGCCACACACCATGAAGAAAAAGACATTTCCACATACCATAAAGAACCATCTCCACACACCATGAAGAAAAAGACATTTCCACATACCATAAAGAACCATTTCCACACACCATGAAGATAACTAATAACTTCATGAGTCCTCAAGATCTAACCATCTTCACACACCATGAAGATAACAAGTGCACCATGCAAATGTCAAAGATGCTTCTACAACAACAGGATCTAAGAAAAACCTCCAACATCTGCAAACACTTAATAAATATATCAATTCTAAAAATTCTCACTCAACCATGGTACCAAGTCACCTATGGCATCATAAAACCCATCTCCTACATGAAGATCCTCCAGGTCTATACACACATGACCAAAGTGTTAGTACCAAGTGAAACCAAGATCTCCAAACCAAGAACTGATCTTGTGTCACATCATCACTATCACAAGCTCCCACTAAATTTTGTATCTATGATATCCATGACATCATTATGAAAAATCATCCTCTAACCATGAGAATCAACCAAGACATCAAACCATCAAAGAGCTCATAGTTCACATCATGAGCTCCTCAAAAGAAACCAAATAACCATTATCCTCAACCAATAAGATATACCACCATAACCATGTTATGAATAAGGTGTCTCAACTTTGGATAATTCCTATTCTTATTATTTGTTTTGTAAATGTATTTTTTGCAAATAATGTAATTAAGTGTGTGTGAGTGTACATGTATAATTAGCATGTTGATGTGTCACTCCACTTGCATGTGTCAAAATCTTGAATTATGATGGATTCCTATGATGCCTAAGAGCTATCTTTGGAATATTTAATTGTGTGTAAAGAGATCATGAATAAAATGGTTATGATGGATTATTATGATGCATAAGAGCTATCTTTAGAAGATTTAACTATGTGTAAGGAAATCATGACTGAAATAATTATGACAAATTCCTATGACATGTAAGAGCTATCTTTGGAATATGCCCTAAAAATGGAAAGCACATTATATAAGCACTTTGAGAGCTATAGATAGTTGGGAGAGAGTGTGAGTAGTGAATTTTTTTTTGCTACTAGATAAGTCTTTTGTGTCCTGAAAGAGCTTGCACTATAAGTATGTTGTAATCTTTGAGTTGAAGATAATACATTATGTAGGTTTTGAAGGAGTGGGGTTTTTTTACCGAAGGGTTAATCCCCACCAGCATATCTTTGTGTTTATGAGTTATTATTTCTCTATCTATTTTATATATTCATGGTTGATTGCAATACTATTGTTCTACTGAAAGTGAATCTTAAATTGTAAGGATTTAAAAAGAATTTACACAATACTTTCCTTAAGAGATTAGTGTAGGAAGTTGTTTCCACACCTAAGTTTCCTTACAAACCAAATCAAGAATCTAAGCTAATGAATATCAATGATGTACTTGTATATTCAATCATGTCATGCCAAAATCCATGGCACCATGATCACATCTATGAACTGAGCATCTGACCCTTAATATGTCCAACCTCTCAACATAAAATATTCAACCACAATCCTTCACCATGACTATATCTGGTAACAACATCTCCTCCCTTCTACATAAAGAAAAATTAGTAAATCATGTGACTTAGGGCATAGACAACCCAAATCCAAGCTACCAATTTGAATATGCATCAATAATGAAAGATCAATGGGGAAAGACAACTAATAAGCAAGCCATAAATGAAACCTATAATTATAGACCACTTACAGTATTGTACAACTTGTAGACCCAACAAGTCATCATACATATCCAAAACCATATCATCATGAGACCAATTTGAAATATGGACTGAGTATATAATGACGTCAAATCTTAAATCTCCAAAATACACAATGTCATAAACTCATAATGTTACCATAGTCAATATATATCATAAACTATTTAGATCAATATATCACCAAATAAACCATGTCAAATCTGCACCAAATCTAAACGAATGTGTAGAGCTCTCTAAGAGCTTTCCATTGACTACTCGAAGTCCAAAATTTGACTCCATATGCCCAAGTTATGCTCAAAATAAATAACATCTAATTTTTAGGCTCTTAAAATTGAACAAAATTTCAAAATCATAGAACCAAACCTACACCAAGTTGTAGTTCTTTGAATTAGCTTTCCAACGCCTATAAGAAGTCTAAAATTTGATATCCAAACAGAAAGTTATGGCTATTCTACTAAGACAATCTTTTTACCATTTTCACTACAAAAAAATTTTTGTGACAAAAATTCTGATGAGATTAAATTTGATGGCCATCAAAGGTTGAAACTAAAAAACTCTTTCATTTCCTCTAAACATGACCAAACTAGAGCATATTTTATATCAAAATTTATGAAAACATTGACCCAGATCCAATTGTGAGGTCTTGTTTTTACCCAGGAGGTCATTTCTACAAGGTCCCCCTAAAACCCTCATTTAAATGAAACATTCAAAAAAAAAATTGACAAATAATTTCACATGCCCAAAATCTATCAACATCCAATCATAACAACAAACCCAAAGCCCTTAGATTTGCAATAAACCACTCATATATCTTTCCCTTTCTTTTATCCTCTCATGAATTCTCATGGATTCAATCTAGGGTTACAATAATAAAGCCATAACTTTGATACCACTTGTAAGGAAAATTGCAACAAATAATATAATTATTTTCACATAACCCATAATAGATATGAAAAAAATATGCAATTGAAACCCACATGTAAGAGAATAGAAAACATACCCACAAAAATTATGACACAGGATATACCCAGCCTCCAAAAGCATCCATCATCATGTATTATTCAACCAAAATACCATTGTAATACAACCATGAAAACTTTCAAAGCCATAGCCACAACCGAGCAATCCATGTGAACAAGCATGAATCCACACATCCCATGTCATGCTTCCAACCTTCACAAATGCTCCCTTGGCTAACCTGTCAAGCTTTGTCCTACTTGACTCTTGATTTTTTCCCTTTTCTCTTCTCACTCCAACAACTACCCTTGTGGCGACTTATATAGTAGCAAGTCCCACAAAGCCCCCAAGCGGTGTTACATAAACCATGTGCTAAAACCATGTGCTACCTAACCCATTGACCCCACATTTAATATTTGAATTTTAATTATTTTCCCTAATATTAAATAATTGCATGAAATATTATAACAATGTTACAATACAACTCATCAAGTATGTCCCATGGTAATCTTTCCATGTTGCACATCCATCTAGGTGCAACATTACACAATAAAATATAATAATACAATATAAAAATATTATGCAATTGTATTCAACACACATTATCTCAACATATCATGTCAACAAAATTGTAGTGCAAGGGTAAGACAATGAAATGCAAACATCACAACAATGAAATGAATTGATCACAAGGGCATGACAACATTCAAAGTTCTCCGCCCTCGTTTGGAGCTTTCCACGCTCTTTTAGGTGAAACTCTCCACAATAAAAAAAATGGGAAATTATTTAAGTCATTTTTTTGTTTATACTCACGTGGGCATCACAATTATGATGCCAATGTCAGTATTGTGACAATGTCGGGGAAAATTGCCAAAAAAATATGAAAATCACCATAAATTACACTGTCATTGCAATTTGACCCCAAATGTTGTAGTTTTGTTTAGTGTTAGAGTTCAAACACTTATAAGATTTTATCTTGGTGAAATAACCTAGGCATATGCCTTCATCACTTTTAGCATCAAATTTTCCATTTGTATTGTCCTTCAATATATAACATTTTCTTCCAAAGTCTTTAAAGTATTTCACATCTGATGCATACCCATACCCTAACTCAGGGTGCAATATTTGTACCTTTCTTGACTTGTACTTGGTTTAAAGTATAAAATATTGTACTTATTACTTCTCTCTACTATTTTTGTGATAATTATTCTCCATAATTAGTGTTCTAGAACAATCCATAATTGATTTATTCCTCCTTTCAACTATTCCACTCTTTAGAGGGATCCTAGGTGCTAACATCCATCTCTTGATTCCTCTATCATTGTAAAATATGTTGAATTCATTAGAAATAAACTCTAATCCTCTGTAAGATCTCAAACACTTTAGACTTTTACATGTTTCCTTTTAAATTCTTGCCAATTACCACTCAAACAATTGAAAAACATTAGATTTTTCTTCTAGAAACATCACAACCATCATTCTAGAGTAGTCATTGATAAATTGAATGAAATATTTGTTACCACAATAGATTTTCACTTTAATAGGTCCACAAAGGTTAGTATGAAACAATTCTAAAATATAATTAGATGAGTATGTCTTGCTCTTGAAACTAGATTTTTTTATTTTTCCCAACTAACATTATTTACACATAGCATTATTAGGTTTCTTCAATCTCTAGTAAACCTCTTACTCTTTTCATCTTACTAATGCTTACAAAATTATCAAAGTTCGCATGACCTAACCTCTTATGCCATAGTCATATATCATCAAATTATGTAAACAAGCATGTCTCATCAAATAAATCTAGATAAAACAAGTTACCTCTTGTCTTTCTCCACTTCCAATCAGTTCACCAATAGCATCAAATATCTTGGCCTTCTTGTGATGGAATTTAACTTTATATCCTAATTTGTTCAACTATGAAATACTCAACAAATTATAGTTAAGCCCTTCAATCTAATAAACATTGTCCCACCTAATCTTATCAGTCAAATTTATTGATCCTTTTCCTTTCACAAGACATGGCACATCATTACCAAACTTGACACAACTACCCTTTGTTGGAAATATTAGATAGGCAAGGTTGCTGAAAGGGGAGGGGTGAATCAGTAACTAATACAACTTTAAATTATTTCACCAATTACCCCTTCATTAATATTTTGATCTAATTGCATGTATGAAATAATAAAAGAAAATAAAAATTCATAGAAATTTGACACAAGATATGGTGCCCAAAAACCTTCCAAATAGAAAGTAAAACTAAGGTGGGGATGATACCCAGAAGCTTTAGTACTGCAATATAAAGTTGGTTTGTTAAGGCTTACAATTGATCACTTCTAATGATTTGTCCTATTAAGAGCAATAAGGATTTTGAGGTCCACCTTATTAGAGGATTTATAAAACATATAATGATGTATGAACTTGGCAAAGAGATTTGTCAAAGACTATTAAATCTACCCTATTAAAGGATTTAACTTATACACCTATTAGGATGAACTAGTGGCTGATCTTTGATCTACAACTTTGATTTTTTGGTTGAGATTTTTTTGAAATGTAAAGATCACCTTGTTGTGATAGATAAATCTTTGTTGTTTGTTATACTACTTGTATCCTTCTTAGTTTTCACTTCTACTCTTTATATTCACTTCATATATACTTATTTGGACATGATACAATTCATTACATATATATCAATCCAAATCACAATTCATCAAAGTCAGCTACAACATAAGTTTCCATCAAGTTCCCAAAGTCATCCCAACTACTGACACTCAGGTTCAGAAGATAAACTCAACCGTGTCTTGATACTCAGAAACCATTGCCAACACTCAGCATCGTCATGCACTTGGTAGATATAGAAGCTCAGTTCATACTAATCACTTCCAAGTAGCTTGAACTTGGTCAACTCTTATGTGACTTAATGAACATTGCATAACTTGGTATATAAACTAAATCACTTGGTTGACACTTCATGGCTCGATCAACACTAACATTGTGAGCTCAGTATAAATTTAATCACTTGGTTGACACTCCTTGGCTTGGTCAAAACTAGATTCTCATCACTAATACTCCAATCTTAGTAGGTACTAGAAAGCATGGCTGATACTATGCAACTCATTTAATATTATGAAGCTCAGTTAGCATTGTCACTTAATAGCTTGGTAGATACTACTTGTCATGAATTGTATAAAGATTCTAGAACTCAGTAGCAATTGTAGAACTTGGTAACAAGTATATTACTCAACAATAACTATATTACTCAGTAGTAACTGGAGCACCTGGTTAACACTACAAACTAAAAGATAAGCTTAGTAGTAGCTTAACCAACTGACTAAGTGTAAGTCACTAATAAATAAACTTTGACCTTAATGTCAACAATCTCTCCTTTTGTATTAGTGACAAAATGTTATCAATCCAAAACTGAATGTTTCATAATTTCAAGTCCAAAACATTCTTTTATCTCATTTCTGTGTCTACAACTCAGTAACATACACTATTTTTTAGATTTTTCAAAATTTCTTTTGTAAAAGATGTTTTCAGATTATCTATATATGTATTTGTATAATACTATGGTGCTCCCCCATACATACATATATCTCATATTATGTTTCTCCCCAATACTCTTCATATATATATATATATATATTCATCTTATATTATACTTCTCCCCCTTTTAGACATAAATTCCAAAGGTGTATACTACATGTTAATGCAAAAATGTGATAAGAAGTCAGAATGTACCTTCAAAGTCAATGTCATTGTCTTGTCCCAATTTTCTTGTAACACCTAGCTTGTATGTAATGCAATCTACATTTCTATTGATAACTCTATTATGCGATCAACTATGGAGAAGTTATTGTCATGGATGAGTGTCTTGGCATGTGAAATGTGTCTCTTCAATGCATCTTGTTGAAATATTCAAAATGGGAAGAGTACTTCTGAGAGAGGGATGAATTAGAAGTACCACACTTTTGACCTTTTTAACTTGTTTAAAACAAATAACTAAAAGTAAACTACATGCATGTAAATATATTAAATAAACATAAAGTAAACACATGCATCAACACACATAACACTAGATTTGGTAACATAGAAACCCTCCAAGAATAAGAAGGTAAAATTGGCGTGGGGATGATACCCACAAAAATCACTACAACAATAATTGTTTGACCACTTCTGATGGTCTACACTGTAAAAAGCTTGCCTTGTTAAAGGTTTTACATGATGTTAATAGTGACCTGGTTAAAGGATTTACAAACACTTTACATGAAGTTTCACCCTATTAAAAGATTTAGTCACCTTTCAAAGGATCTACAAAATAATTGTTAAGCTAACCTATCATCATAGGGTTTTTCCTATCTAATACAATGACTAAACAGTATTAGAAGCCTTTTGACCTGATTGCTTACAATCTTCAATTGCTAATTTTAGGCACTTGATTGTTCATTCTGATGTCATCCTTGCTTGATATGATATCTGTTTGTAGCCCTTGTTCTGTTCTAATCAACTGGATTGTGTAATTGTTGCTCAATTCACTAAGTCTGTGATGCCCTTGTTGTTTTCCCTATTCTACAATTTTTCTTATCTACTTAGCAACTTCCTTTTTACTTCTCTTCAGCAACATAAAATCATGGGGTCTAAGCCTTCTTATATAGACTTTGTAGACTTAGGGTTAGGTATGGATCTACGATCCATATTGAATCTTAAATTCTCACTCATTCCTTGCATTTTTTCCATTGTTTGCATGGCTTCTCCATTTTTCTAATTGGTTACATGCTGATTGCATAGGAAATGTAAAAGATTCATTCGTATCCTTATCATCTTATGAAATCCTTCTATGTTAGCTCCAAAAATGGTTTACATCTGAGTTTTTGAGGGCACAAACTCATATGTGTATTCTATGTTACTTGGCACATATTGGACTACTAGTGCTTGGCACATATACTATCCTGCTTTGCTGACACCTATTGCATTCTATCTTTCTCGACACATGTATGAATATGGTTCACTCGGAATATGTAGCATTCTAACCTACTTGACATCAATTGTGACTTGGCACCTATATATCACTCAGCACTTGAAGTCACTTGGCACCTATTGCAATCCTTACTCGGCACATATTGTGGCTTGGCATACATAGTGTACTCGACTTTAATATAAAAAGTGGTTAAGTGTATTAACGCTCAAATGTCAAAACCAATCTAAGACCAACAATCTCCCCCTTTGACATGAGTGTCAAAAACACGTAATCTAGACATTTATTCATCTATCCTTATGAGTACCTTATCCACAAAATTTCAAAATTTGTTCAAAATACATTATAACTCCCCCTGAGCTAATTGTGCCTTGACATTTTTGTAGCCAAACTTCTTGTGCTGATTGTGCTTGAAGTTCTTTGACTTTACCTTGTACCTATGTACTGAGCTATTTTGTCTACTCTATTTGTACTTGCTAATTTTGTTCATATCTTCATTATGACTTATCTCCCCTTTTTGGCTATCTATAATTAATTCTTTTATTCTCCAAAAGAATGAATAAAATATAATAAAAAATATAATCAAAACTTATTATTCTCCCCCTTAGATATATCTTCCTTATTATTATTTCTCCCCTTATCTTCCTTATTATTTCTCCCCCTTTTTGACACTTATGTCAAAGGGTTCTAAGGAGTAATACCATATTTCACCAAAAATGTGTTGTTTACCTCCATTATCATTTTTAGAGTTGCATCCCAATTCTCCAAAGTAATGTCTAGTGACTTGTGATAGATGGTAGTCTGTATAGCAAGATGTACAAGTCCATCTAATGTAGAAAGATTTGGATCTTTCTTTAAGATAGTTTCAACATAGAATTGTTCTTTGTGGAGGACCTCCAAATCTGGGGTTATGGAGGATTGAATATGCATTAATTTGGCCTTTATATTAAACTCTTCACTAGCTAATGCAGCTAACTCTCTTTGAGTGTGAGTGATTGGGAAAAATGCTTCTCACTTTGAGCTAGATCTCTTGGAAATTGCATGTTAGAAATCTTCAAATTTCTCTCGAAGCTCAATATCCTTTGACTTGTTTGTTGTGTGAAGTTGGAAAAATCAAACAACTTTTTATATAATGAGAAAATGTTCTCAAGTACAGCTTTGACCTTGTCAATTTTCTTGGCCAACTCTACCTATTCAAGTGCTATACCACTTGATATTTTCTCATTCACCTTCCCCTAAAATTTCCTTCTAGACCATTCCATAAGTTTAACATTTATTTCTTGGTCTTCACTAATCACCTAGTCAACTATATCAAATAGTTTTTCTATTATGGGCTTTGCTTCATCTAGTGACTGCAAGTTGAAGGCATCCATAAAGATGTCATTAATTTCATGCAGTGCTTGATTGTGTTTATACTCTTTTTTGAGTATTTCTTGCCTCTTCCTTTTGTTTAAAGAATCTTGCAATTAAATAGGCCTCCATCTAGCTCAAGGTCTCCATAGTGAAGTACCCTAGCCACTCTTTTGAGCTTGAGCTTGGTGTGGAGATCTACAAAGGAATGGCTTTAGTGTTTGGCTTCTTAAGGGTTTTTGTAGGAGTGCATATATTTGGTAGTTCTACCAGTGTTTCAATAGCAGCTTGCTCCTTTTCTTTTGATGGATCCTCCTTCTCATCAGATTTCCCTTCTTCTATGCTTGGCTTCTGTAATGTATCACCTACTATTTTAGGTGGTGGAAGCATCAAAATTTTAGTGCTAGTAGTTATATAGGTGAAAGTTGGTTCCTTTGGTTTCACCTTTTCTCTTTGTGGTTCTGCTACTACCTTTTGTAGCTCATCTACACTCACCAATATAGTGTTTTTTCATAACTATGCCTATAAAGTGGATTGGTGAAGGATCTTGGAGAGATCCTCTGTAGTTAGGTGATTGATGTTTTGAGTTGACTTGTTAGAAACATCCGTGATAGTTATTGTGTCTGCAGGTATGATGGTTACATGAGGAGGGCTAGGAGGTGGCATTTGTGTGTCTTGCACACTTTTTTCCTCTTCTTGCTACTATTTAGATATTGCCATATCTTGTTCCTTTTTTGTTTCTTCCTCCTCACCTTTTTCTTTGTCATCCTTAACTTTCTTATGTTCCTCCTCTTTCTTCTTTTCTTCATCTTCTTTTGTTGTTGCTTCCTCTTGCTTCTCTTCCTCTCCTTTCTTCTCTTCTATTTTTTTTCCTCTATCTTCTCCTTGGTACTAGTCTTTACCTTATTTTCTTCCTCTTCCTTGTCATCAATTATCTTATAAATTGTTTTCCACAATTGTGTGGATTTATTTACTACATCCTCAATCTTTTTTTGTAGGATGTTGAAGGCTCTATACTTAGGTGCAAATTTTCCACCATGTTTCTTATTAGCCTTTGTTATTTGACCTCTTGTTAGGTCAGGCTTTACTTGAGCTAAGGTAGATTCTCTAATTTCCTTTTCCATTTTCAAAAAATAATACCATTTATTCTCAATTATCTCGTATAGCTCTCTAGGCATGGTATTGTCTAGCTTTAGAGATGTATTCTTAAACATAGCCATCTTAGCATGTACTAATTCCTCTATTCTATTGTGTTCTTCCCTATTTAGCATATTGAAATCAATATTTTTCAAGTCATTCAAACCTGCATTCCTAACATTTTCACAATTTTTTTCTATAGTATATTTGGGAGAATGACTTACCACTCTGAATTGGTTGATATCCTCTAACTCTATTCTTTCCTTATCATCTGTATTTGGTTGTGTCACATACTTTCTTCTCTTCTTGGGCACTCCATTAGGCTATTCAGTTGCTTCCTTTTTCTCTTTTGTTGCCTCTTTGGCCTTTTGTGTGGATGCCCTTGTGCTAGTCTTATTGTTGGTGCTAGCTTGGTTTGTGTAGGCTTAGTGACCTTCTTGGGTTTAGGCTAAGCTGGAGGCTGGATTTTAGCCTTTCTTTTCTTTTTCTCAGCTACCTAGGCACCTTCCTCCTTGTCTTCTCCTAAGCCCTGGGTCAACTCTATTGGGCCTTGCCCTTCTTCTTCTTCTTCTTCTTCTTCACTTTCTCCTTCTGATTCTTCTTCTTCTTCTTCACCACCTGCTTCTCCTTCAATATTTGCTCCAAATTTCTTCTTTATCTTCTTTACTAATTTATCTTTCCTCTTAATAATATAGGCTATCTTTAATTCAATTTCAACCTTTGATTTGACAATATCATATGTGCCAAAGTGAGGAGTTTCTTTATCTATTTCTTCTACAAGCACTGCTATGATTTTTGCTAAGGCTTCATCTATATCAAGCTCATATCCTAATGGCCTTAGCCATCTTACTCTTGGAATAGTTTCCTGGATGTAGGTATAATCAATTTCAACCAAAAAGCATATGTCATTGATGTGTTTTTCCACTAGGAAAACTGGTATTCTCACCCTTTGCTTCATGGATTTCTTAAAATCCTCAAAATAGCTTGTCATTTGGGCCTCAAAATTGTCACCCATCTTATCAATGAACTCATTGATTTGTGTAATTGTAGTTTTTTTGGGGTTCCAATTCACCTTTCCAATAGAAGGAAATTCTTCCATAGCATAAAAGAATATACACATAAGAACTGAACAAAATATGCATTGAGCACCTTTTTATCTCCTTATTGCTCCTAGGTTTTCATTTATTTGCTACAACATTAGTTCTAATAGATCATATGTGTGATCTTTCTTTACCAGTTTATAAGCTACATCAACAACTATACATGGCACACTGTTTAATCTACTTGATTGATAGAATTTATGAGAAATCACTCTTACTACAAAATCTAGAAGAGGATCAATTATAGTATCAATAGTCATACCCCTCTTATTCCATTTGGCTCATGTATTCTTCTCAATGATATCTTTGGAATCGCTACATAGGGTCTTAGGCCAATCTAGGGTTGGGAAACCTATAACCCTATGAACTATTCTTTTGGTAATCTTTACTAGTCCTATTTCTAACCACAAACATCCATTATGAATTCTACTAAGGAAAATTTGTATCCATTCAGTTTTAAAATTTGTAGGGTAAACTAGGGCATTGGTCAAACCCTTTTTTCTTGACTATTCAATATTCATCCTTTAGAATTTTGTTTTCACACAGTTTGTCATAGGCTTGGAATATTTTAATATTACCTACTACTCCTATCTTGTAGTTATAACACTTCCTCACATCTTGTACCATGACAACTTTTAGTGGAATGATGGATAATGTGCCAGCTAGATCATTTTTGTAGGCGACTTTAGGGATTGGCCTAAATTCAAGTTATTTTACCTCATTACTAACTAGCTAAACCTCATGACCTTCCTTTCCTTTGGGGTTTCTTGAACTAAAAGCCATTATACCAAACTAGGGTTTCAAATATATTAAAAGCTTTAACATTGCATAGCTTGGCACTTGTTAAATACCTTAGATCATCAAAATGTATGCTAAATTGTTGTTGAGATCTATGCAAATGGTTTCAAATTTGTTGTTTGATCACTCCTACTCTTTTCTCATCTTTTCTCCATGTTTGAATGGCATGAAAATGATTAAAATTTGACATTATACCTATCAAAACCTAGCATTAAATGCTTAGTACATATAGTTGTAAACTCGACACTTGAAGGTTTCACTCTGACTCGGCTCCCATTGTATTTTGTTTACTCAGCTTCCACTAGTTTTCTATTTCACTCGGCTTCAATTATCAACTCAGTCGCTATTAGAAACTTGGCATCCATTGGAGTTTTACTCAGCATCTGAGGATAGTCCAAAAAAAGCTTCAATATTTGTCTTGGCATCTTTGCTCATGCTAATTTCTCTTCTTTCTCTTGCAACTAATGTATGATATAGCTTTGTATATCAGTCCCATATGCCTATTCTTGCTTAGTTGGATGAGATGTAATCACTTCACCTCTTGGGTGAAGTGATCCCTCCATTTGATGTGTTGCACTCATCGTTCTTCTTCCAAGTTTTGTTCATTTTCCCTCTGATATGTTCAACATCAACCTTCTCTTTTCTTTTGTTGACTTCTATCTTGGGTGCTTTTGACTTTGTTTGGCAATTCCTATTGATATGACCAGTCTTCAAGCAACTGAAACATGTAGTTTGACTTAACCATCTATTGTAATTCCCTCTAAAATGTGTCCTTATGCAATTTTTAGGAATGTATCCATACTCCTAACAATAGTGATAGCTATACCTAGTGTTGTAATCCCAGTTGTAGTGATGACCATGTTTGTTTCCCTTTGCAGGCTGATTGGGTGTCCACATAGGCTTTGATCTACATTCAAATACTCTATGTCCATACTTTTTTTAGTTGTAGCAGTGTCCTTCAAATCTTGGTGTCTTTATGGTCTTGGTTCTACATTCATGTGCTTGATGTCCTTTTTTTTCAATTTTTGACAAAAGCTTGCATTTTTAGGCTTATCATGCTGATGACTATTCTTGCTCCTACATAAATTAGAGGCATGTCCCCTTTTACCATATAAATGACAAGTAATTTTAGTGTTCTTACCTTTGTTACTTCTTTCTTCTACAGTCTTGGATGATTGTCCTTACTCAGTGCTGGTGTAACCAAGTCCTAAAGTATCATTGCTAGCCCTTGGTGATTTCAGTAATTTCTCAAAGTACTTGATAGCCTCATTAGGTTTGTTGAAGCTTTCTGTTATCTCTTTCTCTCTTTTCAATTCATTCTACAATTGCTCATTTTGCATTCTCAAGGTGGAAATCTCAATGTCTTTCATAGTCAACTGATGATGTGCATTCATCATCTGATTGAAGGCATCCAGCTGCATGTTTGAGATTCTTTCAAACTCAGTTATCTTCTCCTCCAATCTATTGGTAAGATTTCTCTTATCATCTTCTATCATGACCTTGTCTTCAATGGCTTTCTTCTTTCATTTAGTTACTTCACAAAGCATTATGGCTTGTGACTCTTGTTCAAGCTTGAGTAATCTAATTTCTTTAGCTTGTGCTCTATTTTTCTCCATCAATTCAACTATTGTTGCATCAAATTCTTTGAAATTTCCATTGGAAAAAACTTGTGTGGTATCAATCTTCTTGTAATGTATGTCATTTTCAGCTATGGCTATATCCTTTCTTCTTTTTAAGGACTTTCTCAATTCCTCTCTTGCTTCCTCCAATTTGTTTAGAGCAAGGTGCACATCAATCACCTAATTGTCTATGATCTTCCCAAGTTTGAAAACTTCCATCTTCAAATATTTTCTCTAAGTTTTTAGGCTTCTCCTTGTAAGAACCAGTACTCTAATACCAATCGTTGAAATATTCAAAATGGGAAGAGTACTTCTGAGAGGGGGGATGAATCAAAAGTACCACACTTTTGACCTTTCTAACTCCTTTAAGACAAATAATTGAAAGTAAATTGCATGCATGTAAACATATTAAATAAACATAAAGTAAACACATGCATCAACACACATAACACCACATTTGGTAACCCAGAAACCCTCCAAGAATAAGAAGGTAAAACTGGGGTGGAGATGATACCCACAAAAATCACTGCAACAATAATTGTTTGACCACTTCTAATTGTCTTCCCTATGAAAGGCATGCCCTATTAAAGACTTTACACTGTGTCAATAGTGACTTGGTTAAAAGATTTAAAAACACTTTACATGAAGTGTCACCTTGTTAAAGGATTTGTTAGAGTAAATAATTAATTATTAATCATTTATTCTATTTACTTAAGCTTACTTAGGTAAATGCTTTCATTTATTAGTTGTAGTCTAGGAGTTTGTTATAAGTTGTTGACAATATGGGAGTTTGTTCTCTCCTAAGTCATACTTATCCTCTCACCTTGTTCGAGGACTTTCCACCTCATGTGGATGTATGCTTAGTTGTCACACTTATCTCTTTAGCATCTTCTAGCTTGTTCTAGGAGATTCCTTGAGGCCTTTATAAGCAATCTCTTCCTCATTTTATTTCATATCACAACTCATTCTTGCATATTGTAAATAAATATTTTCTTTTGTTACAATATCTTATGGTATCTCATGTCCATTTAGGGTTTTTTCCTAACTCCATGCTCTTCCTTCCTTGGCTTCCCTTTGATAGATTTTTGTATGCAGGTGATCATGGGCATCTTCAAAGTTGGATTTCATCAACTCTAACATGGTATTAGAGCCTCCCTGCTGTTGTTTCATTGAAGATTTTTGAAGCCATGATTTGAAGTCACGAACCCTAGTTTGTTTGTGCATTTTTCTTCAAATCAGGGGAAAAGAAATTTTTTGGAGCACTTTGGGCCCAAATGGATGCTGCCATTAGATTCAGAAGGCACTTTTCAGCTAGGATCCATATAAATTTTTCATTTTTAGAGACAAGGTTTCAGGAGGCAAAAAAAATTTGGTTGCAGGGTTGCCATACAAACTGTACAAATGATTTTGGCAAAAAAATCATTTTTGCCATGCTATCCAGTGGCCACCACCACACCACCGTAACCCCACCAACACACAGCCTATCATGATCACACCACCATAGCACTATTGCTACCAGTGAGCCACCTACCAACCACTGTGGCTGGGCAGTGCGCCTAGTTTCCTCCACTCTGCCTGTTCTGTAGCATTGGTTTCACCACTCTACCAAGGTTTCACATCTCCAGCACCACCCATGAACAATCAACTCTGCCCAGCCACATCAGCTACTATGTTTGCAGTTTGGGTATAGTCAGCAGCCAGATGTTCATTGGTTGGCATGTTTTGGTGGTGACATGTGGCCTAGGTACCACGTTGGCATCTGCCATGTGGACCCTACCACATCACCAACTATGTCAGTCGTACCCTGCCACATCATCTTATCCACTAAATGGTATCCATGTGGCACTACCACGTGGCTTCCTTTTTTTTCCTTGATGAGCTACAGGCCATTAAATTTAATGATGTGATCTACTTTCGTCAACATGACATCATTGCATCTTAGCCCTTGCACCTCTCCTAGGTCATTTTGGACCTACTTGCAGTTTTTTGGCCATAACTTGAGCATACGGAGGTATTTTTCCAATCCAAAAGAAGTGTCAGAAAGCTAGTTCTAAGATAGAGACATTGCTGTAGGTATTTTTAGGTTTTGATGCATTTTTATTGCCCATTTTTTAAGTTAAAGTCCAAAGTTATATTTTTGACTCTGGCTTGCATATCTTTTGTCTCCCATGTCAATTTTTTGAAAACTTTATGTTTTTGGAAAGCTAGTTCTGTCACCTTTTTATAAATGTAGTCTTTTTCCTTTGATTTTGGACTATGCTCTCTTTATGATGTTTTTGGTGTTTTTTTCTATATGGTGGATATCTTGGGTGTTTTAGGTCTGAGGATCATTTTCCTAGCATGGTTTTCTTTGTTTCTGGTTGTACTTTGTTTTGTTGCAGCTTGTTTTCAATTTTGATCATTGTAGATATTATTTTGAAGCACTTTTATGTATCACACTAAGATAAAGTTCCACTCTTGCATTCTGGGGGTCATGAACATTATTTTGAGTCATTTGTACATGCACTATTTTTATAAAGCACCATAGGGGGATAGTTGTTTGCTATTTTAGGCATTCTTCCTTTGTCAAGTGAGTGTCCCTTCCATGACATTAGCCCCATGTAGCATCATTGTGACTGTGTGTTTATAGGTGTTTGTACCTCTTCCTCTCTCGTCACTCTTGGTTTGTCTACAGGAGCTTTTTGGCCCATCTTCTCAATTGCCTGTCATCTCACCCCATCTGCATTAAGGGGGGTTATTTTTTTATTCTAATGCATCCTTGGTTCAAATGTTTGATAGTGTGAACTATGTATTCAGTGGTTGATTCTATATACAAGGCGATTGCAGTGGCTGGCAACCTATGCATTTCAGTGAGATGGATCATCTACCATATGCATTTCAGTGAGATGGATCATCTACCATATAGACATGCTTGGTTTAGGCCTTCTTATTCCATGGAGGTTCTTTAGATCAGCAATTTGGCAGATTTGTGGATTCTTCATGCTTTAGTGATGCTCTTCATGATCACTCATTGTTCCTATTTTAGGGGACATTCCCCTAGTTGTAGGCTTCTTCAGTCCTTCACTAGGTTCTTACCTCTTTTTGGGGGAGGGTTTTTTCCACGTGGTTTTCTCTCTTTCCCTATTTTCAGAGGTTGCATTTTGTTGCATTGTACATGGGTACCTAACATGGCCTCATTCCCATTATGCATTTCTGCATTTCTTAGTTTTGTGAGTTTAAGGCATTTCCCTCAGTTTCACTTAAGGGGGTGTGTTAGAGTAAATAATTAATTATTAATTATTTATTCTATTTACTTAAGCTTACTTAGGTAAATTCTTTCATTTATTAGTTGTAGTCTAGGAGTTTGTTATAAGTTGTTGACAATACGGGAGTTTGTTCTTTCCTAAGTCATACTTATCCTCTCACCTTGTTCGAGGACTTTCCACCTCATGTGGATGTATGCTTAGTTGTCACACTTATCTCCTAGCATCTTCTAGCTTGTTCTAGGAGATTCCTTGAGGCCTTTATAAGAGGTCTCTCCCTCATTGTATTTCATATCACAACTCATTCTTGCATATTGTAAATACATATTTTCTTGTGTTGAAATATCTTGTGGTCTCTCATGTCTATTTAGGGTTTTTCCCTAGGTCCACGCTCTTCCTTCCTTAGCTTCCCTTTGACAGGTTTTCACATGTAGGTGATCTTGGGCATCTTTAGAGTTAGATTTCATCGACTCCAATAGGATTTAGTCACCTCTTCAAAGAATCCACAAAATAGTTATTAAGCTAACCTATCATCATAGGGTTTTTACTATCTAATACAATGACTAAAGAGTATTAGAAACCTTTTGACCTAATTTCTTATAATCCTCAATTGCTGATTTTAGGCACTTGACTACTCATTTTGATGTTATCCTTGCTTGATCTGATATAATTTCATAGCCATTGTTTTGTTCTAATCAACTAGATTATGTAATTTCTGCTCAATTCACTAAGTCTATGATGCCCCTATTGTTTGCCCTGTTCTGCAATTTTTCTTATCTACTTAACAACTTCATTTTTACTTCTCTTCAACAACATAAAATCATGGGGTCTAAGCCTTCTTATAAATACTTTTTAGACTTAGGGTTAGGTATGGATCTATGATCCATATTGAATCTTGAATTCCTGCTCATTCCTTACATTTTTTTCATTAGTTGCATGCCTTCTCCATTTTTTTGATTGGTTGCATGCTAATTGCATAGGAAATGTAAAAGATTTTTTCTTATCCTTATCATCCTTCAAAATCCTTCTATTTCATTTCCAAAAATAGTTTACATATGAGTTTTTGAGGGCACAAACTCATATGCTAATTCTGTGTTACTCGATGCATACTAGACTACTAGTGCTAGGCACATATTCTATCCTACTTTTCTCGACACATATTGCATTCTACCTTGCTTAGCACATGTATGACTTTGGTTCACTTGGAATATGTAGCATTCTAACTTTCTCTTCATCAATTATGACTCAACACCTATATATTACTCAAAACCTATATAATGCTCGACACCTGAAGTCACTCGAAACTTATTGGAATCTTGACTCGACACATATTATGGCTCAGCATACATAGTGTACTCGACTTCAATATAAAAAGTGGTTAAGTGTATTGACACTCAAATGTCAAAACCATTCTAAGACCAACACATCTATGTTTAGAAGAATCATGCCTTGGATGTCTACAAGTGTGGCTTTGATCCTAGATTCTTCCCTTAATAATTTTTCTTGCAAATTTGTTAAATATCTACTCTTTGAATAGTGAGCAAAACTATAGTTTGGGTCAAGTGAGAACTGGTGTGCACTTGTCTTCAAGTCTTCATCTATCTTAGATAATTTTTCTTTGATTCCTTTGGTGAAGATAGATGTATCACACAACTTACTAAATAATTAAGTTACATTATTTTCAGATGTTTCCAATGAACTAAGAATAGTAGACAATTCTACTTGGTTTATTGCAATTTTTTGTGCCACTTGTTCCAATACTTTGTTTTCAAATTTTCTTTCTACTCTTTGTAGCAACTTATCTTGTCCATTCATATATTCATTGAATTTCTAGAAAACTTCTTCTAATTTATTTTAAATAGGTTGTGTAATATCAACATCTACACTTAGTGCATTCACAAATATGTCTTTTATATATTCTATTGCTTGGGTTTCCATCCTTTTTTGTCCTCTAAGAATTTTTTGCTTAGCTCATTTCCCTAGTAATTTCCCTAGGATGTTAATATTATCTGTATTGAGGATAATGATATCCTAGAATGGAATAACAATATCCTCATCTAAATCTATTTCCTCTTCTTCATCCTTTTCTTTCAGAGTAGGAGAAATAATTTTCTTACCTTTATCTGATAGTTTAGTACTTAGTTGAGACCAGTTCTCAATTGTCATTGTACTTGCTATTAACACATTTGGAATTGTAACAATTGTAGAAATTGAGGGGCTAGCAACAAAAGTAGATATGATACTGATAGTAGAAATACCTTTTTGTTGCATTGTCAAATCTAATGATTGAGGCACGTGCTACTTGGTAGATGAAGTGTTGATCACTTTAGTCAATGTAGTACTTAGCTAAACAAGTGCATAGATTGGTTGGATGCTTGGTGTTGTAGTGGTTGCCACAACCAACTTGACATAAGCTTTCTCAAAGCTCGATGACATTAAATCTTTTCCCAAAAAGTGAGAAAGTGAGGCCATCACTACTGCTGCAATATTTTTTGGGTCATTTTCCTTAATACTCTGAATCTCAAGGAGACTTCCTTCTGTAGCTTCTTTTTCTTCCTCCTTATTATCTAGATTTACATCTTCTATTTCCACATATTCTTCATCATCATCTTCATCATCTTCCTTATCATTTTCATCATCTTTGTCACTAACATGAACAACAAAATCACTAGATTGATGAAGATTGTAAATATTTGTCCATGTGGTTGTAGTTGTCTTCACCACATATTCAATGCCTTTCATCAATATCATACACGTGTTGAATTTAAGAGTGAGATTTTATTTTTTAAAATTCAAGGATTATTTCACCTCTTTTTCATTGAGACTCTACATGAGTTGCCTCAAAGTCTTTTTAAATATGTCTTTTTCAGTTTTCTTCGCATGCTCCCATCTAGGCTTGATTGCTTGCATAATCTCATTAGGAATTTGTTGTACAAGCTAATTAGGTGAGTACTTCCATTTTCCCGATTTTTTCATCATCATGTCTTCAATATAATTTTTCTCATTTACATTCTTGGTTTCATATATAAGAGATTTGAAATTTTCCATTCTAGCTCCTCTTTCCAATTCCTTTAACTTTTCTTGAAGTGTAGATGGAGGCTTTTTGAAAATAATATGCTTGACATCTTCCTCGTATAACTTCAATTTATTCATAGATTTTGGTTCCCTTCTTGTGAATACAATAGTATATGACTTAGTGGGATTGGTTATGAATAACCTTACCTTTCTTTCTTATAGGTTCTTCTTCCTCAAATTTGGATTCCTCATCTTCTACTTCATCCTCTTCCACATCATCTCCTTTTCCTTATGTCAGTAGGAGAGTAGAACTTGTTGTTTAATTTTTCCTATCCTCTTTCTTTCTTTGTTAACTACTTGAGGAAGCTTAATTTCAAGTTCTATCCTTGCCTTGGCTTCTTCATAAGTTCCAAATTATGGTGCCTTAGGATCCACATGCTCACCTAGTAGAGCCTCAATGATATCTTTTGTATCATCAATGTTAACACCATATTCAAGAGGCTTAACACTTTCCACCTTTAGTCTGACTACTTGAATGCACATTTTATCATAGTCTACCATGAAACAAATATCATCTTTATAGTCATCTACATGTTTCTTTGGTATCCTCTATCTATTATTCATCTTTTCTCTGAATATATAAAAGTAGTTATCCATTATACTATCAAAATTTTCACCTATCTCTATTATGTATTCATTAATATGATATATAACAAGTACATCTTTTATCCATACAATTATATCTTTAGAAGGGAAGAATTTTTACACAAAAAGAAATAAAGAATTTATGAGTGAACCAAACTTACATGGATTGTTCTTTGAACCTCTGATGCTTTCCATGTTCTTATTGAACCAATTCAATAACAACTCAACAAGGTTGAATTCCATGTTATTTTTCAGCACCTTAAGGGAAAAATCTACTACCTCAAATGACACATTATTGAGATTAATAGAGCTATGGATTTTGTGGTTAATCACATGAATTCCAAACTTCAATTCCATACATGTGATTCCACTTATCTTCATTCCTCTTCCATCCCACTTGGCAAGAATTTTCTTTTCCAATTCAACCTGACCTAGGGTTTTGGTTATCTTGCCTTTGTTTAACATTAGGCTAGTGATTCAGTGAATCATATTCCTTGTGATGAAAATGGGTTGATTCAACCATAAATTCCCATTGTGAACTCAACATAGTATGAATCTTATCCATTTTGCATGAAAATCCCTTAGCATATGTGAAATATGTGTCAAGCCCTTTTCTTCCAAATGTTAATGCTCAAGTTTTAAAGCATCATTTACACTTAACTCATTCAATGCCTCATTCATTTCATGTGTTCCTAGCTCTTGAACAGAAAATTTGTAATAAGATTGTATATTGTACGTGAGTAATACCTAGGATGAAACTTGTGATTGTGCACCTACTGGGTTGAGTGATTTGGTAATTGTTGGACTAATTTTGAATGTTGGAAGCTTGCATTCTACTCCTTGAATCAACATTTCTGACCCTTTCTTTGCTTTGTTGTTGGAAGAAGCCATGCTCAGTAGGCTCTTGTAGGGTTTCAAAAAACTTTAAGAATTATTTCAACAACAAACACACAGGTCACTTGGAAGCACATAAATCATTCTTCGCAAATAGCTCTCAAAAATTCATAGTGAAAAATGAATTCAATTTTCTTCCTTTTAAAAAAATTTCAACTTCCAATCATCATAAATTCTTTGGTATGATCACTTCGCTCGGTGATAGAATGTCTTCCACTTAGTTCTATCTTTTAATACTCAATAGACATTCATAGATTGACAGTCTCAACATTACTCCATAGATTCTTCAATAAGTTAGTGTCCACACACAATACTTTAGTCTAACCTGGCCTTGCTTGGTAGGGTCTTGTGACCTAACCTAGCTTAGTAAAGGTCTTGAATTTTTGCAACTACTTGGTGATCATTGTGCATCTTGAATGTTGATATGGATCTTTTTTTCTAGTTGGCTAGAACTGATGAGAGATGTTTTTTATACAATCTTAGTTCCAATTAATCCTATGGGAGTTCAAATTTAGATGCTTGAGTCACCCAACTCTTGAGTGACATTTTATTCATGACTCGAGATTTCATTCTTAGGAGACTTTAGCACCCACTGCTACTTCATTTTTTTTCTGATATTTTCAGCTTTGGCTTTCTGTCCATCTTCAATTCTTATAGTGTCCATATAGTTCTTTGAAAGGTGTCCAAGTTATTTAGAAATGAAACATCTTCTAGTGGTGTCTCTTTTCCTCATGTGATGTTTCACACAATTTTCTCCAATGTGCCCAAATTCTCCATTGTAGTGGCTTCTACACCATGTGTTGTAGTCCTATCCAAATATAGCTTTACAATTTGTTTTTTTGGATTCAATATCTTAATTTTGCATTCAAAAGATTTGTGTCCTTGTTTCTTGCAATTGTGACATTTACCTTCAAACCCAGGTTTCTCCTTGGATTCACTTGCTCTATGACCATGCTTATTGTAGTTGTAACACTTTCCATTGAATTTTTATTTACCATTACTCCAACATTTGTTTCATGTATGATCTAACTTACCACAATGATTACAAGTAGGCCTTTTGATTCTTTTGAAATCCTTGCTTAGATGATTCACCTTTTTCTATGTATTCTATTTGCCTTTGTGTCTATATTGACTTTTCTCATTCAACTAATTCATGATTTCTTCAAATTTCAACATTCTTTCATTGGTTTTATTTTTAGTGTATAGATCATTATGTAATCTTTCATTCTCTGATCTTAGATTCACGAGTCCTTCATTTTCATTAGTGAGATGATCAATAAAGTTTGTTTGTTGAAGGGATAGGTGTTAAATTTCATTGTTTCTTTCTTCTATCTCTTCTTTGGCTTTGTATTTTTCTTGCATGACTTCACATAACCTTACTGACTAAATTTATTGTTCTCTTTTCAACTTGCTAACTTCTTCTTGAAGATTAGAATTCTTTTCTAATAGGTATTTTATTGTTTCATCAGCTTCATCTGAATTTCTTTCTAGACAGATATCTTCAATTCTTTCTTTAGTGTAGAGATTGTCATTCATTTGTACTACAAGATCTTTCCTTCTTTTTAATGATTGAGAGAGTTTCTCTTTTTCTTTCTTTAGTTGACCAATAGCTAATTCCAAATCCAACTTTTCATTTTCAATAGCCTTATCTAGCCTATATACATCCATTGCCTCTGATCTTTGCTCAAGCTGCTAAACTTCTTCTCTGAGAACCATAATGCTTTGATACCAATTGTTGGAAATATTAGATAGGCAAGGTTATTGAGAGGGAAAGGGTGAATTAGTAACCAATAAAACTTTAAACTTATTTCACCAATTAGCCCTTCATTAAGATTCTGATCCGATTTCATGAATGAAAGAATGAAAGAAAATAAACATTCATAGAAATTTGACACAAGATATGGTGACCCATAAACATTCCAAATAGAAAGTAAAACTAGGGTGGGGATGATATCGATAAGCTTTAGTACTTACAATTGATCACTTCTAATGATCTTCCCTGATAAGAGTAATAAGGACTATGAGGTCTACCTTGTTAGAGGATTTACAAAACATACAATGAAGTACGCACTCAGTAAAGAGATTTGTCAAATACTGTTAAGTCTACCATGTTAAAGGGTTTAACTAAAATGCCTATTAGGATGAACTAGTGGCTAATCTCTGATTTACAACTTTGATTTGATGGTTGAGATTCTTTTGAAATGTAAAAGTCAACTTGTTGTGATAGATAAATCTTTATTGTTCCTTATACTACTTGTAGCCTTCTTAATTCACACTTCTGGTCTTTATATTCACTTCATACATACTTATTTGGATATGATACAATTCATTACATATATACCAATCCAAATCACAATTCATCAAAGTCAGCTACAACATAGGTTTCCATAAAGTTCCCAAAGTCGGCCCAACTATTAACACACTAATTTTATTTTTTTAAATGTAGGAAACTGAAGGTAGGAAACTTAATCTATCCATCAACTAGGAGGTAATGAACTTAGAAGGTGGAGTGAAGTTTACTACAAATTGAAAATTTGGATCTCAAGTTCGCTATGAGGAGGTCACCTAGTTGCCAGTTACTCAAAAAAAAACCTCGTAAATATGATATGGTTATGAACCCCTCGTACTTCTATCCTCAAATGAGACACCCTAATGTGTAAGTGAAATTGAAGTTGTTTTATTGTGGCAGTAAAATTTCTAAGGTTGTAACGAGGAGGTGGTTTTCAATTTATCACTTTATTTCCATTAATCTTAGGTTTACCACTGTTTCAAATATTTTCATAATTATTATTATTCAATTATTATCATAAGCATTATTTGAAGATGCCTATACTTCTATTTTAATATACATATTTCCTTCTTGTTACTAACATTATTATTATTTAATACTAACTAAAAATTACTACATTTGCAATTAATTCTTGATTAATTATTAATTAAAAATACTATCATCAAAAAATTGTATATATATATAATTTAGTATACTACTAAAATATCTATAATCAAAATACAATTAAATCAATTATCTCAAATGATATATATATATTCTCCTTAAATTCATCTAATATACTAATATCAAGGAACAATCACTTAAACTATAATCCTAATTATAGAAATTCTTAATTTCAAATTAGAATGAAATAACTAAAATTGAAATTTATCCCTTAATATATTTTGTTTTATTTTTTTATAACAACTAAAACAATCTAATCTCTACAACTTGTAACATATTTAAATCAACTATAATTTTCCTACACTATACTAGTACCATTAACCCCAAAATCATTATACATAGCATAAATACATTATTATTTTCACACCCCCCCCCCCCACAAGACATATTGTACTAATAATAACTTTAGTACTAAATCACACTTTCTTGCATTAAAAAACAATTAATAACAAAAATAAATAAAATAAAAATTTAAGTTACATACTAACCCACATATCTACCCCTACCCGCCAACTACCACCTAACCCTTTGACCTTTTTAACTAGTCATCCCCCTTCATTTTTACTCCCTCTCCTCCCACGTGGGAAGGAAGAGGGAAGGGTGGCATACCATACAAGGCAGCCCCCTTAAAAGTAAATGCCCCCTTTTCTTAAGAAGGCCACCAAGGACAAGTGGGTGGGGAGTGAATTCCTTCCCCACTCAACTTGTAATTTTTAATTTTTTTCTTTTTGAGTACAGGCACGACTCTAGGCCTGGTTGCCCATCCAATTAAGATGGAATTTTTTTTTTTTAGAGTAAAATATTATTTTAGTAATATTTTTTTTATATAGGGCTATCATGACATGATGGATGGGGGGGGGTGTAAAATCAAACACCTAGGTAATGAAATCTCAAGGTCTGAGCAACATTAATGCATGTCTAGATTTATTAATATTATATTAGTTGCTTTCAAGGATAATATTATTTTATCTAGCTAAATATTTTATTGGTCTATATTAGTAGGAATACCTTTTTTTTTGTCCCTCATACATTTTCCAGAGAGTTAAAATGTGCTTCCCCAGGTCTCTTTTTTTTGTTGTTTAATTTCTTGTTCTTGCACAATTTTACTAATGGATGTTTTGTGATTGAGCTGATGGATGTTGTTCACACTTTTGATATTCTAATATTTATTCCATATATGTTATTCTAATGGTTATTTTAGAATAACTATAACATCACTATCAAGATTAAGAATTACAAGATACAAATTTAGCAGGCACAATGAAAGATTGCACATAACTTTATGAACATCATATACTCTAGTTTATCATTGACATCTCCATCATGACTATGAATTCCCTATGAATTGGAAGTAAGAATCTACATGCAATGTAAATGAAGATTGAATACAATTACATCTAAATTATTTAAATGAGGTTATAGGAATAAAGATAACAATAGTAAAATCTCTTATTCTTGACTCTAATTCTTTTCCTCAATGCAATCCTACCCAAGAGAATAACAACTCAACGAGAATTCTTAATCAATTTTCTTCCATACCTTCTATACTACACTCTTATTGACATGAACATAAGGTAGTGAACCAACATATCATAATACACACAATGGAAATACCTATTCCATAATAGATAAATGGCTCATATTCTCTTGACAAGAGAAGTGGACAAGCAACATTATTACAAATATAAACACATAACAAGGTGGATTTCTCTCTACTCAATACAACACATTAGTGCCTTCTTCTTAACAAGGGTAGAACTTCAAATTTCCAAATGTCCAAGGCCTCAAGCAAGAACCTGCAACAAAAGACAAATGTAGAACCATGGAGGCTCACCTCCCAACCTAGACCTTAAGGAGGCCACCCACCGAGCTTGGGGAAACAAGGCACAAATGGTTACATACTCAACATTCACATATCATGCATGATCACAACAATATAGCAAACACTACAAAATGCATTGCAAGACAACCAATCCAAAGGCTTGCACAAAGATTCAATAATTGAATCAAACTATAGGGTGAAGGTGGACTCTCTCCTTGAGGAGGATTTCCAAATCTATGACTCACATTATACACAAAATCTGATTATCAACATGTCCTTTTGAGGTTTACAATAACTTCCCCTCCACATACCTCCTTATGCCTCCCAAACTGCAAGTAACCAAGAAGATCACATTCCATTGAACATATAAAAATCATCTCCATACATGGGTGAGTTCCTCAACTACATGTGTGAGCCCAATTAACCCCTTCACCCAAGCATCTCTTCCCTCCCAAGGGTGAGTGATGCTTCACACCCATTACACAAAACACACAACATGGAAGAAAAACAAGATTCAAGGAAGGATTCACAGAAAACTTCTCACATGCAACACTCAAACAAAATATCTTTTCCCACAAACCACATCTACAATACACCCAATTCATCATGGAATGAGGAACACCATATATATTCTACATGCAAAATGAAGAACACCATGGATCATGGGTACAAAACCTCACTCCAAGCAATGGCAATAAAATGTTGTAGTAGAGCTCCTTATCCTCTTCCTCAAAACCCTTGTTGTCTCTAAAGATAGAGAGTGTCCAAGTGAGTTTCTAATTTGGCCAAGCCTCCATATAAGACTCTCATTTTTGGATTCAATAAGAAATGCATTCTTTTTGGGGTCTCCTAGGTCTACTAGGCACCCTTAGCCCCCTAACTTAAAGTACTAACATGGGTAGGGTTTACTTTTGTCACTAATTCACGTTAGAGTTACTTTATGGCCCTCACAATGGTAGATAAGTCCAAATTCAAAATTTTCCATGGTGGTAACCTTTTCTCTTTACTAATTTAAGGCAATAAATCAAATTTCTCAATTAAGGCATTTAACTTGGAATAAGGTGGCCACATTATCCATCATCAAAGAACATGTCATTCCACATAATGAGTAGAAGTGTCAAGTGACACACAGAAAATACACTATACATCATACATAACATGTTTAGAATCTACACATAAAATACATACTGCACACATACATCTCACATTTACAAAATAAACACATCACAACAAGGTTTACGAATCTTACACATATTAACCTTGGCAGAGTCATTTAAACATGTGTTTATACCTTGTTTCCACATTAAATTTCCATGGTTCCTTTTCCTGCACATCAAACTCAAGCATCAGTAGTCCAAGGGGGTCAAATAAACATATACAACATAAGTGCATATAATAATAATATCCATATTAACATAATTCAAATTAGATTTTTTTTCCTAGTCTTTTCAATTATTCCATTTGAAATGTTAAGATATCAAAATCTACATGCAATAAGTCATCATTATCAAATTAACATCTATCTACATATCATAACCATTCATCTACATGTCATAAAGTATTGTAATCAAATTTACATTTATCTATAAATCAAAAATCATCAGAATCAAATTAACATTTTGCATTGCATCAAAATTTGATAATATCATATCATAAAGTTGCATCCATATATGTTCGAACATTTCTTACACAATAACAGGTTCTTAGTGCATATAACAATGTAAAACACTACTGAAGTATCAAAATCAATAGATAAAGAAATCCACTATCAATCTAAGCCTTGACTGATTGTCAAAATGACAAGGTCTTGAATATCAAAATGTAAATAAAATATCCATGCTATGATGGGTCAGGGTGAAGCCTCACATCAAAAGACAAACTTGGTGATGTTCTAATACTCAACAACCATTATCAACACTTGACATCATCATGCACTCGGTAGATATAGAAGCTCAATTCATACTAATCACTTCCAAGTAACTTGAACTCTGTCAACACTTGTGTGACTTGGTGAACGTTGCGTAACTCGGTATATAAATTGAATCACTTGATTAACACTACATGGCTTGATCAACACTAACACTATGAGCTCAATATAAATTGAATCACTTGGTTGACACACCTTTGCTCAGTCAACACTATATTCTCATTACTAAAACTACAAGCTTGGTAGATACTAGAGAGCATGGTTGACACTGTGCAACTTGGTTAATATTGTGAAGTTCAGTTAGCACTATCACTAAATAGCTTAGTAGATACTGCTCATCATGAATTGTATAAAGATTTTAGAAATTGATAGCAACTATAGAACTCAATAAAAACTATATTACTTAGTAGCAACTATATTGCTAAATGAAGCACTTGGTTAACACTGCAAATTGAAAGATAAGCTCGATAGAAGTTAACCAATTAACTAAGTGCGATTCAGTAATAAAAAAAAATTGACCTTAATGTCAACACCTTTATATTGTTCCAAGATTTCAAAATTGATAGAAGTTTGAAAGATAAGCTCGATAGAAGTTAACCAATTAACTAAGTGCAAACTGAAAGATAAGCTCGATAGAAGTTAACCAATTAACTAAGTGCGAGTCACTAATAAAAAAAAATTGATCTTAATGTCAACACCTTTATATTGTTCCAAGATTTCAAACTTACCTTTATCACTAGTCATGTGATTTGAGAACCCACTATCAATTATCCATTTGTCACCTTTACTCACATGTGAAATTAATGCAATTTTCTCATCTTCATAAGAATCCTCTTTTATAGCAATATAGACAACTTTTTCATCATTACTATCAAACTCATTGTCAGTTTCTTCTTTAGCAATATAAAAAAATATCTTACCTTTATCTTTATAGTCCTTGTTTCTTCTATTATCGTTGTCATCTCTTTTGTCTTTATAATTTCTTTCCCTTCTTTCATCCTTGTCTTCTCTATCAGGATACCTTGTAGTAATATGACCAACTTTGTTGCATAAAAAACATATAATAGGAAGTTTACCTTTGAATTTCCCTTTTCCTCTTGTAAGTTGTCTAGCCATTAATGCTTCAAGATCATAAAAATCATCATCAGAGATATCACTATCACTATTCACACATTTTCCTTTTCCTTTCTTCTTAAAAACAAATTGATATTTGAAAGTTGATTCAATAGTAGTATGAGTAAAATTATCAAAGTTTAACAAGTTAAAGGAAACAAGCCTACCAACTAATCCTTCTAATGTTAAATTATTACCAAGAGTACATCTTAGTTCTTGTAGTGCAGAGACTCTAATATCATATATAGGAAGTAGGGTACTTAGTACCTTGTTGATCACAATTTCATCATCAATATTTCCATTAGATCCTCTTATAGAATTTACCACCTTTGTGACTCATCCAAAATATTGAGAAATGGTTTCACCTTATGTCATTCTCATCTCATCAAACTTGGATCTCAATCTATCTGATTTTTCTCTTAAAATAGTTGTGTCTCCTCCATGGATGGTCTACAATGTATCCCACATTTTCTTGGCAGTAGTGCACTCCTTTATGTCATCAAACTCATTATAGCTTAGGGTTAATGTAATCTCCAACATTAATTGATTGTGTTCTTGCTTCTCTTTCATTCACTAAGCTATCAAAGGTCTTGGTATCTCTTTCTATACAAGAACCAATGCTCTAATACCAATTGCTAGAATGATTTAGAATAACTAAGAAGGGGGATGAATCAATTATCCTCAACTCCAGATGTACCAATTTAACTTTTAATCACTTCAAATACTTAAGATCTAATCATTAAGTGGCTTTGTCTCTATTAAAAACAATCAACAACATAAAACTTATAGCCCACTATCCTAATAGTAACAAACTTGTAGAATGTAAAACATTAATAGTAAAACATATTAAATAACATCCACACAAGTATGACACTAGGATTTAACATAGAAATTCAATTTGGGAAAAACCACTAGTAACATGCTACTAAATTTCACTCTCCTAAAGTGAGCTCTATGAGGAGACAACCCTATTAAAGGTTACAAAATACACTATTAAATGTGACCTTGTTAAAGGATTTAATCATTGTATTAGGAGTAGCCTAGTTAGAGGGCTTTAGAATATTCTATTAGAATGTCACATTGATTAAAGGATTTATAAATGGTTGTTAGGTCAACCTTGATTAAATTATTTCAAACTAATACAATGGTTAGAAAGTGACAACAAGTTGGTCTAATAAATACAACCCACTTTGCAAATATAGATCACAATATAGCTCATATGTTGATCCACTGAATGACCTCCATTATCATCTTTGTCTCTGAGATACTTGGAAATCCTTCAAGTGATCACACTTCACCTCTTCATAACTCTTCTCAACCTCTTACTTAGGTTCACTAGTCAATAGCATCAATAAAACATCTACTTTCCAATCTCTCCCTATCTTTTAGATAACTCTTATATCTCCTTAGATAGGTACTTTTGATCTTTTTCCACTTAAAAATTACCATAGATCTTATGGTTTTGTTAGATTCATCAATTCCTACCATCATTTCATTTCCTTTCTTTCACTTCTAGAAACTTCTTCAAACTTCTTTTTGAATCCATGCATATGAATGGTCAAACATATTTGTTTATGTATTAAATGCTCTAGGTCATTCATCCTTATCTTCAATATGCTTTCCATACTCCAAGAATTCAACTCTATTGGCTAGAAATCAAGATTTCCTCATAGACTAAAAAATATTGTCACTCAACCAACATCGTGTTCTAACACTCAGTCATCACTAAATTACTCAGTCAATACTAACTATTCTATTCAATACAGTTTCTAATACTCAATGGATACTGGTGCTCAGTTGACATTGTATTTTTCTAATACTCAATGGATACTAGTGCTTAGTTGACATTTTCTATAAGGTTTGACATCAATAACAACATAACAATTGTTCCAGTTGTAGTTCCAATATCAGGTCCTTCTTTCACCAAGTATTTTTGTTCTGTATCCACTGAGTGCCTCTATGAGCTTTTTTGTTATTGTTGTTGTTTAGTGATGCCTCTCATTGTGTTGTTTGTTTGGTTCTCATTTGGGAGTAGATTTTTGTAGTTAATTTATAATTGTCATTTAATGTATTAGATCAATCATTGGGATACATGTAGACTATAATATCATCAACCTTCTCCTTATGATGATATAGAATCTTCTGTAAGCCATTTTGGCAAGTATACATAGTGGGTCTTGGTCTAGATCTAAGGGAAGAAGTGAGAGGGAATAGTGTAGCAGTGAGTTTGGGAGTTAGGATTTGAAATGGAGATAATAGATTGCACATGCTGGAGGTTATTTTCCTATATATTTGAATCTTTAAATTGGCCATCACTCAGAAGGCCTTACTATCAGGCATGTATGATTAAAATTGATGAATTAATGTAAGATAATTGGTTTCCTATCCTTTTTGGCATTATTTCTTTGTGAATTTTTTCTGTTGTGTTAAATTTGCAAGGTTGGTTGATTGGTATGCATGTTTGTGGTCCTAGTTTTTATCCTTCCCTATGTCACTTGATCAATTGACCAAATTAAGGAATACAAATTGGTAGTCTAGAAGAAGTTTGAAAAGTGTATATAAAAGTGGGATTTTTTGGGTAGTTCTATAGCCAGTATTGTCTAATTTTAATAGTCAATCACCTAGCTACTTCCATCTGATTTTAATAAAGAATTCTACAACCACTATTGTGTGACTAAGGAGTCATTTTACAACAACTGCTATGCGATTCAAAAGAAAAATTGTAAAAATTATAAGAACATATATAGATACATATATTAAAAATGAAACACTCTTAGAGGGACCTAAATATTCAACAATAAAGGGACTTGTACTTTCATTTATTTACAAAGTTTGAAGCTTCTAACAACAATAAAAATGTTACTATATTTATAATTTTAATTTATTCATAATATTTATCATTTGTATTAATTCATTGTCTATGCATTGAATTTTATTTTTCAATCATCATTATTGTAATTATATGCCTCATAGGCAATTTATTTGGTTGCCCTTATGCATACATTGTCATTTGAGGATAAATGATCTTTTAGCTAGGGGGAAAACATGTATACCTCGTGTTATTGTCATAGACCATAGTAGGATAAACTTTCTTGTCTATTTTTATATTACCTGCTATATTCATTGTAAATGATGCAAAAATAAGAATGATAAACTAAATAGCAATAAAAATGGAATGTCTAATTAAGGGATAGAAAAGGGAAAAAAGTATGACTATGTGAGTGTTGGAGATGTAATAAAGCTATGATATAAAGAGAAGAAAAATTAAATCATATTCATGTCAAATTTAATCAAAAATCAAATACATGCACGAAATATGCTATAAAGGATTGAAGTTTTCAAAGGATTTCATGCTAATAACTTTCATGTCTAACTAATGCCTATCTCCTACTTGAGGACACACAAGATTTTAGTTGGGGGAAATGATGAACCTATAAATTGTCATATTTATATTCATTTATTATTACACTTTACCCCATGATTTCAATACATGTATATGTCAATAACATACATTAATTTTATTTATGAAGCATTAACACTAATTAATGATTTATTGATTAACTTGTATGTGTAGCTAGTTAATGCTAAATTGTGATGATTTATTATAATAAATGGTTATTATTGAATAATAATTATCTTAAGATGATTAATAATTTTGTTGTGAGATGTTTGAGTTGTTCATGTAGTTGAAGATAAGGAGAAGCACATTGATATTTGTCAATATTCAATATTTGTTGGAAATGAAGAAAAAGTAAAAAAATGTACTTACAATGAAATGAGCATATCTTACTCAATTCTCAATGAAATTAAGAACTGATTATAGATGTGGAAAGCTAAAAATAAGGCACACAAACCCTTTTGTCAGCTTGAGTTGATTCATAATATTTAATGAGTTACAATGATAAGAATTTGACTAAGTAAAAGGTGGTGCATTTGAAGGTAGTAGAAACCCACTTTTTGTAAAAATGGCCTTATCTTTCACATTTTGTAATGAAATATAGATTTTAAAAATGATATGGAAAGATAAAAGGGAGAATCATAATGTGGTAGAAGGGTTTGATCTAATTCACAATAATAAAAGAACAACATGCATTTGAAGTGGACTATTAAAAAGGTGGAACATAAAATCAACAAACTTAGTCAAACTTCTTCTATTTATTGCAATTCAAGCGACAAGATCAAAAGAGTTTGGATGATGTTTTAATTGTATTTATGAATACCAATAAATCTCTTGTGTCATAAAAGAGTCCAAATAATCTCTTTTTCCAAACAACCAAGAAGTCAAGTTTTAATATGACTCTTCTTCTTAGTCATTATTTTAGAGTAAGTCTCTTCCTTGTTTAAAGGAATGATGAGAAACTTTTTACATGGTTATCAGAGGGTCAATAAGCTTATATATTTAAAATTTTAATGTGGCATTTTATATAAATAGAAAGTTGTAGATGTTAAAATGTTGGTTACACAATTCCTACATCCATTACTGTGTTGTTTCATGTAACCATTACTATGTACTTAAATTTATTTCTAGCATTTTTACATTCTCTATTTTGCAATGATAGAATAGATTAGAGAATCTTATGGTGTGTATACTTTGTAGATCAGTTTCAAGTATACATCCTTGGGTTGATAATTTATATGAACCTTCTCTATTAGAAAGATAACTACTCATTTTTAATATCCAATTTATGAGTTATGTTTTTAAAACTAAGTTATTGATCTAATTGTGAAGCCAAAATTTTTGGTGCAATTTCCAAGGTTGGGTCAAGCTACAAGAGTCTCTGATTTTTAGTATCTCTTTGTATTTTTTCTAGGTTTCTATTCAAATAACTTAGGATTAGAAAATTTTGTAGCAATACAATATGGATTTTGAATCCATGGAGAATAGGAATGAAGAGCCAACATAATTTGCAGCAAATGATGAAATCAATGAAGACATCTTTTATAGCATCATAGTATTATTTTTGTTCACATATTGATGATAATGTGTTGATTTATGAGGAGGAAAATGAAGAAATTTATATTTTTATTCAAAATAAAGAAATCACCACACACAATGTTGTTGCTCAAGATGAATGTGATGTCAAACAGGACTCCTACTTCAAGAAGAGAGTTGTAATAAAGTGGAAATCAGTCCTTCCATGCATAAAATTAAAGAAGATATTGAAGAAGAGAGATTTGGGAAAATTTAGAGTATTTTTTCATAATACTAGATGCTAACCATTATATTTTGTGGAGAAAAACTATAAACATGAAGATGGTGCAGGAGTTTATGTACTTTCATCAAATCAACCACACAAATTGGTTTATAAAAGTCATGTAGAGGATAAAGAAGTAGCTCATCTACACAAAGCCAACAAGGAGGGTTCAAAATATATTATTTCACGAGGGTGTCCTATTAGACATGTCATTCATGTGGAGGAAAAAATATCATCACAAGTTATGTTTGTAGCAAAGAAAGAAATCACAATTGAAGTTGAAGATAAATATGTAGGTGTAGCAAAAGGAGAAATATTTCATCTTACTTATGCACTTTAATATAGCAATATATATTGTCAACATGAAGTAATAAATAATTTTATCAATGCATTTCCAAAATAATTATTCATTATTAAGGTTCTACTAATGATGCAACTATTTCCAATTGCTCATAAGCATGTGAAGCATTGGAAGATTTTGAGAAGAGGAAGATAGTTCAAAGAACTAGTTAATGGTTTTGTTTGTGAAAGTCATGTTTTTTGGTTAGTGTATGTTAGGATAGGTTAGGGTAGGTTTTTCATTAAATAATTATTTTTACACAATGTCTTAGAGTTAATAGTTGTCTAGTTTAGTTTTCTTCCTATTCCTCCTTGTCTTAATGAGTATTTGGAGGAGCTCATAGCTAGTTAGTTTCTCACATTTCAAATCATTTTTCTAAAGATTTGAGTGGGATGAGTTTATAATTCTAACTGAGAGACCTCGTGATGTCAAGAATGTCTATTCAATAATATTGTCTAGTTGGTCTACTCAATTTTTGTTGTCGGTTTCTTATTCTAATTGTTGTCTACAACCACTACTATTTTGTTTGAACATTCATTCCTATAGCCACTATTATTTAATTTTAATAGTCAATCATGTATCCACTACTATTTAATTTCAATAGATAGTCTTATAACCATTATTGTGTGACTAAACAATCATTTTGCAGTAACTGCTACGTGATTCAAAAGACAATTTGTACCAAGTATAAGAACATCTAAAAATTCAAATATAAAAAATGCAACACTCTTAGAGGGACTTTAATATTCAACAATGAAGTGACCTACACTTTCATCTATCTACAAAGTTTGAAACTTCTCACAACAATACAAATGGCACTGCATTTATGATTTCAACTTATTCATAATATTTATGTTTTGTATTACTTGATTGTCTATGGATTGAATTTTTTTTCCAATTATCATTATTATAAATATATGCTTCATAGGTGATTTTACTATAGGAGCATCTTGGGTTTCCTTGTAATCATGCACTTTTGTTCATTCTACTAGTTGCTACCAAGTTCTAATTATTGCCAAATGCTAGTTTTCAGTTGTTGTCAAATTCTTAGTAGGTGTCGAGCATTTAGTCATTGTCGAGCTCTTAGTTGTGGCCACCCTTTGGTTGGCAAGAGATTCCTTTGGTTTCCAAGTGACCCTTTGTTTATCAATTCCTTCATGATTTCCAAGTTTTGGAGGATGCCAAGTTCATAGTTAATGCCAAGTGACTCTTTGGATGCCGAGCTCATGTGATTGTTGAGTGCTAGTGTTTTGTGAAGTCTTCATTTGCCAAGTGGTGTATGTCTGGTTCTAGTTTGGGTCAACCTTGCTCATATTTAATTTCATTATAGTTAGTTAATATTTGATGTAAGCTGACTTGTGGTTGTCCATGCATTTAATGTAAGATTTAATTTTTTGATAGGTCAACCTATGGTTGCACAAGTATTTAAGGAGGTCTAGGATTGAGTTTAGAGAACCTAGAGAATTGGAAGGAAGTGATATGTATCTGGAAGTGTGAACTTGAAGTTGGATCATGAATCTAAAAGTTGTATTTTTATAATTGGCTAACCTAGAAGGCCTTATAGCTAGAAATGTATGCTGATTATCTAATGAATATATAAACATCTTGTTCTCTCTCTCCTTGATATTGTTCTTGTGTTGTATTTTCCACTATGGTAACTCTTGTAAGGTGGTTTAGATAGATGGGTGTGCCTTTGGCCTTAGTTATTTCTATCCCTCCTTGCACCAAGTGGTATCAAAGCTTGAGGTTCATCCTTGTGGTGATTGGATCATGTAGAACCCTAAGTGAATTGGGTTGTAGGGTTGTAGATTTGTAGATTTGACCTATAACTTGCAAAGGGTTATGATCTTGTAGGAACCTAATTTGTAAAGATGGTTTGAGGTAGAGGAAATGCTAATAATGCAATATTAGATACATTGAGACAAATTGCAGCCAGATTAGATGTTGTGAAGATGACCCAGAGGAGAGAAGCACATCTTGATGATGCAAGTGATGATGAGGAAGTAAAACCAAACCCTAATCTAGAACTTGATGAAGATCAAGATGAAGCAAGGTTGTTGAGAGTATCGTCTAGAGAAAATTCAAACCCTATTGTAGAATTTGTTCCTTATGATGGGAAATTGGACATCAATGTTGTGCTAGATTGGATCTCTAAAATGGAGAAGTTCTTTGAGCATGAAAACACTCTTGATAATAGGAAGGTGAAGATTGTAGTTACAAGGTTGAAAGGTCACGCCTCACTTTGGTGGGAGCATTTGCAAATTGATAGACAAAGGAGAGGAAAGGAGAAGATCATAACTTGGGTGAAGGTGGTTAACAAAGTAAAGAATACATTCCTTCCTGCAAATTACAAGATCAGCTTGTTGAGAAAGATGCAAAATTTGAGATAGAGAGACATGAATGTGAAGGAGTACACTGAGGAATTCTATAGATTGGACATCAGATCTAGACATGTGGATGATGATGTTGAGAAAATTGCAAGGTACATAAATGGATTGAGATTTAGAATTCAAGAAGAAACAAGTTTTGTGAAATTGGAAAGTGTGGAAAAATCATACAAATATGCCTTGAAGGCTAAGGAGATCTTGACAAAGAAGCATGAACAAAGATAAAGAAGTAGAGGTGGTAGATTCTAGAGAGGCAAACGTAGATCTAATGGAGAAGGTAGCAGATCTAATAATTTTGTACAAGATAAGGGAAAATTTGAATGGAAGAATGATGACAAAGGCAAGACTGAGTGAAAAGGTGGTGATCCCTACTGATAAGGTACAAGTTCTTACCATGGAAGAGGTAATTCTTATTCTAGAGGTGGTTTTCATGGTAATTATTTCATATGTGGTAAAGAGGGACATAGATCTTTTGAATGCAGATATTCTGAAAGTAGACAAGGTAAAATAAATGTTGCAATTCAAGCAAATGATGATGGTTCACCAAGTGGACCTGAGGCTAGTGAAAATCTGATGGTGAGAAGAACCCTATGTAATGAGGGAAGTGATGAGGAACCTATCCTTAGAAGAAGTCCTTTCAAGACTAGGTGCAAGATGGATGGAAAATTTTGCAAAGTGATCATTGACAGTGAAAGTTCTAAAAATTTGACATCAGAAGAGCTGGTTACCAAGTTGTAGTTGCAAAGACTGAAGCATCCTAAACCCTATCATGTTTCATGTATCAAAGATGAGCATAATATATTGGTAAGTGAACAATGTATTGTGAAGTTTAAGATTGGACATTACTTTGATGAAGTTTTGTTTGATATTATGCCTATGGTTTGTTGTCATATTTTGTTGGGTAGACCTTGGCAATATGATAGATATGCTATGCATGATGGAAGATTGAATCAATATATTACTTGAGTGAATGGGAAGAAGCAAATATTGTTGCCTTTGATTCAAAGTCTAGATGAGGTGAATTGTATTGTTGTAAAAAATTTCATGGTCAATGAGAAACAATTTGAAAATGAAATGAAAAACAACCAAGTTTGTTTTGCTATAACCCTAGAGGACCAAGCTTTGCTAGTAATGACCAAGTGACAGTAAAAACTAGTAGAAACTGAGTAACAACATAAATTGAAAATTTGTTGAAGGAATATAAATAGATTGTTGCAGAGGATATACCTAATGGTTTACCTCCAATGAGAAGTATAATTCATTTTATGGATCTAATTCTTGGAGCTAGTTTATTGAATAAAGCACCATATAGATTAACACCTATAGAGAATGAAGAATTTAAAAGACAAGTGCATGAATTGTTGCAGAAAGGTTTGACCAAAGAAAGTTTAAGTCCATGTGTTGTACCTACTATATTGGCACCTAAGAAGAATGGAGAATGGAGAATGTGTACTTATTCCAAAGCTATTAACAAGATCATAGTAAAATATAGGTTTCCTATGCCAAGGATGGATGGCATAATGGATTGTTTGAGTGGAGCAAAGTATTTTACCAAGATTGATTTAGAGAGTGGCTATCATCATATTAGAATCAAAGAACATGATGAGTGGAAAAATACTTTCAAGACAAAAGATGGTTTGTTTGAATGGTTGGTTATGCCTTTTGGTTTGACTAATGCACCTAGTACTTTCAGAAGGTTGATGAATGAAGTTTTGAAAAGATTCTTGGGTAAGTTTATGATTGTTTATTTGGATGATATTTTGATATTTAGTAAGACCAAGGAAAAACATCTTGAGCATGTTAGACAAGTAATATAGAGGTTAGAAGAGGAGAAGTTGCTGATTAATCTGAAAAAGTGTTCTTTTATACAAGAGGAGATTGTGTATTTGGGATTTGTGATTTTAGCTAATGGATTGAAAATGGATCTTGAGAAGGTTAAAGTAATTTTGGAATGGCCTACACCTGAGAATGTGGGTGAGGTAAGATCATTTCATGGTTTTGCTAGTTTTTACAGGAAGTTTATAAGGAATTTCAATTCTATTTGTAATGCTATGATTGAGACAATGAGAGGAGATAAAAAGGAATTCAAGTGGACACATGGAGCTGATAACAATTTTGAGACTTTGAAACAAAAGTTTGCTAAGTTATTGGTATTGGCTTTGCCTAATTTTAATAAGGTATTTCAAGTTAAATGTGATGCTAGCGGTAGTGCAATAGGAGCTTTATTGAGTTAGGAAGGTAAACTTATTACTTTCTTTAGTGAAAAGTTGAAAGATGCTAAAAGGAAGTATTCTACGTATGATCAAGAGTTTTATGCTATTGTTCAAGCCTTGAAGAAGTGGAGAAATTATTTTATTCCTAAGGAGTTTGTGTTGTATACTAATCATAAAGCTTTACAATACTTGGGAAGTCAACATAAATTGAATTAGATACACGTGAAGTGGGTTGAGTACTCAAAGAGTTTCATATTTTTTACTAAGCATAAGAGTGGAGTTACTAACAGAGTTGCTAATGCATTGAACATAAGACATTCTCTATTGACTAAGATGAAGGTTGAAGTTCTTGATTTTGATGAAATGAAAGAATTGTATGATGTTAACCCTGACTTTTCTAAGGCATGGAGAGAGTATAGAGCACCAAATATAATAGACCGCATAACTAAGTATGATGAATATTTCATTCAAGAAGGTATGTTGTTTAAAAGTATTCATTTGTGTATTCCTAGAAGTTCTATGAGGTTGAATTTGATCAAAGAAAGTCATAGTGGTGGATTGGCTAGACATTTTGGAATGGATAAGACATTGAGTTTGATAAAAGAGAAGTATTATTGACCACAAATGTATAAGGGTGTTTAGAAATTTGTAAAGAGCCCTCAAATTTCTGGATTTGATTGTGTATAATTATTTTACATCAACATTTCGGATCATACTACATGATCCATCATCAGGATGCTAGAGAGAAAAGAGAACATGAAAAAATATGTAGTATCCTGATGATGGATCATGTAGTATGATCCAAAACGTTGATGTAAAATAATTATACACAATCAAATTCAGAAATTTGAGAGCACATTAGCATGGATTGTGGAAATCTAATAGATCTCAATTTTTAAAGAGTTATGGAATTTGTCATGTTGCAAAAGGAGTAAGTTAGAATATTGGTTTGTATACACCTATTGTTGTTCCTGAGAAACCTTGGAGTGACATCAATATGGATTGCCTAAAAAAATGAAGGGGTATGATTCTATATTTGTTGTGGTGGATAGATTTTCTAAAATGGCTCATTTCATACCATGTAAGAAGACATTAGATGTTGAGCATGTTGCTGAAATGTTATTTAAAGAGATTGTGAGATTGTATGTACTATCAAGAAGTATTATTTTTGATAGAGACAGTAATTTTGTTGGTTATATTTGGAGGACTATGTGGAAAAAGATGGGTATTGAGTTGAAGTTTAGTTCTATATTCTATTCATAGATAGATGGATAGATAGAAGTTATGAATAGAAGCTTGGATAATTTGCTGAGATGTTTAGTTGGGAATAAGCTAACTAATTGGAAGATGGTATTGGCACAAGCTGAATTTGCATATAATAATTTTGTGAATAAGAGTAGAGGGAAGACACTTTTTGAGATTGTTACTAGAATGCAGCCTAGAGGAGTATTAGATATGAGGGATGTTGCTAGTGAAGAGAAGAGAAGTACTACAGGGAAGCATTTTTTGATTTTACGGAGTCTTTGCATAAGGAAGTAAAGTTGAGGTTGTAAAAAAGTAATTAGAAGTATAAGGAGAATCTGACAAGTCTAGAAGACATCATGTTTTTCAAGTTGGTGATGAGGTGATGGTTCATTTGAAAAAAGGAAGATTTCCTATTGGAACATATAGTAAGCTAAAGATGAAGAAGTTTGGACCTTGTAAAATTTTGAAGAAGTTTGATAGTGCTAATGCTTATGAAGTTGAGTTGCCTAATGACATGGATATATCTCCTATATTCAATGTTGCTGATTTGCAAGTATCATGAGTCAGATGATGAAGTTGTTGTATCAGAAGATTATCCTAAGAAATAGATTGAAGAAGTTAAACAGATATTTGATCAAAGAGTTGGAAAGAGCACAAGAGAAAAATATTACTATGAATATTTGGTGAAGTGGAAGAATGGACCTATTGAAAATGCTTCATGGATTTCTCAATTTGTTTTGGATTCAACTCAAGTTGTGACATCTCAATAATTTAGGAGAATCATTTCTTCCAACCTTGGTTGTTGGATGTAGGAGCATCCTGGGTTGCCTTGTAATCCTGCACTTTTGTTCATTCTATCAGTTGCTACCGAGTTCCAATTATTTCCAAGAACCAATTTTCAGTTGTTACTGAGTTCTTAGTTGTTGTTGAGTGATCCCTTTGGTTTCCAAGAGATTCCTTTGGTTGCTAAGTGACACTTTGGTTACTGAGTCCTTTGTGATTGTCGAGCATTGGAGGATATTGAGTTCATAGTTAATGCTAAGTGAATCTTTGGATGTTGAGCTTGTATGATTGTTGAGTGCCAATTCTTTGTGAAGTCTTCATTTGCTAAGTGGTCTATGTCTGGTTCCAGTTTAGACTGACCTTACTCATATTTAATTCCATTATAGGTAGTTAATATTTGATGTAAGTCGACTTGTGGTTGTGCATGTATTTAATGTAAGATTTAATTTTGTAATAGGCCGACCTATGGCCACACAAGTATTTAAGGAGGTCCAGGATTGAGTTTAGAGAACTTAGAGGATTGGAAGGAAGTGATATGTGTTTGGAAGTGCAAACTTGAAGTTGGATTGTGAATCTGAAAGTTGTATTTTTATAATTGGTTGTAACCCAGAAGGCCTTATAGCTGGGCATGTGTGTTGATTATCTAATGAATATATAAACATATTATTCTCTCTCTCTTGGTGTTGTTCTTGTGTTGTATTTTTTGTTGTGTTAACTCTTGTAGGGCAGTTTGGATAGTTGGGTGTGCCTTTGGCCCTAGTTATTTGTGTCACTCCTTGCACCAAATTTGTTTAGTTTCCCTTATACATACATTGTCATTTGAGGATAAAAAAACTTTTAGGTAGGGGAAACTCATGTACACCTTGTGGTATTTCATAGACTATAATAGGATGACCTTTCTTGTATATTTCTATATTACCTCATATATTCATTGTGAATGATGCAAAAATAATAATGATAAATTGAAGAACAATAAAAATAGAATGTCTAATAAAGGGATATAAATGGGAAGAAAGTATGACTATGTGAGTGTTGGAGATTTAATAAAGCTATGATAGAAAAATAAGAAAAAATAAATCATAGTCATGTCAAATGTAATCAATGATCAAATACATGGATGACATGTGCTACGAAGATTGAAGTTGTCACAGGATTTCATGCTAGTAGCTTTCATGTCTAACTAATACCTATCCTCAGCTTGAGGATAAATGGGATTTTAGCTAGGGAGAATGATGAGCCTATAAATTATCATATTTATATTCATTTATTATAACACTTTACCCCATGATTGCATCAATTTTATAAGTCATTTACATACATTAACATTATTCATGAAGCATTAACAATGATTAATGTCTTATCGATTAACATTTGTATGTGTAGCTAGTTAATGCTAAATTATGATGATTTATTATAATAAATGGTTATTATTGAATTTTAGTTATCTTGAGATGGTTAAAAAAATTCTTGGGAGATATTTGAGTTGTTCATGGAGATTAAAAGAAAGAAAAGCATGTTGACACTTGTCAATATTCAACATTTGTTGGAAATGCATAAAAAGTTAAAAAGATAGTTCAATAAAATATGCATATATCACTACAATATTAATGAAATTAAGAATTTATTACAGATTTGGAAAGATGAAAACAAGATGGACAAAACCATTTTGACTATTTGAGTTAATTCATAATATTTAATGAGCAACAATGATAAAAAGTTGACTAAGTAAAATGCAACACAGTTGAAGGCAACAAAAACCCACTTTTTATAAAATGGTCATATCTAAGTCCACATTTCTTAATGAAATATAGATTTTAAAAAATCAATTTGAAAGATAAAAAGGAGGAGAATAGCGTGATAAAAGGGTTTGATCTAATTAACAATAATAAAGAACACCATGCATTTGAAGTGGATTGTTGAAAAGGTGGAACAAAAAATCAGCACATCTAGTCAAACTTATTCAATTTATTGCAATTCAAGGTAAAAATTCAAAAGAGTTTGGATAATATTTGAATTTTATTAATGAATACCAATAAATCTACATTTTCATAAAATATTCCAAATAAACCTTTTTTCCAATCAACCAAGAAGACAAGTTGTAGTAGGACTCTTCTTCTCAGTCATTATTTTATATTAAGTCTTCCTTATTTAAAGGAATGATTAGAAACTTGTTAGATGGTTGTTAGAGACTCAATGAGCTTATGTATTTGAAATAATAATCATACATTTGAGATATATAGAAAGTTTTAGATTTTAAATAGTTGGTAATACATAGTTCCTACCACCATTACTGTATACATAGATTTATATCTAATATTGTTATGTTTTTTATTTTACAATGATAGGATAGATTAGATAATATTAGAGTGCATATACTTTGTAGAACTATCTTGAGTATACATCCTTAGGTTGACAATTTAAACAAACCTTCTCTATTAGAAAGATATCCACTCAATTTGGATGTCCAATTTATGATTTGGGGTTTTAAAAATAAGTTATTGATCTAACTGTGAAGCCAATACATTTCAATTGCTTGCATGTCTAGTGGATTTTATAATATTCATGGATTGTTAATGGATTATAAAATGAGGTTCCAAGGAATCCTTTTATACACTTTTTTGGGTGCAAAAACAAAGCAAGCTAACTAGGTCACCCAATTTCAAAATTTACAACTTTGAGACTAGACTGGCCTTAGGACCTAAAGTCCCTAGAGAATAGGTTGAGTTGGATCACCCCATTATGGAATAGGTCAACCTAGGTCAACCTATTCTATCATTGGCCTAGAAGGAGCTAACCTTGAGGTCTCATAAACTGCACAAATAAAAATTCAAGAACTAGGAACATTATAGGATAAAGAGATGATTGATCATGAATCCACTCATGGCCCATAAGGTCACTAAATAATGGGAGATAGAAAGGTATAATATGATGTTTTCTTCCATTTTAAGATGGAAAATCTAGTAATGAATAAACACAAGGAGGAGGCCTTAGAGGATGGATGATATATCATAGTAGAGGTAGCAATGAAAGAGCAAGTGGCTAACCTCTTATGTTCAATGACAAGTGCTATCACTGAAACTAAGTGGGGAAAACCATGAGAAAATCCCCAAAGAAAGCATAAAGTTCCCATGAAGGAGAAAGGAGGATTAAACTAGTTCAAGATGAGGACTATGCAAGTATAAAATTTCTTATTACTAGAGCTAGCCAATCCTTGAACTAGAGTGTTTAATGATCAAAAAGACCCTACTAAAGACACCATTGAAATAGGGTCCACTACAGAGGAGGTATCTTTCAAAAAGATAAGGTATGACTTATGGAAAACTTTGAAAAATAATTTTAGATTATATTTATATAGATAATTTTGTTTCTATTGAGATGATAGAAAGGATTAGGTTACAAAGACTAGCTATCTTGGCTAAACAAGAAACTAAGTTTTAAAGTGGAAGAGAAAACTTGGGTCAAATTTGAAATAGGAGCTTATAAGGACATGAGCTTATGTAAAATAATTCCCATGGATGATTTACACATTCTAAAAGGTCTTCCTAGGAAGTTTAATGTGAAATCACAAAGAGATGGAGAAAAGAACACCTATGTGATTAAAAAGAATGGATAAAGGTTCATGTTGGAACCCGTGAATTAACAAGCAGGGTAGAAAGGAAATGAGTCAAGTCTAATTTTGGCCAATGGAAAGGAGTTTACCAACCTCGTAAAAGAGGAAAAATGTCAAGGATTTGCATTGGTATTAAAGCCCAAAAGTGAACCAAAGTTCCATGATAGGGATAATAGAGAAATCCAATTAGAAGTTTGGGTGTTGTTAGGGAAGTACCAAGGAATAATGGTGGAAGATATACATGGATATTTTCCACCAATGAGGATCATAGGTCATTAAATAGATTTGATACCTAGTGCCACCTTACCCAAGAAACATTCCTACAAGATGACAACATTCCAAAATGAGGAGATACATAAACAAATTCAAGAACTACTTGACAAAGGTCTAATTAGGAAAAGTCTTAGACCTTGTAGAGTCCATATTGTGTTTTCTCATAAGAAATATGGAAAGTAGAGATTATGTATTGGATCAAAGTAAACAAAAAATATTACTACAAGGCATAGGTTTCCTATGTGAGGAATAGAAGACCTAATGGACTACCTTGGAGGATCTTGATATTATTCAAAGACTGATATGAAATTAGGGTATCATTAGATAATGACCAAGTAAGGAGATGAGTGTAAAAGTAACTTTAAGATAAATGGGGGTCTCTATGAGTGTCTTGTAATTCCCTTTGGTCCTAGAAATACCTTGGGCACATTAATACACTTGTGAATGAGGTATTTATTTAATTAATTAGTAAATTTGTAATTTCTTACATGAATGATATTCTTGTCTTTAGTAGGTCCAAGGAATATCATGTGAAACATCTTGAACATTTTTTAAGGAGACTTCATGAATTTTTTTTGAAGATTTATTCAAACAAGTGAGAGTTCTTGAAAAACAAACTAGTATACCTTGGCTTTGTGGTTTAAAATGCATGTTTGAAGATGGATCCCTCAAAGGTTAAAGAAATTTTGAATTGGCCCACACATAAAATAATGGGTGATACCAAGAGATTCCATGGTTTGTAAACCTATTGCACAAATTTCATTAGAGGGCTTACTGCCATATGTGCCCAAATATTGAATACAATCAAAGGTGGAACAAATGCACAATCTCTTGGAAAAAATAAGTAGATAGAGTATTAGAGTTGTTAAAAAAGAAGGTAATAAAAGTTGCCACATTGATACTCCTTAATTTTGATAAGTTATTTACTGTAGAAAGTAAACAATTTATAGGTGTTGTGTTGATCCAAGAAGGTCACCCTGTGGCTTTCTTTTTAGAAAATTTGAATGAGGACAAAAAAAGGTATTATAATTATGATCTAGATCTACATGCAATGGTGCAAGCCCTTGAAAAATAGAGGCATTATCTTTTACCCAAAGAATTCATAGTGTATACTAATAATCACGCACTTAGTTTCTTGAATGGCCAAGAAAAACTCAATCAAAGGCACATTAAATGGGTAGAAAATTTACAAGCTTATGCATTCCCAATAAAGCATAAGAAAGGGGGCTCAAATGAAGAGGATAATTACCTAAGTATAAAGATACTTACCATACATTAAGAACAAGTAAAAAATATGGGAATTGATTGTTTGAAGGAGTTATATAAGGATGATGATGATTGTAAGAAAGATTATAAAGTTTTCTCAATTGTTTCTAACATTTTCCATGGAGAATTCTCCAATGTTTTCTTACAAGAGGCTATCCTATTAAAGAGAAGTCAATTATATGTGACCAAGTGATCTATGAGTTAGAATATAATTCAAGAAAAGTATATTGGAGCTTTGGGAGGACATAATTTATGAGGCATTGGAGTAGGTAGCTAGGTTCTATTCTTGGCCTATGATGCAATAAGATGTAAAGATATATGTGTTAGAATTGAGGGGATATTGTAAAGTGGTTGGAACTTGGATATCATCTCCATGTTTTGTAATGATGATAGGTTTGTCATTTACATTACTATATATGTATTTATGTTCATGTTAGACAATGTTTCTTTACATTACAAAGGTTGGATTGATCAATGAAGTTGGGATATGATAAGTTAAGATATGTGAAACTAGAATCATGCTTAGAGACGTGTTCAAACAACACATATATTTTGACAAATTTTTATATGAAGAGATTGGATAAGTTACATGTTATTTTATGGAGATTGGTAGCAAACATGTATGCATGAAATAGGTTGTCAATATTTGGATTGTGTCTTTTGAGTGATATTTAATTAAGGTGAGTGAGGTTAGATCATGGTTGAAGGAATGTTCATGATGATATGTTTATGTTTGAAGATGTTATCGATCATTATGTGGAGGTCATTGAAGTGTAAGTGTGATATGTTTATTGGTAGTAAAATCTTGTACTGGGAATTATTTTGGAAGTTGTAAAGTGTAATGTAACATGTGGTAAATTTAGTGAAATATATTAATAAGGTCTTATGTAATTAATTATACACTAGGGAATATCAAAAGGTTAGCCTAATTATTTTATAGGGCATGCTATAAAGGAAAGGTTGCTTCCTTGGGTTGTATAAGAATTTGGTATAGCTCTGATACCATGTAATAATTTGCCTAAGGGAAAAAATCACCCAAGAACTAAGAACTCAAAAAAAATCACAACTATAGACAATAAATGGAGATGATCAATTATTAGAGTATGTCCTAATACATTGCTCTGTTCAATATATGATATGATGTCAAACATGCTAGGAATGCTTTTATATAAAGGCCTATCAAGAAGCACCTAGAATGTCTCTAGAAACAACTAGGAGATAAGATAAGCATCATGAAAACTAAGCATACACCTTATCCATCATTCTAGATGAGTGGATAAGAATGAGAAGGTTGTAGACACCATGTGCTGAATTAGTGTGCTAACTCTTATGTTGTAGAGACTAGGTGCATAAAAGAGGTGTGGACTCCTATGTTGTCAACATAACAACTCACAGGAGTAGGAATACTCCTAGGTGGCTAATAAATAAATAATAATAAATATGCATTAACCTAAGTAAACTTAAGTAAGTTTAAATAGTAAATACTTATTTACACCAACACCCCCCCTTAAGTGCAACTTAGGGGAATGCCCTTAAGCTTACAAAAACTAGGATGAAATGCATAATGGGTCCCAGCTACTAGGCCATGTTAGGTACCCATGTACAAAATCAAGATGCAAATCTCCCATAAAGTGGGGAAAGGGGGAAAACCTCATGGGAAAACCCTCCCCCAAAAAGAGAGATGAAAAGGGATGCATGGATGGATGGAGTAATCAAGACCCCCCATTATGACTTACATCCAGTATATACAAGATAAAAATGGAGAAGGACAAAACCCCCTAAGAGGAAAAAGTCCCCCCAAAAAAGGAGAAGAAGGAGATGAGGAAGTCCCCCCCATTTAAAAGTAGTGTGTTGATCAATGAGAAATGCTTCGATGTAGAAGTTGATCCATGAGCATGTGATGATATTCCTCCCCTTTATAAGAAACAAAGGCAAGGGTACCTATGAGATATGTCCCCTAAATGGAGAAGGAATCTCTATGATGACCAATGTCATTGAAACCTGTCCAAAAGTCCCTGTGTTGATACTAATGATGGCTTCCTCCAAACTGCTAAAGGGAAGTACAGATTGAACAAGGAATGTGGTAGAACCTATCTCAAGAAACCAAGTATCTTCTCAACTAATGAAGAGACCTCCTACAGATGTTGTAAATGAGAATCCACAATCACACCTTAGAAATATTTATCATGTAGAGAATGGACTTGAGGGTTAGAGTGGGCCCTCGTAACAACTATAGAAGAATCCTCAGCAAAGAGAAGTGATAGATCATCATAAAAGTCTCCCATATCCAATGTGTGTGACTCCAAGAACAAATCTGAAATCTCTAGCAAAAAATCATCACCTGGAAGAACATGTGCACCCTACAATGCCAAAGTACATGAATCTATCACTGCAACAAAGGATGAAGTATCTACCTCAAAAAGAAGATGAATTTCATCAAGAATGGCTCCCAAATATTCAATGTGAGACTCCATGAATAGTTGTGCAATGTTTGAAAGCAAGTCTTCACATTTAGGTAGAGTAGGAAGACATAATGGGTCCTACTGCACTAAATCTAAAGCACCTGTGGCTAGAACTGGATCAATAGGAGCAACATGAGCTAGAGGTGTGATCTCATCTGGAGTTGAAGAAACCATAGCAGAAGTGACTAGATATAGAATGTTCTCTGGAGATGGATGATCACATGGATCTCCATATGCTTCCCAAATATCACAAGGAAAATGTGCCAATCTAAGAGGAGAAAAAGATTCCTTACTCATACTTTTATGTAGAAATTGATTAAGGTTGATAACACATGTCCAATTAAAATGTGGTGGCATTGAATAGAGATAAGGAAGCAATCTTGGATGTTGTCTTAAATGGTCAATTATAAAAGTCCTCCATTTTTTATAGTTCCTTGTTGTCAATTGTGATCTAATACCAAACTGACAAATCTGACAAGACTCCAGGAGAACAATTAATGAACCCTCAAAAAATCAAAGAACCCCCCCTAATGTATGATTTAGGCACTTGGTAGCCACTTGACAATTTAGGGTCTATTTTTGAAAGTAGTATTTCTTTATATAGAATCTATAATCTAATTGCAGATCTAGAAAGTACACAAAAAAATATACTTTCAAAAAAAATGGAACCTGATTTGGAGTCCAGATGAACCCGTACTAAGCATTTTGAGTGGCAAAATTTGGGATTTGCGAGTTGCAAAAAAATTCAAGAAGAAGGATGTCAAACCACCTGCACCAATGTGTAGATCACAAAATTCTACCCCAAAACAAAAACATTGCTCGCAAAAAGAAGTGCATATGAGGAAGATATCATTGTTTGAAAATCATTGCTACTGTTATTTTTTCTGAATCACTGTAGCCCCTCCAAAAATCAAATGGCTCTTGATTTTGCCTCAGATGTTGGATTTGGATGAAAAAAAATCTGATCTGGGCATTTTTGGACCTTCTAAATGTGATGCAAATACCTGATTTGCACCAGCAAGCTTCAATCTTCACTTGCAAAAAATCTCTCCTATGGCCCTATGGCCAAAAACTTTCTAAAAAATAATGCAGATTTGAAAAAATAGCAGAGATGCAAATGAAAAAAATGTAGATCTAAAAATTAAATGTATAGATCTAAAATGATCATACCAATTTTGCAAATCAGTCCTTCAGGTGCCGCTTTGCAAAAAAAATTGCCCCACGGTCAACTTTGGCCAAAGGTAGGCAACTTTATAGTCAATCTTCACCAAATCAGCATTTTAGACACAATGGTGAAGTTAGATCTAGCACTAGACACTCCCAATTTGTGTGATACTCTAGATTCAGGCTGTGGTGATGAAGCAAGATGATGGTCTTGGATGGCTTTGTGAAGAGGAATTCTCCAAGAGCTCTGATACCATCTAAGAATTTGGTATAGCCCAGGAACTAAGAACTCAAACACAAGCACAACTATAGACCAAAAATGGAGATGATCAATTATTAGAGTATGTCCTAATACATTGCTCTGTTTAGTATATGATGTGATGTCAAACACACTAGGAATGCCTATATATAAAGGCCTCTCAGGAAGCACCTAGAATATCTCTAGAAATAACTGAGAGATAAGATAAGCATCATGACAACTAAGCACACACCTTATCCATCATTCTAGATGAGTGGATAAGAATGAGAAGGTTGTGGACACCATGTGCTTAATGAGTGTGCTAACTCCTATGTTGTAGATACCATGTGCATAAAAGATGTGAAAACTTGTAACATGACAACTCACAAGAGTACACATACTCCTAGGTGGCTAATAAATAAATAATGATAAATATGCATTAACTTAAGTAAACTTAAGTAAGTATAAATAGTAAATAGTTATTTACACCAACAGGTTGTAAGTGTGATAGTGTATATTTGTTATGCATGGATTTTGAGGATGTGAATTTGATCAAAGTTGAGAAAAGGATTATGTTGACATTGGTTTGAGAGCTGCAAAGAATTTGTATTGTTAGATAAGTTGTAGGTTTGGTTAGTTCAATACTTGTATTGGTTATCCTAAATATCTATTTGCATAACAATGTTGAAGTAATTTGGATAGTGGGTTTAGTTGTCTTCCTTATTTCTCCTAACACATATAAATATTCTAATAAGGATTCTATTGGTGTTTTAAAACTACTAAGAAAAAAAATGCTTAATACCAAGATGACAATACTCACACAATCTAAAGACTAGCCAATTCTTATTATCAAATGTATGTGCAAACTATTTGAGCCCAACTTCAACAAAACCAAGGGTGGTTTTCTACTCTTCTGGCTTTGCAAAACTAGGGTGGGTATACCCAGGGATGATTCAAGACTGGGAAACACTGTATGAGGATTATTTTAGTTTCATTCTGATTCTCATCTCAAATCCTCAAATACATGTACAATTCTTGATAATTTGATAAACACATCCCATATAATAGATTATACTTTGAAAATCTTCAAGAAATAAAAGTAAAATTGATTATACTTCTGCATTTTTAAAAACCATTTGTGACACATTTCTCTTTCATCTGGATCAAATCTTATCAGTGCCTAATCCATTGGGGTTCAGAGTCTGCAGCAAATTCTTACATCTAATTTGTTGCCTTACAACAAATTTTATTAGCAATTCTTATCAGAACTCATCATTCAAAAATCATTTCCCCTACTACAGCAATCTTATCACATTCATCAAAGCTCTTAGTTAATCCATTGAATTAACAGCAGTGATAAACAGATATACAACCTAACTAGATTGCATTCAATTGCACAAGCCTTTACTTACACAACATCAAGATAACCAAGCAATTAAAAGGAGACAAAGTTTAGAAAGAACATTTATGGGGACGGTTCATAATTTGTATTCATTTTTCTTTGAAAATTGTATACAATTTACAATAGACTCAGAATGACCTTCAGAAGAAACATAGATCATTCTATATTCATGTATTCTCAAGATCTGACAGAGAAAATACACCACCAATTTGCTTAAAATGATGGACCAAAAATAGACTAAGTATCACTTAGAAAAATAGAATTCAAACCCTTTCCCTAGCCCTGGAACCTCACTTATATAGTGTGAGATGCAACAAGCTTCAGGCTAAGAGAAAATGACAGGTGTCCTTTACAAGAGGAATATTTAAATACACCTATCACAAAATGACAAAAATGTGGGTAACAGAAGATATCCAAATCAAAACATTCTTTTAGGTGGGTTAGCTTCTGTCACATGTTCTATTGTTGCTAAGTTGGCTACTAATCTAATCCCTCTTTGTATGCAATTGCCAAATTAGCCAACGATGAAGTTTGTTCTAATGATGGCATATTAATCTCCACCTGTGGGTCTTCACTGCCTTTATCCTATATGGTAGGAACAACATCTACCTTTTCCCTTTCTTTAGTTGTATCAGCATCATGTGGTCCCAGGTCTGCAACTAAAAGTGACAAATTATTATTGTCTTCTTCTTCCAGTTGGGCCTAAGTAGTGATGTTATCAATGATTTGGATTTCCTCACCTTGCACCTCATCACTTTCATTTTCACCTTCATCAAACTATTCACTAGGAGCCATTTTTGCCATCCACTTGTCAAATAATGTGTCATTTGGCCAATTGAATTGCAAAATATCCCTCTATCTTTCCAGCACAACAAATTCTTGTTTTAAAGAATCAAAGAATATTTGGGCCTTCACCATTTCTTCTATTGTGGTAGCCCACCATGCATGCCCTATTTCATTAATGACTTGATTCATTCTTAAATAGAATAAATCTTCAAGTTCCTTTGCCCATTCATCTTTGCTTTTCAAATTATTCTTTTTATCTAGGGCATGAGGAAACAAACTGAATTTTTGGCTTTTGTACTTGTTCAAGTAGCCTACTACTATTTTTTGTAAATGAATCCTTTTATTATCAAAATCAGCAAGATAAAAAACAATATCAAATTTTTTTTCAATTTGATCAAAAGAATCATCTATAACAGAGAAACACAAAAATGTTATTTCTTTCTCCCTTCTTACCCATTTATTCACAATAGGCATTAGAGCCTCATCATTGGATTTCAAATCCTCCCAGATACTGATCACCCTAGCCAAGTGATCATAAATTAGCGAACATTCAACTTTGTTTGCCAAATATGTGAGAGCTTTTCTTAGTTTATCTTCATATTTGGATTCCAATTCTACATGTAAGGCCCACAGTTTACCTTTTTCTTCTTCAAAATCCTCAGTTGTGTAGTACTATGGCTTTTGGGGTGTATTTGGTATTTCTATGAGGGGGGTGGATTTGAAGGGTTCAACTGGCAGGAGAGGATATGTTATTCTTGGCCAAGTGGATTTTCCCAATAGCTTGTTCTCAAGCTCAATTCTCTTTTTCACCTCTTTAATGTAGGCATCCACCACTATTTCATACTTGCTCTATAGCTTAGTGATTTCCTTTTCTTCCCTTTCTATAGTAGCCAAGGAAAATTGAGAATAATCCACATTCATGTGGGCTGCCTGTACATGTGAAGTATCAACAACTCTCCTCTAAATGATACTCCCTATTAGTCCTGAATCATCAAGCTATGATGGAGTAGCCCTGGATCCTTTTCTTAATGACCACATAACAAGAGCAACTTGGTCATTACTGAATACAGTTCCCAAGAACTCCCTTTTATCTGGATCTTGCAATCCCAAATTATTTGACACAGAATTAAAAATCAAGGCATCAGCAATGTCCCAATTGGGCAATAATAAAATATTTGCAGCCTTTTCCATCTATCTCCCCTCTTCAAGGGTTATATTCTAGAATTCTTGTATCATTTGTTCCTTTATTTGATCCTAAATGGAGGCTTCATCCATTTCTGGATGCTCTGCTTTCATATTTTTACTTCTTTCCTCAAAAATGTGCATGTTTACTCTCTAGGCAAACTGATGGAAAGCCCTAGACCTTACAAAACTATCACTAGAAAAAAATTGATGACTGGCTTTTTCTAAAATAGGGTCTAATTCTCTTCCCTTGAAATATTCTATAGTTAACTCAAAACTTGGCACAGGAGGCTCTTGGGGGTTCCCTTCATCAATCTCTACATAGGTAACAAAGACTCCCCCTTGTGATCCAATTTGTTCAATTTTCTCATCAGTGAGTTGCTCCTCCCCAATTTTCATAGGGGTTTGGGAAGGTGAATAACTTTCATCATGTGATTCCTCTTCCCTTATTATCCTTCTTCTCTTAGGAGAAGTTTTAGGTGGCCTTTCTTCAAAAACAACACTAGTAGATTCAACTATCTATTTTCCTTTATTTACAATGGGCCTTTGATCCTGAATGATAGTATATCCTGACCTCCTTTGCACAATTAATGGGCCTACCCCTATATTGGGAGTGAAACCCAATCTTCTCATCATTTCCTTGGCTTTATCTAGAAAAGAATCAATGAAATGTTGCTTCTTCTCATTCATTACCTCCATTATTTCAAGGAATGTACTCATAAGCTTATTTATTCTATCTATAGTAGTCACAGCATTACTAAGAGGGTTGTAATCTTTATCAAAACGATTAATAAAATCCAAAACTTTTGAATAGACTCTCCATTTTTCTTTCTTTGTTTCTTGCTCCTGCAAAGAGTACTCATTCCTTATTACATCTTTAGGGAAATAAAATTCATGTTGAACTGGACAAAGCTTGATTCTATGCCTAAGAGTAGAATTAAAGAAAACTTCTGCATCACAAAAATGAGAGTGAGATACTGCCATTTTATACTGATCCAAAAATTTTTAGAGGAAGACCCACCCTTCCTTGGTTATTATAAATTGGTGGGCTACTGTGCAAGTGGGAAAAATTGATCCTGTTCCCCTTTTGTGCTAAAAGGCTTCTTCCAATCCTCCCAACTACCACAAAAATTCAGCCACTCCTACCTTTAAGGGCACTTGGTAAGGTAGTACATGGGGTGTCCCTTTGAATCCATAAACTCTGATGACAATTGAAACTGAATATCTGATGATATCTCCCCAATTATGTGAAATTTTCAAATTATGGGGATTGTCCATAGGCCTAATAAGGTACATTAGTGCCTTAGGAATTCTAGGATTTTCACTCAATATGAGGCATCTCAGTTTGGAGGCAAAGTGCCTGTCAAATCTAACAAAACTAGCATTTTCTGCCTCCCCAGTCATATCTACACTCCATAATTGAACTAGCAGTGGTTCCCTCTCTTGTTCTCTATTCAAAACCATTTCTTTACCAATGTAACACCCTTAAATAGAAACATATGCATTAATAGGGAGTATTGGCCCCAAACTTTCTCCACCATGCCCTTTGCAATCCCCACCAATCCATTATGAATCTCATTAGCCAGGTAGGAAGTAAAATCAAAAATTATTTCTACACCAAATGAGGAGATTTGAGTGATCATATACATAAAACTCACAGGGATAAAGTCTTCTTCACCCTCTCCAAAAACTCTACACAGTGTCCTATATATCTCTACTGCCCTGGTATTGAAGCATGATTTCTTGAAAGGTTCTTTAGATGATGATGTTATTTCTAGTAGGGTTCCAATTCTGCCAATGTGGGCCTTCAGTACACCTTGTCTAACTACATCCTTCTTTGACATATATTTTTTTTCTAATTCTGTCAAATCAATGGGCACATGATACCTAGTGAGAGGTCCCAAATGAAAAACTTCCCTAATCTCTTCTGGACTGATGGTGATTAAAACTTCACCATCTACTCTTCTCACTACCCTAGTGGCTTGATCATAACTCTTCACCACGTCCTCAAGGAGGTCATAATCCATAAACACACTAGGAACAACTAGCTTTCCCAGGTCAAAATTCCATATATTGGCATGTGGGGCATACAATTTCCTTTCTGCAAACCATTTCTTAAACAAATTCAAACCAGTTTGCAAGGTTTGAGCATCCTGGACCCAATTACCCTTATCATACAATCCATTAGCTATCCTCAACCTAGGGTTTAATGAGGTCAAATTTTTAACTTGCACTGTCTCTACAGTAGACTCAGGTAGTAACTCAAGCAAGTCATCATGTACATTTCTATCCAAATAATTTACTTGACCTGAAAATCCCTTCTTTGGATGCATCTTTGATTATGCTTTATAGAAATGAAACACCTACAAAGATTACAACAAATTTACTTACTTGAATTCCGTCCTTGTTTTCCTCTGAATTCTTGCAAAAATTTTCCATGAACAAACTGCTTCACAAGCTTGCCAACTCCAGCATGATTTTCTTCAGTAATTGCTTCTTCTTAGGAATAGCTCAAAATATTTGCTCATGTAAGGTGAAACTGATGAAATCTTTTGTATTATACTCTATTTTTCCTCACATGCGAAGCTTTCATGTCTAATTAATACACAAAGTGGCACCATATTATGCATTTAAATCTGCACCGTTGATCTTTAAAAATCTTACAATCATGGGATATGGAGAAAGACAACTAGGCATTGCACTTGACAAGTTGGTCAATTGATCCAATGAAAATTACCTATGTACACAGCTCTTTCCTTGATGGCACTACTATCTGAACCCACTGGCAACTAACGACACGTGTCAAAAAGTCGCTACTTTGTTATACATAAAGAATGAGCACCTTGCCACAGTGAAGTAGTGACAACCATCGATCTGATCTTTATCTTGTAGATGATATGTTACTATACCGCTTAGAAAGATAGTGGTGGACCCTCATTCGCTACCTTGCTATACATATCCCAGTAGCAACTCTTCATGGCGAGACAATGACACCGTTGATCTGAGATTAGATCAAAGGTGGAGAAACTGCACAAAGTTTCCTGAAAAATGGTGGGCCTCATACTCGCTATGTCACATAGACTAAACAACTTGGAACTTTCCAAAGCAAAATAGTGAGGACTATTGATTCCACTTTTTTTTTATGATTAGGATCTCTTGTACACTTGATCAATGGGGCATGGGTCCAGAGTATTGATGATGTAGGAGATTTTGCACTGATGGCACCCAACAACACTTTAATTTAGTCCTAGTCATCATCCAAAGACTTTACTTTAGTCCTGGTCATCATCCATGTTACTAGAGGTTCCCCTGACTGTTGATTTTATAGTGCCTCACTACTTCGCTAATGGTGAGATGCTAGAATTTTTTGATAGTGAGGTAGCAAGATCCAACAACTTTAATGAATCTCGACACCGTGAAATACAAGGACCCATCAAATCGTTATTGCTCCTACCAAGTGCTTCTGACAACAGCAGTTATTACTAGTCATGCTAGCTGGACACATCATGGTTACTGATAAATTTTGAGGCCACCGTGTCTTGTATTTTACAGTGCCTCGTTACTTTTCTAATGGCGAGATGTTAAAATTTTCTGATAGCAAGGTAGCGAAGCATCGAGAAGACCCTCATTCCGGCACCGACTTCTGACTATTTCTAACTGGGTCCCTTTTTCAGCTCTAACAATATTTTCAAGGTGTATGTGACTGAGAAATCGGCCAGAAAAAAAATTGCCAATTGTTGTGTCTTCATTTCATGGTCCCGTTTTATAACTTTTTGGCGCTCACTACCTCTCTATACATAAAGAGCACCCATGTTTTCATAGCAAGGAAATGACAATGGTTAATCTAATTAGATCAGATGGTTGGAGAATTTCAGAGGAAAAGTAGCTCGGGGCACAGAAGATATAAAGGGAACAAAATATTCGCCCAATTTGAAAATTCAAATATTTCGCACTTGAAAATTTACGAATGGAATGAAATGTAGGGTTTTCACAAAAAAATTCAAAGGCTAACAAAAGGATGACTTAGCTAGAAACCCTATTATCCATTTATGGAAACAATCTAAAATTTCTATTCCTGGACAAAGGACTTCTATCATACAAAAATTCAAACCAACAGATTCAAAGTCTCCTAACAAGGACTAATGTACTAAGTGTATTATAAACATCATATTATGTGTATAATCCCCAATGCTTTTTTTTTAATCAAGTGTTTCCCTAGTTGACAAATCATTGTATGATTGTCTATGTTTTATCTCTTAGCATTCATCATTGTTTTTTGTTATTAATGTTTCATTTAACAAGTTGGGTTTTATAGTTGGCATATAACTAATTCACCTCCCCCCCCTCTTAGTTGTATTGGTGTACTTTACTTTCTAAAAATTGGTATTAGAGCATTAGATCCTTGAGTAGGAAGCTTTGCAACTTAAGGAGATCTGTAGCATTCAAAAAAGGAAAGTCCAAAGTTTGATAGAGATAGCTATGAAAATTGGAAGGAAAATATGATAAAGCACTTGATATCCACAAGGATACATTACTAAATGTTCAAAAAGGCTTAGAAGACTATGGTGGATGAAAAAGATCTTTCTACTTATACTTATAAAGAAAAGGATAATCTCATGTACAATATGTATGCTATAGAAGCACCAATTTTTGCACTTCTAAAACTAGAATTTGTATAACTAAATGATCTACATATTTCTTATGATATTTGGACAAGGATAGAAGCACATTATGAAGGAGATAAATAGGCAAAGAAGTATAGGTTATAGAATTGGAAAATTGTAATTGAGAATGCAAGAATGCATGAAGATGAATCGGTTAAGAATGAGAAAGAAGCATCTCTTATAAGAGATGAGAGGAGGAGTTATTTGTAACTCTCATGTGAATGATTTCCACATTCATAAGTGTGTGCATGACAAGTGTCATAATCCTCTTAAGGAGGAATAACTATTTTCCTTAATAAAGGAATTACAAAATAGACTTGTCCTCACATGTAGACTAGAGGATAAACAATATAAGGGATACCTTTGTTTATCCCATTTAATAAATACAACCAAGGAAAGATTACCAATTCTAACACCCCCCTTTAATCTTTACCTGGGGAAATTACATCAAAGGGTATTGAACCCAAATTTTACAATGATATGCTAATTAGCAAAAACTTGAGCTTTGAGAATGTCTTCAATTATGTGAAAGGTCTCTTGTGAGTGTAGGTAGATCTTCGTAGAGCCAACTGGATAGGTCATTAAAGTACACCAAATCTTGTATGTGCTAGATGGATTTACCTGAAAAACATAGACACAAGAAACAAGACAACTATCCACAAGAAGTATTTCATCTTATATGCAAATTAGAAATCCTTTTGAATAAGGATAATAAAATTCTCATAGAGAAACAATGAGGAAAATAAAACATGTTACCACAAAACAATGGAGATAACCTGATATCAAAATGAAGTATATGCTCAAAATATTATCAAAAAGTTTGATCAATATTCTCATGAACAAGATATTATACTAATGTACTAATGACCACAGACAAGGCCAACTAATGATACATGCATCCACATTGCATCAATCACATGGCTATAGACAATCCACTTAATAAATCATCCCACTGCAAGTTAATGGGTGATCAATCCATAACATGCATGACTCATGATCTAAGCAATAAAGTATGCAGATCATTAACACATTAATATATGAAAATAGAGTAAATAGAGAGACATGCTGATCAAATTAGTATTATCATGTTTTTGTTAGGATACTCAAATGAATGGATTATGAGGGTATAACAACATATTGCCTTCAAATTGGATCAAATCATCTGAATTTGGAGGGAAAACTCCAATAATAGTATCCTCTTCATTGAGGAACAAAAATAGAACATCATGGAGGGAAACTTCATAAATATCAACTTTTCAAAGTAGAGCATATAGAATCAAATGGAGGAGAACTACATATAAATATCAATCTTTCAAAGTGGAACCAATAGAACCAAATGGAGGGAAACTCCATAAAGATATTTTCCTATCAAAGTGGAATAGATAGGATCAAATGGAGGGAAACTCCATATAAAATGAGAGCACACCAATATAGGATGGAGGGATACTCCATGGGCCAAATAAGGAAACTATGTATCAATGATATTGAGGGGACCTACATAGTTAACCTTGAAAAAATGGCTCCCTATGCAACTCAAACAAAATATCATATAAATCATGTAGATCAATAGTATAAAACCATAAAGTGCCAACATGGGCATAGAATGACGCTATAAAAGCATAAAAGTGCAACTAAGTGCATATCAAAATATCACAATGAAAGCAAATGTGTAAGATAACTCATAATCCATTTAAGGTAATTGCAGGTATCCAAGTAAGATCAATGAAAAAATAAACAAAGTATGGATATCAAGTATAAACTCTTTTGAGGGTAAACATGAGTCCTTAATTCATTTTGTGAAGGTATATATCAATTTATGAATCATAATAGTCATAAAATTATATATTTATCTGAGTATATATGTGTGCACCCATATATACTAAAATGAATATATGTAAATGATAAGTCATAATGTTGATAGGATCCTTCTAAAAGGATATATATCAAGTAGAATGAACTTTTTGAATAAAGACAAAAGCTCTTAAATAGTAATTGAAATAACAAAATCTAATCACAATTATTAGGAATGACTGCCAAAATAGAGTACTCTTTTTTTGTTTAAAAAAAAAAACATAACTGAATTTTTAGAATGATGAAAGCCGAAAATGCATCTTACATGAACAACTAAAAAAACTCTTAATTTTGTGCATAAATGAACAAAGATGTTAAAGAAATGATAGAAAAGTTTAGCAGGTACAAAAGAATATAACTAGAATAGATAGATGCAAGTAAGCCAAAAAAAATCTACTAACATGCATTGGGCAGTCAACAATGTAATCGAATAGAAAAGAAAAAAAACTTCTATAAGATGCAAACAAAGAGAATGAAGCAGAGAGAAGCATTTAGAGTCTTACTCAAAAACTTCAGTCGAGCTGATTCTAGGTGAAGGTAAAGCATATGAAAGTAGAACATGCAAAAGTATCTTTTTGTCATGAAAAAAAACTTATATTCCTTATGTATTTTTAATGCAAGTTGCAGAGAGGAAATGGATCACAAAGTGTTGAATCTCTAAGTGATGATTCCCATTTTAACATGGGAATTTCCACTGGAGTCAACATACCTGAGAAGAGATTTTGATGATCTATTTCAAGCAATGCCTGGAGAGGTGGAGCATGCAATAAGGAGCATAATAGGAGATGGGGTACTGAGGCCAAGAGCACCGTGTCCTATTTATCAAACTCAAATATTGTCCATATTGTACTCAAACATATATGATATGTTACCTGAGTATAGGATGATGATGAAGATTGAAGAGGTCTATATAAATCCACCTTTTAGAAAATGCGGCCATACTAGATGAGGCAATCAGTGGTTATTCATTGCATGGTTCAAAGGCATGGGTGGGAGGAATAATTCCCATCAAGAAGTTTGATGAGGATAAGGTACAAATGAATCTTTTGGATACAATGAGGATAGGACTGTGGCTAAGGAATCGCTTTTATTTTGAAAGGGAAATTATTCATATTGCAGGGCTACTGCTAGAGGAAATGGTGGGTAGGGCATTTGCATTATTTGATGCAATCTTAGTTGTGGTTCGATACTGTGAAAGTCGAAGGGTTCAACTTGAAATGAGGGCCTCTTCAGGGGATGACAACATAGGGATTATAGTGGAGTCAGTGGGATCTACTAACTAGGTATAGGGGCTTGGGTCTAGAGGAGAGGGTTAAGAAAATGGGTTAGGCATGCAATATGTTTAGGTTTGATTATGATAGAAGGAGAGAGAAAGAACAGAAACATTTATGTACTCATCTTATTTGAAATAGACTTACTGAATACATGAATTCATTTTAACATACAAAAATATGTTTTAACATTGTTAATTAGCAACAACTTTTCCTTGTTATCAATGATTTCTCTTTATCAGGCAACGTTGCAAATGAAAGTATTGGTTATAATAATTATGCTTCCCTTATGAGACATTGAATAATATTCTAAAAAACAATTAATCAAGAGTTATAAAAACTTGTTAGAGAATAGTTCTAAGAATAGATGATGTAATAGGCGAATAATAATGCAGTCCTGCAAAAAAAAATGTTAGAGGAATAATTCTTCTTCAAATATAGAAATTGTATCTGCCATTGTTTTGTTCAAACGTTACTAAGGAATCTGCAAATATTCTTAAAATAGAAACTTAAAAGTAGATTTTTTTCAGATGTATCTAACTGATACAAATTATAATTATTAAAGCCAAACGTACAAGTTATAAATGAATTTTATAACTCACAACGTAATAATTTATAACTTTAAAAATATTAAACTAAAGTAACTAACCAAACTTATAAATTTATAACTGAGTTCTAAATGTGATCAAAGGCCAAGTGTAGAAGTTACAAATTAGTTTTATAACCTACAATATGACCATTTGAAACTTATAAATATAAAAATAAAATATAAGATTAATATTACAACTTGATTATTGCTCAAAGTTTGAAAAAAAAAACTAGAACTACTTAGAATAAGTACAAACAAAGATATATATTTATTAAATTTAATAATTATTAATGACAAAAAAAAAAACATGATATGTAAAAACTGCACATTAAAAAATTTATTTTTCAAGATATTGTTTTGCTAACTATAAACCAAAAAAGGATAAAAACACTATAATGATAGAGGTGCGCATTCTATTGTTCATTAAAATATTATCATGGGATTAGCATGCTTTGAAGTTTGAAATTTTTTACAGAAGCTCAAGGAAAGGTGAGACGAAATAGGCAGATGTAGTGGAAAAGATGCCCAACTTCAACAATGTTCTTTTCAGCCTCTCCCATATCCTACAAAAATGTAGGATGAAGGAAAGAAATCTAGCTGAACTTTAAAACCAACCACTTTTAGAAGTGAAAAGAAAGGGAAAACTAGCAAAACCCAACGCCAAGTGTGCATAATTCTGATCGGTTAGCCTCAGATTTGGGCTTTAAATCTCAGCTCGAGTGATGCAAGAAATCCCTCTGAATTCAAGAAACATAGGGAAAAAAAACTGAACACCAAAAAATGGAGGATGTGAATTTAATCTTAATTAGATGAGATTGAGCACAGAAAAACAAGGGAGATAAAAGGAAAGATACCAAAAAAAAATCACATAAAGAAATTTCTAAAAAAAACAATCATAATTTAGAGAAAGTTCTAAAAAAATAATAGAACTTGTTTATAATTTCTAAAAAAATAAAATGGAGAATTAAATAATTGAAGAGACAGTGAAATATATTTTTTTTAAAAGGTGAACAAGTTTTGTTATTTAAATATGATCAAAAATAGATTTGATTAATAGTTCATAACTAATAAGTTTTTAAGTATTCCTTGCAATAACATAATAAAGAAATAAAAATTGATTTTGAGATTTAAAATTTAATAATAATAATAAGTGTAATTTTTGATTGAATATTAAAAAAAATTGCACATTATATAATTTTTTTAAAAACTAAAAAAAAAATTAAAAAATAAATAAATGCTACTTGTTCTGGTGGCACGCCTTCCAAAACAAGTGTGAACAAAAAATATAAATGTGTATTTTATAGCAATACCTAGGTAGAGATTACTTTAAAAAGGTGCGCTCTAATGAATGGCAACCTTCATCACATTAAACTCAAAAACAAGGATTAACTTGACTCTGATACCATGTTAGAAATAATAAAATCAAAATGAACTAAAATTAACGAATTATAAATTAATCCAAGAGAGTTTGTGATGAACATAATTACCATACTTCAAAGAGCTTTCCAAGATCAACACAAGAATGGAGACACGGGTTTTGAAAGGGGAAAGCAAAGAAAACCCCTTGTGAATTATATGAATGAGGCAAACGCCTAAGAATGAAGAAAGAGAGAGAAGGAGACAATGTGGAGCCATAGGGCTCATTACATGAACTACATCATGATTGTGTGTTAAGAATGAGAGAGAAGCATCTCTTATAAAGAGATGAGAGGAGGAGTTATTTGTAACTCTCATGCGAATGATTGCCACATTCATAAGTGTGTGCATAACAAGTGTCATAATCCTCTTAAGGAGGGATAACTATTTTCCTTAATAAAGGAATTACAAAATAGACTTGTCCTCACATGTGGACTAGAGGACAAAAAATATAAGGGATACCTTGGTTTATCCCATTTAATAAATACAACCAAGGAAAGATTACCAATTCTAACAATAATATTATGAAGATAAGTAATAGTAATGTAGTAAGAGACTTTCCTAAGATTGTGAAACCTTCTAACATGGTATACAAGGAATATGTGATGGCTAAAAAAAAAAATAGTTCATTTTCAAGAAAGACATTCACTACATCAAAGAAGTTAGAGATTGTTCATATAGATTTGTGTGGACCTACTACAACAAGAGCATTCTATGGTGAAATACATTTCATTCTTTTCATTGATGATTTTACAATAATGACGTGGGTAGTATTTCTAAGAGAAAAATCAAAATATTTTGAGAAATTTAAGATATTCAAGGCTAAAGTTGAGGATGAATCTGAGTTGAGAATCAAATATTTAATATTTGGTAAAAGAGGAATATTTACATCAAACCTGTTCAATAACTTTTATGAAGGCAATGGAATCAAAAGACAATTTAAGATCCTCAAATACCACAATAGAATGGGATGGTGGAAAGAAGGAGCACATTAGTAAGAGAAGCAAATAGAGTAATGATGATTGAAGTAAATGTGGGATGTATCTACTAGTGATAAGTAGTTACTATTGTTGTAGTGCGTCTCATGTTTTGCAGTCTGTACCTTGTTTATTTTTTATTCAAGAGATACTTGATACTCTTATTTTGTACCTTATGATGACCCAAGGGTCGAATGTTATACTTGGATTCAGTACCATAGATGCCTTCCTTCTATACTATTTAGTTTATCATTTTTGCATGTTGATGCTATTTTGAGATGATAGTAGATCTATGATGATATCTGGTTATATGGTTTATTGGACATATTCATTGATTAGGTTATGAGATGAATTTTATGCTATGGTTATTTACTTCAGTCTTGTATCTTTACACTTTTTGTGAATGTGAGTGATGTAAATGAATTAAATAGGTATTTTAATACATGTTCCTTTGGCTATGATATTATATGCAATTACACTTGATCATCTATTTTAGTGTGTAGGAATTATATCCCTGGCAGTGGCACATGGAGTTAGTGATTTAGTTGTTCATAATTACCAATGTCAACTTTGTATGGTTGATGTATCCTTATTTTAGTTGTTTTAAATTAAAACCTTTCAACGATTAGTAAATCCAAACTCATCTGCATTATGTGACTAGACTAGTAAGCGTGTCTGTGCATTTAGAGGTTCACATTGTCACGAAAGTGTTAAGTGATTTTCTGTGTTTTTGGGTTTTCGAGTTTTATTTCCTTTCAAATTTAATTTCTGGCAGCTTTTTCTTAGGTGAATTTCCATTATGGATAATAACCTATTTTTGTTTGGATTGACTCGGAGTTTAGCTACTATAGTTGGCTATTTGTCCTAATTGAGTATTCAATCAAAAAGTGAATAAGTATTAGAAAAGTGAATTCATTATTCACTTCTCACTCTTTAGAAATAGAATTTTGAGAGAAAATTTGGAAATCCTCTTCTGAAATATTATTGTTTTTTTTTTTCTAAGAGTTGTGAGCGTGGGATCTTCATGAGGTTGGTCTCATTAGATTTAGCTTAGGGAATTTGTGCTTTACCCCTAGTTTTAGTAGTTTCAGTAGTTTATTTATTTTATTCTGCGGGTTTCAGTTTTAGCCCCTTTTGTTGTCAAGTAGGGCCTTCCCATTTTAATTTTTTTTCTTCATTTCTGCTTCAATTTCTTGTAGCAGTATGTTAGGAGTTTGAGAACTAGTGTTCCCCTTCATTTCTATTTGTTAGTTCTGCTCAGTTGGTCAGGTATGAATGTTTTCCCTATTTTTGGGATGGGGGTTTGAGACTTTGAGCCGTTATGCTGGCCATTTTTTCATATGATGTCCGATTTCACTTATTTTTGGATTTTTGGGGTTTTTGAACCCAAAGGCCAAATGGGTTTTAATTTCAAAAAATTTCCAAATTTTGGGGGTTTTGCCTCATTTTGTGTGTTGCCCTATTTTCTTGAGCTTTCTTGGCGCAACATGGTTTGTGGACTTGGATGATCTATTTAGATATCCGTTAGACCACGTTTGCACTTTTTGTTGCATTGAGATGCATGTTACATCCGTCCTCCCGAGTCTATTTTAGTTGAGTTACTTTATATGTTGGGTTCTCATTCAGTCCTTGTATTGATCTTCGTGATGGTGGTGTGCCACACATGAGTACATATGCATACAATTGTTAGGTGACCTACGGGGTCTGATCTTCTATGGTACTTCCTGAAGTTATGATCATTGGGGTTGGGTTGAGAATTTGCATGCCTACGAGCACTCATCACTGGATGAGCATGGGTAGGGTAGGGTAGTATATGGAGGGGGCTTTTATCTCATAGCCTAGTGACCTTGTCCCATAGGGTTGGCACGAACAATTTTTAAGTAAGTGATAATTAAATAAAACATTGGGTGGTAATAAAATTTAAGATAACAAAATGTGTATGTGGGGCCCTCCATTAAGGAGTTGAAACGCATGATCCAAGCTTGGGCTTGTCGATGCTAAGCAACTCTCTATGATGTCAGTCCCTACATAGTAGCCTACTAAGATGTCTGACCAGGACCTGTAGTTTATGCATTGCCTTGTCTTGGGTTCGGTCATCATACTACTTGGCATGTGTGTTAGCCATGGGTGTTGTTTTGTGTGTTTGTGGTTGGATTATTATCTCCATTAACACAGTGGGTGTGGACCTACAAGTGCCACATGGTTGGGAGGTGTAGCAGCCTTCACCACTACTGGGGACTGGTGTACAAAGACGGTCTTGTATCCTAGTGCAACCATGGATGGATGTGTCACTTGGTACTTCAATTTATGGAGTATGCTTTCTTGTGATTTATGCTTTCATTAGGATGTTGTTTGCCATGTTTAGATGATGTTCTTTTTTTAATGTATTCCATATTATGATGATTATCATGTGGTAAGTGATGTTATCTACTTAGTAGGTTTATCTTATGCTTTACTACTAGCATGTTAGATTTCCTTCGCTTTTGTAGCATGCTTTAGTAGTGATATCCCTATTACAATAGTATCGACTATCTAATCAGTGGCTTTGGATGTTATGCATGGGGGATGTCTAGGGCCCACAATGGTATTATGACACCATTGACGATTGGGAGGAACCGCGTACCTATTTTGGTTGTTTTGTGCATCGTGTTGTTAATTATGCTTAATGTGATGTTGGTTTCAGTTCACTGTGATGTTTCCTTTTTGTTCTTCCCTTTCTATTGATTAGATGATTAGACTTTGCTTACAGTTTTTCCTCTTTTAGCTTTGATTCAAGTGTTCTCACCTCAAAATGTGGATCTAATACTCCCTAGTATGGAGGAACTTTGTTTCATAGTTTACTTAGCTTTTTGATAACTTTTTTTGTGTGCATGCTGATTTGAGTTCTCGCATGAGATTGCAAGTCTTTGCACAAGGATGCAAGTCTTCATTTAAGGATGCAAGTCTTCATAGCGAGGATGCAAGTCTTCACATAAGCCTATGCACTTCTTCATTCGAGAATGTATCTCTTCACACGAAATTTTGTAGTTCTATATTTTCGTGCAAAAAATAGGGGCTATTTAGGCTTGTTGGGAAAAAGTTTGGAAGTTGGTTTTGGATACCCTTTTGGTTTTTTCACCTTCCTAGTTCTAAACAGATTTCCTAAGGGGCTTAAAATATATCATTAAATTCCTCCTTATACTTAAGATATATTTTAATATATGCAATAATTCATTTCAGATAGGTTCTAGACCTTTATGAGCTAAGATAAAGATTCTAGGAAATTTTAGGGCTTCAAGATTTTAGACTTAGCGAATTTTCAGGAGTTAGCTTTTGTCTTCAGCTTGGTTGATCTCGTATGATTCCTTTTATGTTTTGTTTGGTAGTGGCATTTGGAGATCTGATAGTGTGAGGTTGTTTGTTGTCTTCCATTGCAATCTTTATGATCTGTGTAGGTTGTTATCATGTGCACTTACACTTGGTTTAAAAAAAAAAAAATTGCTTGTATTTCATCCTTGTTTCAAAGGATCTCTGAGTGGGGAATTACATCTAGTATCAAAGCCCATGTTGCAAAATTTGGATCTCTGTGTTATGCTTCCACTATGGTTATAGTTGATGTTGTGTATTTCTATATTTTTTTTATTATTTGATATGTTTTTGGTTTATGGTTCTAACTATTATGCTTGTGATCGGATTGTTCTGACCCTCTCTTGTTGTTCCTTTAGGGATGCCTCCTGAATGTAGACCTAGTGGCCATGGTGGTACTCATAGTGATAACCATAGGAATGAACACCATGAAGAGGAACATCAGGAAGGAGAGGGGGAATAGGGTAACAATGCAAATTAGAATCTCTAGGGGGCATTGATGCCAGTGCTCCAAGAAATTCTTTCTCGAATGGGCCCTCATGATGAGGAGCGCCAACATGATCAGGAGTAGGAAGAGGGATCCCATTATGGAGAGTCCCACCATTCAGAGCATAGAGAGGAGGAATATGGGCATAAGTGGGAACATTCTCATACACCACCAGGGGGCAGAAGGCACCATCAGAGTGGTAGGGATCACAATAGTGAGGATTCCATCCTGTTGGATATCATGAAGTCCCTTTAGAGTTCCAAACCACCACCATTTGATGGTAGGGGAAGTGGCCTCAAGGCTGAGACTTGGTTGTTGGACATGGAGTGTTGCTTCACCATGTATCCATATTCAACCAACATGAGGGCCCGTTGTGCAATTATGTAGTTGAGGGACCACGGATCTATTTGGTGGAATATTGAGAGTCAGAAGCTTTAGGTTAGCATTGCAAATCTCACTTGGGAGATCTTTGAGGAGAGATTCCAAGAGAGATTATTATCTCCTCAGTTCAGAGAGGCCCGTGCTGATGAGTTCCATGCAATCCGACAAGGAAACATGACTGTGGATCAGTATGAGATCTGATTCTTTGAACTTAGGCCATATTCATGCTACAACAATGATAATTTACTCTTAGCTCATCATTTTATTTGAGGCCTTAAGGATTCCCTCACTAGAGAAGTTCACATGCATTAGCCTAGGACTCTTGTTCATGTTGTAGAGAAGGCATGTATTGCTGAGGAAAATCTAGCTAGAGGTTTCAGTAGTAGATCTAGTTCTTAGAACTAGAGTGCAAAGAATTTAAGGTAGGATGCATAGTATTCTCAGTCCTTAGGAAAGGGACAGACCCAGTCAACACCCTCTCAGGGTGGTTCTTGTTGTAACCAATAGAAGGGTTATTGGACCAAAGGTGGTCAATCTTCTGATAACTTAGGGAAGAAAGGAAATAATCAAAATTGAGGATAGAAATCTCAATAGGATCATCCTCCACAAGGTGGTTAGTATAATTCTAGTAGAGGTAGTGCACCATATCCTAGTGCTACTCAGAGTGGTCATGGGATAGGACTAAACTTTTCTAGGAATTTTTATTCTTGTGGCCAACCTAACCATAAATCTTATGCTTGTTTGATCAAACCATTTGCAAGACCTTGTAAAGGCGTAGTGAGATTTAAGCCTACTATAGGAGATGCGGTTAGGAATCACAAAGTCTTTGTGGCAGTTGACAACCATCAAGATGACCATCAAGGTATGATAGTCAAGGCTACAGGTATGTTGCATGGTATTTCAACTTCAATTTTGTTTGACTCTGGTGCTTCTAATTCTTTCATTTCACCATATCTTGTTCAGGGATGTGGGCTAGTGGCAATGCGTCAAATTGATAGGTGGCAGGTTGAGTTAGCCACAGGTTCTAAGGTGGTTGTTGAATTTTTGGTTAGGAGTTGTTGTTTGGATTTGGAAACCTTCACCACCATAGTGGATCTATGCATTCTACCTCTGGGATCGTATGACATTGTGTTGGGCATGGATTGGTTAGCCACCCATCAAGAAAATATCAAGTTCCATCATAAGGTGGTACAGTGTGTGGATGACATAGGTAGGCAAGTGGAACTTTTGGGAGTTCAAAGACCTATCTCTCTTCATATGATCTCAGCTAATTAGTTGAAGAAAAGTGTGCAAAAGGGTTTCCAGTTGTTTCTTGTGTCTCTTAGTGATCTTGAGGAAGTTGAGAGCCATATGGTGACACTTGATGATCACCCACTCCTTCATGAGTATGCAGATGTGTTTCCTGATGAGATTCTAGGTATGCCACCATAGTGTGACATTGATTTTTGGATCAATCTTGTACCAAGAGCATATCCAATTTCATTAGCTCCTTATAGCATGACTACTTAGGAGTTGAGTGAGCTCAAATTTTAGTTGGAGGAATTGTTGGCCAAGGGCCATATTCATCCTAGTGTATCCCCATGGGGTGCACCAGTCATCTTTGTGAAGAAGAAGGATGGTTCATTGCATTTTTGCATTGACTACCGACAGTTGGATAAGGTGACGGTGAAGAATCATTATCCTTTGCCGAGGATAGATGACTTGTTCAATCAAATGAAGGGAGCACGAGCATTCTCAAAGATTGATCTTAAGTTGAGATACCATCAACTTCGTATTCAGGAGGCTGATATTCATCGAATAGCTTTTCATACACGGTATGGGCATTATGAGTTCATGGTTGTACCCTTTGGGTTGACCAATGCACCATCAGTATTTATGAGTTTGATGAATGGTGTATTTCATACTTACATTGATCAGTGTGTCATTGTATTCCTAGATGACATATTGATCTATTCAAAGACTGAGGAGGAGCATGAGGTCCATTTACGTCAAGTATTGTAGTGCTTGAGTGACCATTAGTTATATAGGAACTTGAGTAAATGTAGGTTCTTCTAGTCAAAGGTGAAGTATTTGGGACATATCATCACTGGTGATGGAATTGCAATGGATCTGGAGAAGATTCATGCTATCATGGGTTGGCCAGCACCCACTAATGTCTCAGAATTTCATAGTTTCATGGGATTGGAGAGCTACTACCGTTGCTTTTTGAAGGATTTCTCATGAGTAGTTCATCCCATCACTTCTCTTCAAAGGAAAGGGAAGAAGTTTGTTTGGTCAAACCATTGTGAGGTAGCATTTAATGGTCTTAAGGAGTGTTTGAATTGTGCACCAGTCCTTGCAGTGCCTAATCTTGTAGGTGATTTCATGGTTTGCACAGATGCTTCATTAGAAGGCATGGGTGCAGTGTTGATGCAAGATGGTCGAGTGATTTCCTATGAGTCTAGAAAACTCAAATATCATGAGCTTAACTACCCCACTCATGATTTAGAACTCGCAGTCATAGTGCATGCCCTTGTCTATTGGAGGCATTTTCTTTTGGGACACAGGTTTGAGTTGCATAGCGATCATAGGAGCTTGCAGTATATCTTTACTCAGCCAAACCTGAATGCATGATAGTGTCGTTGGATGGAGTTCTTGTTTGAGTATGACTTTGATGTTCATTACATTAAAGGGAAGGAGAATTTTATCACAGATGCTTTGAGCAAAAGATGACATGAGGTATTAGTGATGTCACTAGGAGTGGATTTGTAGGGCTGCATCTTGGAGGCTTTTCCTAGTGACACTTGGTATCAAGTCTAGATGTACCCTTGAGGGGAGACTTTTAGGTTATGTACTTGAGTCTGATGGACTACTACATCACATGGGGTGTATCTTTGTACCTATTTTGGGTGATCTTTGTACCTTGGTTTTTTCGGAAGCACATCATGCACTATATTCTACACATCCTGGTGTTAAGAAGATGCATGTTGATATCAAATAGCTATACTTTTGGGTAGGGATGAGGCACGATGTTGCTGATTTTTTTGCTAGATGCCTTGAGTGCCAGAGAGTGAAGGCAAAGCATTAGTATCCGGTGGGTCTTTTGCAGCCACATACCATTCTAGAGTGGAAGTGGGATACGAGATCTATTGATTTTATCATAGGGTTTCATATGTCATCACAAAGACATGATTGTATCATGGTGACAGTGGACTAGTTGTCCAAGGTAGTACATTTTTCACCCATGAGAGCATCCTACATAGCTTCTTCTATAGCGCATGTTTTCCCTGAGGATATTGTTCATTTGCATGGGATTCCTTGTTGGATCATTTCGGATAGAGATCCATTGTTTACTTCTGCACTATGGACATCTCTCCAGCATGCTTTGGGCACACAGCTCAATTTTAGTTTGTCTTATCACCCAGAGACCAATGGTCAAACTGAGAGAGTGAATCGGGTTTTGGAGGATATGCTTTGCATGTATGTTATGGATAGGCAAGTGAAGTGGGAGGACTATTTATACCTTGTTGAGTTTGCATACAACAACAATTATTATAGTTCTCTTGGCATGTCACCTCTTCAGGCCTTGTACGATAGACTATGCCATACCCCTTTGAGTTGGGATCATTTGGAGGACCGAGTTCTTTTGGGTCTAGAGATGCTTTAGGATATGGAGTGGTAGGTTGTTCTCATTAGGGATAATTTGGTTACTACTCAAGATAGGCAGAACAAGTATGTTGATGCCCATAGGTTGGATCCTCACTTTTCTATTGGTGACAAGGTGTTTTTGAGAGTGCGGTCGAGGAAGAGCCCCATCCATTATGGGAAAGGCTATAAGTTAGTGCCACATTTTGTTAGACCTGTTGAGATCCTCAAGAGGATTGTTCATGTTTCTTATCAACTAGTGTTGCCACCTAGCCTATCGCACATTCATGATGATTTTCATGTTTCTGTGTTGAGATAGTATATTCTCGATGTGACCCATGTTCTTGATTGGGATGCTTTGTAGGTAGTATAAAGGTAGCTTACTTTGGAGCCCATTCATATCCTATAGCACTAGAGGCTGACCTTGCAAGGTTGGGACATAGAGTAGGTAAGGGTCCAATGAGACCTGAGTGATGAGACCTCTGCAACTTGGGAGGATGCTACAGGATTGAGGGGATTCTACCCCTATCTTTTTGTTTTCTTCTAGGAGTAAGCCTATGCTAGTGGGGGAGGATGAAGTGCCTCTCATGTTTTGTAGTCTATACCTTGTTTATTTTTTATTCAAGAGATACTTGATACTCTTATTCTGTACCTTATGATGACCCAAGGGTTGGATGTTATACTTGGATTTAGTACCATAGATGCTTTCCTTCTATACTATTGAGTTTATCATTTTTGCATGTTGATGCTATTGTGAGATGACAGTAGATCTATGATGATATCTAGTTATATGGTTTATTAGAAATATTCATTGATCAAGTTATGAGATTAATTTTATGTTATGGTTATTTACTTTAGTCTTGTATCTTTACACTTTTTGCGAATGTGAGTGATGTAAATGAATTAAATATATATTTTACTACATGTTGCTTCAGCTATGATATTATATGCAATTGTACTTGATCATGTATTTTAGTGTGTAGGAATTATATCCCTGGTACTAGCACATAGAGTTAGTGATTCAACTGTTCATAATTGCCAATGTCATCTTTGTATGGTCAACGTATTCTTATTTTAGTTGTTTTAAATTAAAACCTTTCAATAATTAGTAAATTCGAACTCATCTACATTATGTGACTAGACCAGTAAGCGTGCCTATGCATTCAAAGGTTTGCATTGTCGCGAAAGTGTTAAGCGATTTTCTATGTTTTTCAGTTTTTGGGGTTTATTTCCTTTTGGATTTAATTTTTAGTAGTTTTGCCTTAGGTGAATTTCCATTATGGATAATAACCTATTTTCATTTGGATCGATTTGAAGTTTAGCTACTATAGTTGGTTATTTTTCCTAATCGAGTATTCACTCAAAAAGTGAATAAGTGTTGGAAAAGTGAATTCATTATTCACTTCTCACTTTTCAGAAATAGAATTTTGAGAGAAAAATTGGAAATCCTCTTATGAAGAATTATTGTTTTGTTTGTTCTGGGAGCTATGAGCGTGGGATCTTCGCGAGGTTGGTCTCATTGGATTTAGCTCAGGGAGTTTGTGCTTTGCCACCAGTTTTGGCAGTTTCAGCGGTTAATTTATTTTATTCTACGAGTTTTAGTTTCAACCCCTTTTGCTGTCAGGTAGGGCCTTCCCATTTTAATATTTTTTCTTCATTTCTACTTCTATTTCTTGTAGCAGTATGTTAGCAGGTTGAGAACTAGTGTTCCCCTCTATTTTTGTTTGCTAGTTCTACCCAGTTGGTCAGGTATGAACGTTTTCCCTATTTTTGAGATGGGGTTTGAGATTTTGAGCCATTATACTAGTCATTTTTGCATACAGTGTTTGATTTCATTTATTTTTGAATTTTCAAGGTTTTTGAACCCAAAGGCCAAATGGGTTTTAATTTTAGAATTTTTCCAAATTTTAGGGTTTTTGCCTCGTTTTGCATGTCACCCTATTTTCTCAAACTTTCTTGGTGCAACATGGTTCATGGACTTGGATGATCCATTTGGATATCCATCAGACCACATTTTCACTTTTTGTTGCATTGAGATGTGTGTTACGTTTGTCCTCCCGAGTCTATTTTGGTTGAGTGACTTTATATTGGGTTCTCATCTAGTCCTTGTGTTGATCTTTGTGATGGTGGTGTGCCACACACTAGTACGTATGTGTATAATTGTCAAGTGACCTACGGGGTCTGATCTTTCGTGGTACTTTTGGAAGTTATGATCATTGGGGTTGGGTTGGGAATTTGCATGCCTACGAGCACTCATCACTAGATGAGCATGGGTAGGGTAGGGTAGCATATGGAAGGGGCTTCTATCTTGTAGCCTAGTGACCTTGTCCCATAGGGTTTGCATGAAGAAGATTTAAGTAAGTGATAATTAAATAAAACATTGGGTGGTAATAAAATTTAAGATAATAAAATGTGTATGCGGGGCCCTCCGTTGAGGAGTTGAAATGCATGATCTGAGCTTGGGCTTGTTGATGCCAAGCAACTCTCCATGATGTCACTCCCTACATGGTAGCCTTCTGAGATGTCTGACCAGGACCTATAGTTTATGCATTTCCTTGTCTTGGGTTTAGTCATCATACTGCTTGGCATGTGTGTTAGCCATGGGTGTTGTTTTGTGTGTTTGTGGTTGGATCATTATCTCCATCAGCATGATGGGTGTGGACCTATAGGTGTGACATGGTTGGGAGGCATAGCTACTTTCACCACTACTAGGGACCAGTGTATCCTAGTGCGACCATTGCTGGATGTGTCACTTGGTACTTTGGTTTACGGAGTATTCTTTCTTGTGATTTATGCTTTCATTGAGATGTTGTTTACCATGTTTAGATGATGTTGTTTTTTTTATGCATTCCATATTATGATGATTAGCATGTGGTAAGTGATGTTATCTACTTAGTAGGTTTATCTTATGCTTCACTACTAGCATGTTAGATTTCCTTTGCTTTTGTAGCATGTTTTAGTAGTGACATCCCTATTACAACAGTACCGACTATTTGATCGGTGGCTTGGGATGTTATGCATGGGGGATGGCTTGGGCCCACAATGGTCTTATGATGTCATTGACAGTTGGGAGGAACTATGTACCTAGTTTGGTTGTTTTGTGCATCGTTTTGTTAATTATTCTTAATGTGATGTTGCTTTTAGTTCATTGCGATGTTTCTTTTTGTTCTTCCCTTGCTATTGATTAGATGGTTAGACTTTGCTTCCAATTTTTTATCTTTTAGCTTTGATTAGAGTATTCTCACCTCAAAATATGGATCCAGTACTCCTCGGTGTGGAGGAACTTTGTTTCATAGTTTCCTTAGTTTTTTTATAACTTTTTTTGTGTGCATGCTGATTTGAGTTCTCGCGTGAGATTGCAAGTCTTCACATGAGGATGCAAGTCTTCACATGAGGATGCAAGTCTTCACAGTGAGGATGCAAGTCTTTTCGTGAGCCCGTACACTTCTTCATGCAAGAATGCATCTCTTCACATGAAATTCTGCAATTCTATATTTTTGCACAAAAAATGATGGCTATTTAGGCTTGTTGGGAAAAAGTTTGGAAATTGGTTTTGGGTACCCTTTTGGTTTTTTCACCTTCCTAGTTCTAAATAGATTTCCTAAGGGGCTTAAAATATATCATTCAAGTGTAAGGAATTAAATATATGTCAACTTATACTTAAACGATAAGGAATTAAGTATAAATTGAGATTAAGATATATTTTAATATATGCAATGATTCATTTGAGATAGGTTCTAGACCTCTACGAGCTAAGATAAAGATTCTAGGAAATTTCAGGGCTTCAGGATTTCAGACTTAGCCAATTTTCAAGAGTTAGCTTTTGTCTTCAGCTTGGTTGATCTCGTATGATTCCTTTTATGTTTTGTTTGGTAGTGGTGTTTGGAGATCTGATGGTGTGAGATTTTTTTTTGTCTTCCATTGTGATCTTTATGGTCTGTGTAGGTTGTTATCATGTGCACTTACACTTGATTTTTAAAAAAATTATCTTGCTTTTATTTCATCCTTATTTCCAAGGATCTCTAGGTGGGGCATTACAACTATGATATACACTATGAACAAAGTTTAGATTAGATAAGGCACTAGTAACACACCTTACAAACTTTGGTTTAGGTATACAACTATTATGAAATAGTTTAGAACCATTAGAAGTAAATTCTATATCAAGAGAGAATATGACATAGGGGATTTTGATCCTAGAAGTGATGAAGGTATATTTCTTGGTTATTCTTTGAAGACAAAATCATATAGATGTTATAATCAAAGATTGGGAATAATAGTTGAGAGTGCAAATGTGAAAGTTGGTGAGAAGTTTAAGATCTAAGAAATATTTTTTTATTATGATTCTCATACTGAAACTAGTAAAAGTTAGAGACCTAATAATCATAATGTAGAACATAAATTATTCTATGAGACAGATAATGATTTAGAGGTACAAATTGACAAGGAACCTAGAGCAAAACCTAAAGAAGAGCCTAGAGAGAAGAAAAGGACACCTAAATATGTTGCAAGGAATCAACCTAATAAGAAGATAATAAAAAGGCACTAACGAAGGAGTACTAACAAGAAACCAAGTAAGAGAATAAGTCTATTTGATATCACACATATGGACCATGGTGTTGAGATAATGGGTGTTGCACACATTGCATAGTATTGTTATATTGTATTATTTTATTTTATTATGTAATGTTGCACCTAGATGGATGTGCAACATGTAAAGATTCTCATGGGATAGACTTGATAAATTAAATTGTAACATTGCGATAATATTTCATGTAATTATTTAATACTAGGAAAAAGAATAAAATTTCCAATATTAAATGTGGGGTCAATGGGTTAGGTGGCACATGGTTTATGTAATACCACTTGGTGGTTTTGTGGAAATTTCTACTATATAAGCAACCACAAGGGTAGTTGTTTTGTGTGAAGATAAAAGACAAAAAAGAAAGAGTCGAGCAGGACAAGGCTTGATAGGTTAGCCAAGGGAGCATTTGTGAAGGTTGGAAGCATGTCATGAGATGTGTGGATTCATGCTTTTTCACATGGATTGCTCAATTGTGGCTATGGTTTTAAAAGCTTTCATGGTTGTATTGCAATGGTGTTTTTGTTCAGTAATGCATGGTGATAGATGTTTTTGGAGGCTAGGTTTTTTCCTCAATGAGGTTTTCCCAAGGTAAATCTTGTGTCACAATTTTTTTGTAGATATATTATCTATTCTCTTGCATGTGGATTTTAATTCCATATTTATTTCTGAACTATTATGGGTTATGTGGAAACAATTATATTATTTGTTGCAAGTTTTCTTACAATTGGTATCAAAGCTATGGTTTTTATTATTGTAACCCTAAATTGAATCCATTGGAATGCATGAGAGGATGAAAGAAATCTTTATTGCAAATCTGATGGTTTTGGGTATTGAACAAAAGGGTTTTTGGATGTTTCATTTAAATGAGGTTTTTAGGGGGTAGCTTGCATAAATGACCTCCTAGATTAAAAAAGACCTCGCCATTGAATCTAGGTCGATGTTTCCATAAATTTTGTATTATAAAATGCCCTATTTTGGACATGTTTAGAGGAAATAAAAGAGTTTTTTGGTCTTATCCCATAATGGCCATCAAATTTAATCTTTTCAGAATTTTTGTCACAAAAAAAAAATCACAATGAAAATGGTCAAAAGACTGTCTTAGTAAAATGACCATAACTTTCTCTCAAGATATCGGATTTTAGAATTCTTATAAGAATTGGAAAGATAATTTAGAGAGCTACAACTTGGTGTAGGTTTGGTTCTATGATTTTGATATTTTTAGGTTTTAAGATCTCAAAAGTTCGATGTTATTTATTTTGAGCACAAATTAGGGCATAAATTGGGCATCCAGAGTCAGATTTTGGACTTTGAGTAGTCAAAAAAAAGTTATTGGAGAGCTCTACATTTTGGTTTAGATTTGGTGTAAGTTTGGCATGGTTTATTTGGTGATATATTCATTTGAACAGTTTATGGTATATATTGACTATGGTAACAATGTGAGTTTATGACATTATATGTTTGGAGATTTGGACTTAATGTCATTGTATACTCAGTTCATATTTCAAATTAGTCTTATGATGATATGATTATCAGTGTTTGGTTTGGATATGTATGATGACTTGTTGGATATACAAGTTGTGCAGTGTTGTCAGTGGTCTATACTTACAAGTTGCATTTATAGCTTGGTTATGGGTTGTATTTTCCCATTGATCTTTCATTATTGATGCATATTCATATTGGTGGCTTGGATTTGGGTTGTCTATGCCCTAAGTCACATGATTTGCTAATGTTTTCTTCATGTAGAGGAGATAAGATGTTTTTACTAGGTATAGTCATAGTGAAGGATTGTGGTTGACTATTTCATGCTAACAAGTTGGACACATTAAGAGTTAGTTGCTCAGTTCATGGATGTGATCATGGTGTTATAGATTTTGGCATGACCTAATTAGATATATAGGTACATCCTTGATGTTTATTAGTTTGGATTTCTAATTTGATTATGTTGGTATTATCTTCTTGGTTGATTCTCATGGTTAGAGGATAGTTTTTTCATCATGTGTCATGGATAGCTTGGATACACAGTTTAGTGGAAGCTTGTGGGAGTGATGGGGTGATAATGCAGGATTAGTTCTTGGTTTGGTTTGTACCTTCTTGGGTTTGAAGATCCTGGTTTCACTTGGTACTCACACTTTGATTGTGTGAGTGTAGACCTAGACAATCTTCATGTAGGAGATGGATTTATATGATGTCATAGGTGACTCAGTACCATAGTTGATTGGGATTTGTTGGCATTGATATATTTATTGAGTGTTTGTAATGTTTGAGGTTTGTCTTAGATCATGTTGCTATAGAAGTATCTTTAACATTTGCATGGTGCACTTGTTATCTTCATGGCATGTGAAGATGGTTAGGTATTACTAATGGGTTCTTGTTTATCTTCATGGTGTGTGGAGATGGTTCTTCATGGTATGTGAACATGGTTTTTCTTCATGGTGTGTGGAGATGGTTACATCTTGAGGACTAACAGAGTTCTTGGTAAAGGTGTGGTTTATAATTTTATTTGGCATGTTATCCTTGGTGTTAGGATGGTTTCATTTTTATGTCATGGTATACTCTTGATACAAATTTAGAGTTGTGACATGTTATGATGTATTTATATGGAGAATTTTATCTCTTTGGTTGAGATGGTAAGATCATGTTGTCATGTTTATGTTCCTAAGGCCATGGATGGAACTTTGACATTGATCTTGGTTTAGTTTCTTGATATTGAGTACATAGATCATAAGTTGGAGCCTTCATGATATTGCTATGTTACTTATGGAGTTGGCATGGATTTATTGGTTACAAGTGCTCATGGATACTTAGAGATAGTGGTGATATTGATTTCTCTTTGATTAGAAAAGTATTTGTTGGGACAATTGATGGTTTAAGTAGGAAGACTGAGGGGCATTCACCTGATATGGACTTGAGAGGAGAATTTTCTTAGATGATTCTTGGTTGGAGACTTGGATGTATTGATGAGCATTCTCATTCCCCACTCTTGGTCTACTCAGTGGTTTTCTACTTGAGATATATAACCCATTGTTTGTCTCTGGTGCATTATGTTTATGCTTGTCTTTCATGGATATGGATCTTGAGCTATGGTACATGAGTTAGTTTAAGAGGGTTTATTTGAAATATTGTTTAGCATTGGTTATCTCCATTTTCATATGTTGTTATGATGGTTAAGTTTGGGAGATGGTTTTATATCGTGCATATTCCTTTGTTTAGGAATGGTTTATGAGTTTGATCTTCTTGTGAGAGGCTTACATCCATGATTAGTTATATGGTATGGTTTGGGTTTTGTTGAAGCTTTTTGGTTGGGGTTTTATGGAGTAGATCATACTTGCACAATTTACATCTAGAGGTCTGTGTAGAAGGATATGATACAAGTTACGATTTGCATGCTTTCTCTTGGTCTTGGTTATCTTCCTAGATGTTCGATTTCACTTACATTGGAATTGAGATTGGTTAGAGATTATGATAATTGGTTTGTGATCATGTATTTCATGTGAGAGATGAAATTTTTATTCCATTATCTCTTTCCTTTTTTAGTTGTGGATAATTAGGGAGAGTGTTGGAGACTTTCTATGAGAGTTGTTCTTGCAGGTTATTGGTTTATGTGTTGTGGATGTCCTTGAGACTACATGGATTCACTTCTTTGAGATGTTGTGAGTGGATTGGTTATAGATTTGACATTATATTTTGTAGTGGGAGCTTCTTGGTATATATGTGGTAGGTATTTTTCTTGAGGCTTGTGATTGCAGGTTACAGATTGGATATGTTGATGATCTGAGATTCACTTGGTATACCTTTGAAGGCATGGATAGTTGGATGGGTTTGGCACTTGTTGTGGGTGCTATTTTAGCTATCACTATTTAAAAACTATGGATACATGTGATTACCTTTGGATCAAATCTTTTGTGCTTGGAATTTTAGTTGGTATAGGATCTTATGATCTTCTAATACAATAGATTGGGTGGCTTTCTCTTTGGATTGTTTCTATGTATGTTCAATCACAGTGGCATAATAGAAGGTGAGATCATTCATAGTTGAGATGTTGGATACTTTGATTTTGTTGTAGGTACCAAGATGAAGCACTTGGTATACTTTGATCCATGATGGTGGATGTGTTGGGAAGGATTGTTCCCTTTTTCTTTTATGTGGCTACAGATTAACCCTATGCAATGTATGGAACAAGTGGGAGATTGTTGAGATAATGGGTGTTGCACAAATTGCATAATATTGTTATATTGTATTATTTTATTTTATTATGTAATATTGTACCTATATGGATGTGTGACATGTAAATATTCCCATGGGATAGACTTGATGAGTTGTATTGTAACATTGTGATAATATTTCATGTAATTATTTAATATTGGAGAAAACAATTAAATTTCTAATATTAAATGTGGGGTCAATGGGTTAGGTAGCACATGGTTTATTTAATACCACTTGGTGGTTTTATGGGACTTGCTACTACGTAAGTAGCCATAAGGGTAGTTGTTGTGTGTGAAAATAGAAGACAAAAAGTCAAGAGTCGAGCGAGACAAGGCTTGATAGGTTAACCAAGGGAGCACTTGTGAAGGTTGGGTGCATGGCATGGGATGTGTGGATTCATGCTTATTCACATGGGTTTCTTGGTAGTGACTATGGCTTTGAAGGCTTCCATGGTTGTATTGCAATGGTTTTTTTGTTGAATAATATATGGTGATGGATGCTTTTGGAGGTTGGGTTTTTCCCTCAATGAGGGTTTCCCAAGGTATATCTTGTGTCACAATTTTTTGTGGGTATGTTGTCTATTCTCTTGCATGTGGATTTTTAATTCTATATTTATTTTAGATCTATTATGGGTTATGTGGAAATAGTTATATTATTTGTTGCAAGTTTCCTTACACATGGAAGGATGAATGCTAGATAAAAGCTATAACAGAAGAACCTAACTAGATAGAGAAGAACCTGATCAGATAGAGAACAACAAGACTTGGGAATTAGTCCTTAGGCATAAAATTAATAATATTATTGGCACTAAATAGGTATTTAGAAACAAAATTAATGAGAAAGGTGAAGTGGTAAGGAACAAAGCAAGGTTGGTATGCAAAGGGCACTCATTGTTAGCGCCAACGAATGATGTAATTGAGAATTCTATGAATGTATGTGAAAGAGTCATATCAATTTTTATGTTGTTATTGATGTCAAATTCTTAGTTGGCTAGACATTATGCTAATTATGTAGAGTGTCATATAATTTGATTTGATGAAGAGAATTTGAACAAAGTTTTTTGATAACAAAGTTTATAAGTATGGTTTTCAATAGGAACTTGAATGAAATAGAAAATGATAATGTAATATTGGTTTGACAATTTTGCAATCATGTAATCATGTGATTTAATTATGAAGCCAATATACTCACCGAGATATACTAGCTACATTGAGTGACAAGATAAAAGGAGTACAATATTACCCAAGCTACTGTAGTATTGACCAAGTGTTTGGAGAAGAGGAAGTTAAAGTTCAATAATAATCAAGTAATTCATATGTTAAAAAAGTGATATATTGACTAAGTAAAATGTAATGTTCATTGAGTATGAGCTGGAAAAACAAGTTAATAAAGATAGAATATGAGGCCAACTTATGATGAAATTAAAGAATGTTTGAAAAGATCAATGATTAAAGTCAAAGTTTGTTACAAGATCTACAATTGGAAAAAATATAATGAAGATTTGATGATGGATATTTAAACATGATAAGGATGAGCACAAATTTCAATGAAATTTATATATTCTAAGTGACTAAATACATTTGATATAAGATCTATCGATGTGGTTAAGCGTTAAAACTTGGAAGAATATGGAAGTAGAGAGTTCACTATAAAAGAAGATGTTAAATAAAGTTTTTGGTTTCTAGTTAAATGCTAATGGATGCAAATTACTTATAGTAAAGAAGAGAAGAAAATGATAAAAGTGAATCAAAAAAAGTAGAAGGAAAATGAAAGTGAGAAGAATTGAATAGCCCAAGTGGAGATCAAAGAAAGAAGAAGACACATTAGAACAAAGATTTAAAAAATAAAGGTAGTGATAAATCTTACACTTCATTTAAATGTTACTTTATTACCACTGTAGCATAAAAATATTTTAACTGGGTGGACCTAACATGTCTTTGAAATCCTATATAGTAACATCTATTAGTTGTGTTTGTAAGTCCTTTAAAGAAGACCACTCTTTAGATAGGATCAATGAGTGATAAGGTCTAGATGATTTTTATGTTAAAACTCTTAGAATAGGTCACACTAAAAATATGCATGTAACCTTTAACAAGGTTGGATCCTAACATAACTCACTTTAGAAGAGTGAAAATTATTTGGGTTGCTAGTCCTATATGGCTTTTTCCTTTACAAAGTTTTTACTTTAAATTATGGTTTTTATTGTGTGAATGTTTGATTTGTTGCAAGTTATTTTTCATGGTATTAATTTAATACTAAAACTCATAATTAGTTAGGTAAATACTATGTAAAATATAATAAATATTTATGATACTCTATAATAACATAAATAGTGAGATAACAATTTGAAGTAAATTGATTACAAGATTGAATTGAGAAGTTGAATGAGATGGCCAAGTTATTACAATTGATGCTTATGAAGTTGAATTGGTACTAAATTTTTTGAAAGGCCTATAGGATAATTGGACATAATCAATTCACCCTCCCACTCTAAGTTATCTAACAATTTCTATCAAAGCACAATTCTTGAGGAAGAAGTTTTTAGGAACTTGAGTTAAAGATACGAAGATGTATAAGAGAGAGGTACCAAATTTGAACAAGGAGAAATTCTCCTCATGGAAAAACACAATGAGGCTATATCTATCTAGAATTGGTGACAATGCTACATATTGACTGGATAATGAGTATATTGCACAACCCTTCCCTATTCCTTTGAATAAATGACTGAGAAGAAAGATCATAATAGTCTAATGATTGAAATTGCATCTTCCCTAAATGACCTTGAGTTTGATGATGTTAAGAACTGTGCTAATGCTAATAAAATGTGGGACAAATTAGAACTTATACATGGTGGAGATCCAAATTTTATGAGAGCTAAAATGGAAATTTAAGTGACGAGGATGATGACATGAGAATGAAAGAAGGTGACAATATTGCAGGGTATGTGAACTAAATCAAGGAAGTTGTTAGCGCTATCAGATCTACTAGAGGAGTTATTAGTGATTCTAATATTGTAAGTAAAGTTCTTAGAACTATTTAACCCATCTATGATATAAAAGTTTTTGCAATTCAAGAAGTTAGAGCTAGGATTGGTAAGAATTTGACACTTGATAGTTTAGTTGGTAGGTTGGCTCCATTTGAATTGAGAAATTATTATAACAATTTGGTTACACTTTGAAATGTTTTAAGTCTTTACTAACCATTAGTAGTTCAAAGAAAGAGAAGAGTAGTAAAGTTGAAACTAAATCTAAATCTAAACATGATATGGATGACATTGAAGCATTGCTTGCAAGGAGATAATTAAGAGGAAAAGGTAAATTCAAAGGTAAACTACCCTTGATATGTTTTAAGTGCAATGAAGTTGGTCATTTTACACGAGCTAAGTGTCGTAATAGAAGAAAGAGTGAAAAATATGATAAGAAAGTTCAAAGGCATAGGAATAATAAGGATTATAAAGACAAAGGAAAGAAATCATGCTACATTGTTGAAGAAGAGCACAACAAGTCTAGTTCTGATGATGAGAAAGAGAGTTGAGATGGAGTATGTTGCTATCAAGGATGATCCCAATGGAGAAAGGTATGAGAATTTAAAATATCTTATTTCACATGTTAGCAAGAATGTTACTTGGATCATAGATAGTGGATGCCCACATCACATGACTATTGATATCTCTAACTATTATTATCTATTAGTGTCAAACACTTACTCATTTGCAAGGCAAAGTCAGACGGTCATCACTATGACCAAGCTACTCTATATAGGCTAAGTCATGTACATAAGTAAGTATGTGTTGACCTCTATAGGAGCTAAGTAATTGTATGGTCACTAAGTATTTTCTATACAAGCCAAGCTCAACATTGACTAAGTAGTTTCAAGCATACAAGTGTTGAGTTACATAGTACATGCTGAGAACAATACAGAGCGAGAAACAACAATGTCAAGTATCAAAAAATAGTAAAGGTTGAGCAATGTAGAGTTTACAGAAAAGTCAAGAATGATACAGATTTGAGGTCAATCATTTTCAATCCAACATGGAGAGAACATTTAATATATGTAGAGGTTCTTACAAAGAGTTTTATGTGTTAATGACGTGGATCACAGATCCCTATGTTTTGTTATCAATGATTCAAATGAAGAGGCTAATTATGGAAGCATTTAGAAAACACTTTACATAACTCTCTAAATAAGGAAGATCTTAACCTAGATTGTGTGAGAGTGGAAATAAGATGAAAGGAGAAGAGTGTGTATGCGAGCAAGGAGAAAAATGTGAGTAATGGAATAAAAGATTGAGATCAGATCATATCAGAAGTCACTGAAAGTGTTTTGTCATCTCTTAATAGAGAGAGTAACCTATTTAGAGTAGTAAAGGGGAAAGAAAAGTATTAACATATCAGAAAAGAGGATAAGTTAGCAAGGAGAAGACTCAAAATCAATGTATAGAGCATACAAGGAGTTAGGTAGTGAATCAATTCTAACCAACTTGAATCAGGGTAAACCTCTTAACAAAGTGTTCTTAATAGATCTCCTAATAGGGTCCTTACTTCGTTGTAAGTGTTAAATCCTCTAACAAGGTGATACCTAACAATCTCAAATGGTTTTAATAGGATAGACCCCTTAGAGGGTAGATCATATATTATGATCAAACATTGTAACCCTAACAGGTTAACTTTATTATTGCAGTAGTGAAGATTTGTGGGTGTCATCCCCACCTCAGTTTTACTTTCATCTTGGAGTGTATCTGTGTTATGTGTTTATTTTCATGCATGTGGTAGATTAGATTTACATGTTACAATAATTTTATTATTACAAGTTTTACATGTAGAAGACAACTGATGAATGTGTGAATGAATTTTTGAAAAGTAAAAGTATCTTGTTATCTTGTTTATACCTTTATCAATCAACAATGACTGGTGGCATAAGTAAGTTCGTTAAACTTGAATAAATTGATGATGGTGGAGTTGCATAGTTAGGTAATGATATTCCATGTCAACTAAAAGGAAGAGGGTCATTAATTTTGAATGATAAAATGAGATGTGATGATGCATACTACATACACAGACTAAATACAATCTTTTGAGTATTGCTCAATTGAAAAACACAAGTCACAAGTTGGATTTTTAGAATAGAAAAGTCAAAATCTTTGATAAAGAAGGAAATTTGATACGAATTAGAGTGCAAACAAAAGGTAATATATTTTATCTTGATCTTATTGTTGATACACGTTTGTTTGCTAAAGTTGAGGATGTATGGTTGTGGAATAAGATGTTGTGTCATGTAAATTTTGAAAATAACTTTCTAAATCTACATAACCCTAAGAATACTATGTGTGAAGAATGTTAGCTCAGTAAGATGAAAAAGTCAAGTTTTTCAAGAAAGTCACACACATCTAATGATATTTTGAAATTAGTGCATAGTAATTTGTGTGGACCAATGAGAGTAGAAATTTATGGAGTGTTGGAAATATAAGAGGAGTAACTAAGAGGGAAGGGGTGAATATAGTACCACAAAAACAAATCCAAGATCTCTTAAGATGTCAATACAATTCAAAATTAAACTCTACTAAAACTGAAATACTATTGTAACTCAATTACCATTGAATCATTCGATCAACATAGTAACTCAATTAATACTGAATTTATGCATTGTTACTTGGCTAACACTGAACACATAGATATATGATATTAAATTTAATTACCCTTAATTAACTTATTTCTAGAAATATAAAGCAAATAACATAAACACATATGACACCAAGCTTTAACATGGAAACCCAATTTGGGAAAAACCACCAATTGCAACTAGTTACTATTTTTCACTCTTCTGAAGTGAGCCATGTTAGGAGCCAACCCTATTAAAGGTTACAAAACATACTGCTAGGTGTGACCCCATTAAATGATTTAAATCACCCTATTAGGAGTGGCCTTGTTAGAGATCGTTAGACACTTAAATCTAAAAATGCCACCTTGTTAGAGGATTTGACAAATAGCTATTAAGATAACTCTGTTAAGAGATTTGATACATTGCTACAATTATTAGAGAGCGACAATGATATGACCTAATTGCTAAAATAATTACATTATTGATTTTAGATCTTTGTTCTAGCTTGAATATTTGATCCTCCTTGATTAGATAAAACTTTGCAGTTCAGTCAACTTAAGATACTCTAATACCCTTCCAATTCACTTATCTTGATTTATCTCTTCAATCTCATGCTTCTCTCATTCAATACCACAACTTTACCTTATACTTATATCATTTACCTTATCAAGTTGGCATGAATACACTTTCAAATGTTAAATATTCACCCTTAAAGTTAGCTAGACTTAATAAATAAATTCATTAAACTAAATATGTTGACTCAAGAAAATCCTTTAGTTGATCCAACCTAGTCAACATTAACTCAGAAAATACTTTCTTTAGACTTCTTTTATTAACCATGTGAACTTAGTTAACACTACATCCTAAATTGAATTCCCTTTGTTAAACACATGAGCTTGGTTGATACTGGTTCCTTGCCAACTTCTCTTTGGTGCATGAGTGAACTTGACAAATATTGTCATCCTACAAACTTCCTTTGGTTCCTAAGTGAACTCAATAGACACTAACTCTGAACTTTATTATCTCTGGAACACTCGATAGACACCAGAAACTATCTTCATCACTTGAGTGAGATTGATAGATACTGACTGGTAAAGACTTGACATTTTGTGTAACATTAAAGATAATATACAATTGAACAATTGTTTTCAACAATCTCCCTCTTTTTCATTGATGGTAACACAAAATGTCATAATACAATGAAATTTTAGAGAAAAATAAAAGTAAGGATAATATCCTTAGTTTCTTTCAGATTCTTATCTATGAGAATTAATGATGGAGACACAACCAAAGACCAAAATGAACACATAGGAAAAGGGAAATATTATTATCAATGAAAAATTCCTTATGGGTTTACAACAGTGTGATTCTAGAGATAGAAATCCTCCACATAGTACCTTCTCTCTAACTCCACCAAGAACTGCCTTTACAATGCCAGAAATATTCTTAAATAGACTCCAATTCATTTAAGGTTGGGAATACATTCTAGAATATGCTAGTTGGCATCCACTGCCAAAACAAAAGGTTCCAAAAGTCACGTTAGAAGTTGGCATAAAATTAGAAGAATCCAGAAATGGTAGTCCAACTTCCTGGAGGCATAACTTTTGAACCGAGACTCCAATTGATGAACTGTTTACATTTTTGGAAAGCTCTCAAAGTTCTCTATAGCCCTAGGTATAGATTTGCTCATCCCCCATTTTTTGGCCCCATACGAGGCCATTTACTGCCTCATAGCTAACTTTGAAGTGCTCTTAGGAGATATCCAAGAAAATTAAAACTGTAATAACTTTCTAACTGTAAAGCCTTTTGACCTAATTCTTTTTCTGGAGCAGTTTAAATTACAAGTATAATCATCCCTCCAACTTATACCCTCTAACTCATCATAATTTTGGCTCTATTATAAAATAACCTATTTTTTGCATTTACACATATCCCAAGGTGCTTAAATGCTCTAACCTAGAAAGCTAATAGTGGAACTGTGAGAGTTGAAACCTTCATTTGACCCAAATGGGTATCTAGAAATAAAACACATTAAATAGAAACTATCTCTAAGCATTTTTTTTGGTGATATAGGATTGCCCTTACACCACTAGATGCTCCTACATCAAGAATTCCCTCTATTAGTGTGAACTCCCTTTGACATCAATCTCTCCCTTTGGAATGATTCTTTGATTACTCTAATTACAACTTTTCCCTCTGTTAGCAAACTTTCAACATTTGATACAAATCCAAATCATATTTGACCATTGAATCAACATTTGAAACTTAATTTATCTCTTTCTACAACTAGTCAACTTCATGTTAGGAGATCCATTGACTAGCCTTAAAAATTGACCCAAACCTCTGACCAAGCTCTAGAAACTGGCACACTGATTCTTTGTTCCACATACTAGCACCTTGTCGAATCTCGTCTCATCATGAATTCAGGGTCAAAAGATATTCACTATCAAGGGTGACCTCTCATAACTGCCTACAAGAAAAAAATGTCAGAAAGCAATAAATTGGGTTTAGATTTGGCCTTGAAAATTGGGCAAATGAGCACGTGGGGAAATAAAAATTGGGATGTTGGTTTACTGTCATGAGGTGAGTATGGATCTATAATTTTGGCTCATGAAGAATAATAGGATGCAAATTGAAAATGGTCAAAGTGGGCCACTTGGAATTGTTGACTAGAAACAATGTCTGGAAAGCAATTTTTGCAAACAAAATTGACCTAGAAAAGTGTGCAAATGGATTCATTATGATTTAAAAATTGGCACACCTAAAGTATTTTTGGAGGAAAACATAGTGGTATAATTCATTTGATCTCACTAATCATAGATTTTGAGTTACAACATCAAGAACAGGGGACCCGACAATTTTGCAAATGCTGACACCAGTAAAAAGCTAGAAATTGCATTTGGAATCGCCTTTGAAAACTGATCAAACGGATTTTTCATAAGTTGAAACTTGAAACATAAAAATTCTTTGACCTCTAAAATGTAATGCAAAAGGAATTTTAACATTTTAGTCAACTGGGTTAAAATTATAATGCATCAAATAGGGCCTTCCAGAATTATGTGCAATGTGCATCAGCATGAAAACAGTAAACTACCAACTTTGAGGATTCAAAACCTAGTCAAACGAATTTGAAACAACTCAAAATATGAAACATAGGCTCTCTAGTATGGAAACTAGATACTCCCAAAGCGATGAATCATGAAACATTTATGGGTGTGAGATATTCAATCGCAAACATAGCCTCCTGTCTTTGTTTGACACTTTTAAGTGAAAATGCAGATTTGGAATTTTCTTAAAACAAGACTTCACGAAATGGCTCAAAACGTCAATTTGACTTCATGGAATGAGTGGACATGCTAAATGGAAGGTGTTAAAAACATTAAACACCTCAAGGGGCTCATAGGTATAGTCAGGTACATATGCATTTAAAAGTAGTTATAGGGTTCAATTTCTTCAATAGTGCTCAAAATTTGGGCTACAATTTTGAGCGTCAACACACTCTTTTATGAAAACTCATAAATCTTCACAAGCACACTTTCTATAACTTTATGAGTAGATAGATTTAGTCATTTGTATGTTTTTCTCTTATTGGAGTATCCGAAAACTATGCCTTCATCACTTTTCACATCAAATTTTCCTTTTCTTGATTCCTTTAGAATATAACATTTGCTTCCAAATACTTTGAATAACAAACATTAGGTTTATAGCCATACCATAACTCATAAGGTGTTTTCTCTAAATCTTTCTTCGACTGTACTCGATTTAGGGTATGAACTATAGTGTTGATTGCTTCCTTCTAGTATTTGATAGCAACATTATTCTCTATCATCAAGGATCTTGCACAATCAATGATTGATCTATTCCTTCTTTTAGCTATGCCATTCTATCAAGGTGTACTAGGTGCAACCACTTGCCATTTGATTCCTCTCTCATTACAAAATTCATTAGAAATGAATTCTCCTCTATCTGAACTTAAACATTTTATTTTCTTTCCTATTTCTTTCTCCACTCTAGCCAAATACCATTTAAACTTTTGAAAATCTTCTAATTTATCCTTCAAGTACATTATTGACATCATTCTAGAATAATCATCAGTAAATAAAATAAAGTACTTATCTCCACAGTAGCTTTCTATGCCAATAGGTCCACATAGGTCTGTATGAACCAACTCCAACACTTCTTCAGAATGTTATTTTTTTCTTTTAAAACTCAAGTCTTTCCCATCTTACCAATTTGATAATTCTTGTACATGCCCATGTCAGGTTTCTTGAGGCTTGGAATGCCTCTCACTCTTCTATTTTTTCTTATGTTGACTAGGTTATCAAAATTCACATGACATAACCTTTTATGCCATAGCCATTATTCTTCTACTTGAGTTACGAAACATGAACTTTCATTTAGATCTAGGTAGAATATATTACTTTTAGTTTTCTTGCCATTCCCAACCAGATTTTCTTTCCCATCTAGAAGATTGGCCTTTCCATTCATGAATTCTACCTTGAATCTAATGTTATTTAATTAAGACACACTAAGTAGATTATGCTTTAGTCCTTCAACACAATAAGCATTATCACATCTGAGATCATTGGTTAGTGAAATAGAACCTTTACCTTTCACATAACATGGTTCATCATTGCAAAATCTAACACTTCCACCATCATAGTGTACCAAGTTCTCAAATTAAGATTTATCACCAATCATATGTTGAGGAAAACCACAATCAATAATCCATGACCACTATCAATAATCCATGTATTATTCTTACTAATATGTGAGATAAGGGCCATCTTATGATGCAAAAGCATCCCTAGTTGTCTTACAATCCTACATGTTGGAGGGATTTTGGCTTGAAGATGTGGACTTGGTCACCAAAGGAGTGGTGCTCGGTCATTATTGGGCATAGTTTTAGCCTGGGAGCTCAACATACTTTGTGGAGCTTGGTAGACATTGGGAACTCAGCATACTTTGTGGAGTTTGATAGACACTGGGAGCTCAAAATACTCTATGGAGCTAGATAGACATTGGGAACTCGGCATACTCTTTGGAGCTCGACATGCTCTAGGAGCTCAACATTGCTCATGGTTTGATTTTTGCTCAGCTTGGTTTTCTCTGGCACTCGGTTTGGTCTTGGTTCATGTTGGTGTTGATTTGTCTGTGAGCTACCTTTTGGCATTTAATTTATGCATGGATATTTAATTTGTGTTGTAGCTAACTTGTGGCTTTATATATATATATATATATATATATAATGTAAGGGATTTAATTTAATTTGTATTGAATTGAGCCAACTTGTGGCTTAGTTAGGTATAAGTAGGGGTTTTGAGGAGTCTTTAGGCATTAAGTGATCCATCTTAGAGAAGAGGATGTGAACTTTGAAGAGCTAATGGTTGAGGCTTGAAAACTAGGAGATTGTTTGGTGGGCCTGCGAGCACAAGTTAAGATTTTCTTGATGGTTTTCTTCCAAAGTGTAGATTTGGGCTAGCTGGGAGTAGTGTTTGGGTTGGATCTTGTGGGATTTTATAGAACTAATATTGTAAGTGTTGTTTGTGTTTGGACCTAACCTAGAAGGCCTTACATCCAGACATATTGCATGTAATCAATTATTTTATGAATAAAGAATTGTTATTTGGTATCATATTTTGCATTATTGTTGCATTGTTGTTGTGTTTTTGTTGTGTGGTTATTTTTTATGGGTTTGGACATCTCCTTTAGGGATTATCTTTCCTTGCACTACATCAGGAGGTATCCAAATTTATTGATCTTCTGGATTAGTGGATCTATTGCTTTGGGTTTACCAAAATTTTGGAAGATGCCTTTCAGAAGATTGGACCCTAGGGAAATCGATGATCTTAGTGATGCTATGGAGGAAAGAATCTCAAAAAAGAGTAGAATAGAACTCAAATCTAAGATTGCATTGATGAAGAGTGACGTGATTGCTAAAATTGTGAGTGCTTTAGATGGTGTACCTAGGCATGTGGGTACTAAATATGGCTATGAGGAAGTTTCTAAAGCCTTTGAAGTTACTAGATCTAGTGGTGAGGATAGAACTAATCATGTGTAGAGACCTATTGGAACTAGGGATGGCTAGTTTTCTAGGTTGAAGCTAAAGCATAAGATGATAGTTTCTAATTTCTTAGGTACTTTGAATACTAAAGACCTAATTGATTGGATTGGAAAATTAGAAGACTACTTTGAGCTTGAGGATATTGAGGATCTTCTCAGAGTGAGGTTGACACAAACTAAGTTGAAAGGACATGTTGATCTTTGGTTGAAAGAACTGCAAAGAGACAGAGAATATGAAGGTGAAATGAAGATCACTAGATGGATATTGATGGTGACTAAGTTGAAGGCTAAGTTTATTCCTACTGATTATGAAGTTGAGTTGTTTAAAAGGTTGTAGATCTAAAGAAAAAAGATATGACTATGAAGGATTATACCGAGGAGTTCTACAAGTTGACTAATCATTCTGGACATAGAGAAATGTCAAAGGATAAAGTAGCTCAATACATTAATGGTTTGAGATTCAATATTAGATGAGGTTGGTATGCTAAATATTTCTTTATTTAAAGATGCTTATTAGTATGATCTGAAGGTAGAAGATAAGTTGAAGAGGAAAAGTCAAGGTAATGTTAGAGGAAAGGAGAAACAAGATAGCTAGGAAAATGCTAAAAGGAGAAACAAGATAGCTAGGAAAATGCTAAACTAAGTGTTGAAGGTGAATCAAAACCTATTGATCAAAAGAGAAGGACATGTGGAGGTGGGTTTAATGGTAATTATTTTAGATATGGTGAAGAAGAACATAGATCTTTTGAATGTCCTCATGGTAGGAAAGTTGTTGTTGTGAATGAGGTTGTAGTCCAAGATAGTCAACTTGAGAAAGGAGAGAGTTTACTAGCTTGACGAGTACTAGTTGATCAAAGGATACTGGATTCTTATCAAATGACTAGCTTGTTTAGGATTTTTTGTAAGTCTAGTTGTAAAATCTGCAAGGTGATTGTGGATGTGGTTGTACAGATAACCTTGATGTTGAAGAGGTGGTTCAGAAACTTGGTTTGAAGAGAGTGAGACATCCTTATCCTTATAGGATTGGCTAATTACAAGGTGAGCATGCTTCGAAAGTAAGTGAGCAATGCCTTGTTGATTTCTAGATTGGGCAGTATAAGGATCAAGTGTTTTGTTATATTGTGAATATGAAAAGTTGTCATGTGTTTGTTGGTAGACCTTGGTAGTATGATTGTAGGGTTGTGCATGATTGTGTCAAGAATGTGTTTACTATTGAGAAAGGTGGTAGGAAGTATTCCGTGATTCCTTTATAAAATGAAGAGCTTGGTAGGAGGAACCTAAGTACTAGTAGCCAAGTTGAGTTCAAGGATTCTTAGAAGGTTCGAGATCAGCATGGAAAAAAGACCTATAGCACATCGAGGATGGATATGAAGAAGCAAAAGAAGAACAAGGGAAAGAGTAAACAAGTTGAAGACTTGGAGGATATGTATGTCAAGAACCAATTTGTGATTTATGTGTTGAATTCTAGAAGATGTTCTTCTAGATACTAAGAACATCTTTTTGAACCTAAGGTGTCTAATGTAGGAGCATCCCTAGTTAGCTTGCATGTTGGAGGGGTTTTGGCTTGAAGATATGGACTTGGTCACCAAAGGAGTAGTGCTTAGTCATTATTGAGCATAGTTTCGGCTTGGGAGCTTGGCATACTCTATGGATCTGAATAAACACTGAGAGGTTAGCATACTTTGTGGATCTCAACAGACACTAGGAACTCGACATACTCTATGGAGTGACACTGGGAACTTGACATACTCTTTGGAGCTCAACATTACTCTATGGAGCAACACTAGGAACTTGACACACTCTTTGGTGCTCAACATTTCTTATGGTTTGGCTAATGCTTGGATTGGTTTTCTTTGGAACTCATCTTAGTCTTGGTTCCTAGTGGTTCTAAGTTGTTTTTTAGTCAACTTTTGACATTTAATTTATGTATGCGTATTTAATTTGTTTGTGTAGCCAACTTATGGTTCAACATATATTTAATGTAAGGGATTTAATTTAATTTGTAATAAATTGAGATGGCTTGTGGCTTAGTTAGGTATAACTAGGGGTTTTTTTGGAATCTTTAGGCATTAAGTGATCCATCTTGGAGAAGAGGATGTGAACTTTAAAGAGCTAGTGGTTGAGGCTTGAAAACTACGAAATTGCTTGGTGGGCTTGCAAGCAAAAGTTAAGATTTCCTTGGTGGTTTTCTTCCAAAATTTAGATTTGGGCTAGCTGGGAGTATTTTTTGGTTTGGATCTTGTAGAAATCATATTGTAAATATTTTTTGTGTTTCGCCTTAACTCAAAAGGTCTTATGGCCAAGCAAATTGCATGTAATCTATTATTTTGTGAATAAAGATTTGTGATTTGATATTAGGTCTTGCCCTATTATTTCTTTGTTGTTGTGTTTCCACTGTGTGTTTATTTGCTAGGGGTTTGGACATCTCCTTTGGGGATTATCCTACCTTGCACTACATCATCTTATCATTCTCATCATCTAATTCATCCTTAACAACAATGTAGACCATTTCATCATCTTCTTCACTATTATCAAAATCTTTAGCAATGTAACAAGATTTCTTACCTTTGTCTTTGTAGTCCTTCTTGCCCTTGTATTTTTCATGCTTCTTTTATCCTTTTCCTTCTCTAGTTAGACACCTTGCAATAATGTGACCAACTTCTTCACAAGAAAAGTAGATCAAAGGGATTTTTCCTTTGTACTTCCCTTTGCCCTTGGGAAATCTTCTTGCAAGTAATAGTTCAATGGCTTCAAGATCTTTATTAGGACCATCTTTATCTTCACTGTCCGATTACCTTTTAGATTTTGTATCTTTATTCTTGAGTGATAGCTTGCCTTGAAATGTAGACTCAAAGTTGCTAGAGTTAGGAACATAGTTATCATAGTTATCTAACTCAAATATTTTCAACCTTCACACTAGTCCATCCAATGTTATATAATTCTTGGGATTACATCTCATCTCTTGAATTGTTGAAATTCTAATTGTATAGATAAGAAGAAGTGTTATGAGTACCTTTCTTACCACTGTCTCATCATCTATCTTTCCTCTTGAGGCTCTAATTTCACATACATTGGCTTTGATCTTTTTACTATATTTTGAAATATTTTCATCTTCTCTCATCTTCATTTGATCAAATTGACCTCTAAGACTTTCTACCTTTTCTCTACTTACATTTTCTTCACCTCCATAGATAGCTTTCAGCTTGATCCAAATCTCATAAGTAGTACCATATTCTTTAACTTCATCAAATTTAGCATAGTTGAGAGTCAAGGCAATATCAATCATCATAATGTTATGATTCTTCTTTTTTGTAATTTTTTCAATAGTCATAGTTCTAGTAGGTGCCACATACTTGGTGTCTAGGTATTTAGTCCCAAGTCTCCAATGGTTCCCAAGTGAAATATCATGAGTTCCTACCATGCCTTGAAGTTATCTTTGTTCAACTTAGGAATCTCCCTTTTGTAAGACATATTGATCTTTAGCTTAGGTCCTTGAGACCTTCTTTCGAAGCACCAAAAGCTCTGATACCAATTGTTGGAAATATAAGAGGAGTAACTAAGAGGGGAGGGGTGAATCAGTTACCACAAAATAAAATCCAAGATCCCTTAAGATGTCAATACAATTAAAAATAAAATTCTACTAAAACTAAAATACTAGTGTAACTCAGTTAGCAGTGAATCACTCGATTAACACAGTAACTAGGTTAATATTGAATATATGCACTATTACTCAGTTAACACTGAATATGCAAGTTTTATGATATCCAATGTGATTACCCTTAATTAACTTAGTTGCAAAAATATAAAGCAAATAACATGAACACATATCACACCAAGATTTAATTTGGAAACCCAATTTGGGAAAACCCACCAAATGTAACTAGTTATTGCTTTTCACTCTTTTGAAGTTAGCCCTGTTAAGAGAAAACCTTGTTAAAGGTTACAAAACACACTATTAGGTGCGATCCTATTAAAGGATTTAAATCACCCTATTAGGATTTCCCTATTAGAATATATAGTACACTGATATAACTAAGGGGGGTGGTAAATCAATTATGCAACTAATATTAGAGATAACAAATTTAAATAATATTAACCATATTAGTAATATAAACTGAAACCACAATAACACTAGATATGTTAACTAGGGAAACCCTTGATCAGAGGGAAAACCCTAGTGGGGATGATACCCATAAGATGATGTACTAATAGAAATATTCCTTGTTAGAGGATAGACCCTGTTAGGAGTCTGTTGCAACATTTAGTACATATGAGTCCTTGTTAGGATACTTTGAATCCTTGTTAGGATATTCTTGGAGGATTTGATAAATACACAAATCAAATCCATGAAGCCCTCAAATACCTCCATGTAGAAAACCTATCACATAGAAGAAAAAGACAAGAAGAGGCAAGGGTTGGCTCTGAAAACATGAAAATTGTATTCTCAGATAAAGAAAAGATGTAGATTATTACAAAAGATCAACCCTTATAAAAGGAGATTGAAACCCAAAAAGGTAACCTAAAAGGTAAAAGCTAATTTAATAATTACATTAAGTAGAGAATGCAAAAAGTGCATAAAGAGAAATCTTTAGAAGGGAGAAAAGGTAATTTAATTAATGAAATTAAATTAAACTTTTTCTCTAAAACCCCCCTTAAGATAAGTAACAATGAAGTTACAAACAATGCAAAAATAGAAAGGAAAGTACAAAGCAATGGTAAAAGAAAACTTGGGTCCTAGAAACAAGGCCTGATGAGGTATCCAATCACAACCAAATCTCTATGAAACAAAGAAAACACAATGGAAAAAACTCTACTCCAAAAAGAGATAGTTGAAAACCTAGTGAAGGACTATAGAAACCTCCAACTAGAGTAATGTTTCAAAAAATAGGAACAAAGGAGCGATCATGAAGAAACGTTAGAAAAGCATGAAGAAGTCAAAAACTTTGTCAAAAAGAAATTGCTGATCTATAGAACCTCCACTAAAATAAAACCTGACCAGGTGGAGAAGACTGTAATCTGAATCAAATTAGGAGGTGTAGAAAGGAAAATAACTAAACATGAAGATATAGATGACATGAAACATCAAATCCTAAAGAGATAATCAATCGGACAGGGAAAACTACAACCAAAGTAGGAATTAAAAGAAGAGTGTCTATATGGTAAATGATCCATCTCACTGAAATGCATAAGTACCCAACCACTACATCCACCTAGTACATAGGAACAAAAAATAAATACATAGCTCACTCCATTTAACCAAGGAAGCATGAGAAATAATAGAAGAATCCTAATGTAGACAAGGGTGAGGTGACAGGCAACTAGGAAAGTGGGCTAATAACTCCTACAAAATAGAAATAACTAAGCACATCGAGAGTGAGAAAGAGGTATAGACACCTATAAGGAATGTGTCATTAACACATCATGGGGTTAACGTCATGGAAAGGACACTCACTTGACAAAAGAAGAGGACACTAAAAGGAAAACAACTATCCTCCTATGGCACTTTATAATTGTAGTGCGAGTACAATAAATCACAATGATAAGAAAAATCTTGAAAATATGAGTGACACTTTATCTCAGTGTGTTTACATAAACATGCTTATAAATGATATCAACAATGATTAGAAAGAGAAAAGAGCTATTACAATAGATAGTACAACCCAAAAGAAGAAACCCCATGCCATGAAAATGATCCCTAAACATGAAACACCCAAGATATCCACCACAGTGAAATAATGCAAAAACCATAATAGAAATAACTTGGAGTAGAATCTAGAAGATAAACTAGCATTTCTAGAAAGAGCACTGAATAGGCTTTCCAAAAATATAACATTTTTGAAAAATAGAGATGGGATGCTCAAGATATGCCCTCTAGAGTGAAAAATAGAACACCCATTTTTTACTACCTAAGAAAGGCAACCAAACTATATCAAAACCCAAAAATCCTACATCATTGTCTTTGTCTTAGAACCAACTTTTTGAAACTTCTTTTAGATCAAAAAAAGATATCTGTATGCTCAAGTTATGACGAAAAAAATGATAGGGCCCCTAGAAATGAAAGAATTTGTTTTTAAATTTAAAAAATTTCTTTTACAAAAGGCGTTGCCCAAGTGGTGTTGGTGGGCTGGAGGGGCGGAGCCACTCTGGCACCACTGGTAGAGCTGCTAAGTGGGACACTAAGCGGTGACCACTAGCAGTGACTGTAATGATAACTGTAGTGGTGCCATTGCAGTTAGTTGATTGTAGTAAGTCAAGAACTTGTAATTTTATTTTTTTCACAATTTTTTAAAAAGAATCTAACATTAGAGTGCATGCAAAGGCCGTTCAATCCTATTGGGCAAATTTTTTTGCCTTTCTAATCATGTTTTCCAAAATAGATGAACTTTATATGGGAATGGAGGTTTTGACACGTTGTATATCCATCCCTAAGGTCTGTTTGGCCTCAAGCTACTCCAAAAATCACTGACCTCATATTTTCTCAAGAAATACCTATAAAAATTTAGATCTAATCTATCAAACCCTTGTTCTCCTTTTTCTCCAAATATCGAACAAGCTACAACAAATTTGGCTCTAATACCATGAAGGTTCTATTTTAGTGGAAGTTCTACAAATCAATAGTTTCTTTTTACAGAGTTTGTGACTTCTTCATTCTTCTCTGATGTTTCTTCATGATTGCTCTTTGTTCCTATTTTATAGAACATTCCTCTAGTTGGAGGTTCTTGCAATCCTTCTTTAGATTTTCAGTATCTCTTTTTAGAGTAGAGTTTTTCCCACTAGAACTTCTCTATTTCTTTATTTCATAGATATTTGGTTGTGATTGGGTATCTCATCATGCCTTGTTTTCTAGGACCCAAGTTTGCTTTCAACATTGCATTGTAGTTTCCTTGCTCTTTTTGCATTGTTTCTCATCTTAAGGGGGGGTGTTAGGAGTTGTCCCAACTCTATTATGAGTTGTGGAAGACAACTAGACCCACTACCTAGATAGCTTCAAGGGAAAGATCAATGAACCCATTGTCCAAATGATCTCTGTATTATTCCTTGTATAATAATATAAGTGAATTGTACTTCCTTCCTCTATCTATATCCTATCAACTAGACTTTTGCTCCTTCAGATCTTGTGACCAGATCATGAACTGTGCATCCAATAATCCCTTGGATTGCTTACACACATTGAGTAAGCATTCTGCTCCTTTTCATACTTCACACTTCTTACATCAATAGATACACAAATGCCACACTCTAAAATCAAGGAAAACATCTTTTCTTTATACCACATCTTCATAATAATTCCTTAATTCAGCTTGAGGCTTTCCCAGTTAATTAAAATAAGATAATTGAATATTTATAATTATAATGGCATGGTCGGCTCATAATCTATACAAAACTTTAGACGTGCAATACTAAGGCTTCCACACTCATTGACATCATCATCTAAATGTCCTCTATCACTACCTGACTGCACATCTCTTCATTACATCTTATATAAAAAATAGCCAACAAACATCAGGAACTGCTTTCCCAATACTCTATCTATCAGATATAACTTATGTACATCTTTGAATCAGGATCTATGCACTTAACCACATCATCAAAACACTATGCTATACATTTCCATTAAATACATGACTAGTCAATCAAACCATTGTTCGTACCATCAAGATCTTTATCTACTATGTTGGCCTAGTTTTTCATCTTGTATAATTTTGTTACACTCTATAGTGAAAAAACCAATAGTCCCATGTTTAAAATGTGATATGTGTTAAAAACCTTGATGAAATTATTAAAATTTTATGAAACCCTTATTATGTGACCTAGTTTCAAAGATATTGGAAAGTAATGTTTTATAAAAATTGTGTGGGAAGCTTGTTACCCTAAGGTTTTATCTTTACCTTCTCCTGTATTTATTTTAGAATTAATTTCCTAGAATTTAATTATCTTTTCCAATAAACCATTTCCTTAACTATGGTTTTACCTTCATTAATTCTTTAACACTTTCCCAAAGTGTTTTAACCACCGTATGGTTTTCATTTGATAACCATTGATCTTTGGAAGATCAATGACGAGCACTTGCCCACATTGAGAATTTTCTCAACCTTTAGCAAATGTGGGGAAGCACATGATTACCATGTAGCTATTTGTGACATTAGCTTCTAAGAATGTCACAAAAAATTGAAGGTATCAGAACATTCTCAAAATTGTTAGATAGTTGTTGGAGCATGTTGGGAATTTTGAACCATCTCATTGGTCAAGCTAAGTAGTGGGATTACCTTTTTTTATTGTGACATTACACCATCGATCTCTGAAAGATCTATGGTAGTAAAATTGCCACAATGAAAAGATATGCAAAGTTTAAGTGATGTAGGAAAGCACCCTAGCAACATGTGTACTTGGTGAGGTCATGCATCCTAGTTTTAAAAAGGTGTTGAAATAGTTGGCAAATGTCAGACACGTTGGAGAAAGTAGTGCATTCTATTGGCTACCTATGTTAACTGGATTGTACAAGGGGTAAGATATATAACACTGTCAAACTTTGAAAGATCAACAGAGGGTGTTAAACTGATTCATGAAGGTGAATGAACTTTAACTAAAATGGGGAAGCACCCTATTGCCATGTGGACAAGCAGGACCAGTCATGAAAAGCGTCACCCAGTAATGTCGAGTTGGAAAATATCTTAACATGGTACATAATGATTGGTGGAGTGGTCTACATTTTCATTGAGTTGGAAAGTGATTGTACTAGTGGGCCCAAAATTTTGAAGCCAAACTTATAAAGTTATAAGGATTTTCATGATTGTCAATCTTTGGAAGATCAACGATCAGCACTTTCCTACAACATGAAAGTGCTCAAACATTATGAAATGTAGGGAAGCACCTTGGTAATGTGTGGCCATTTCCAAAATAGGTTAATGCAATATTTTTGGTTTCAAACTAAGCCATCCAACTTTTAAAGATCGACGATGGGATTTCAAACTTCACAATGCAACATAGAATGTGACTTTTGAAGCATTAATTTTGATCACTGTTGTTTTGTATGAGCTTAATGTTGTAATAAAACTTTCAATTCTCCATTATTGAGCAAAAAAGATTGAAGAATTCTTATAGCACAAAGATTTCCAAAGCTAAGGGTGAGATTTTACAAGGGTTTCAAAATATTGCTGAGCAATTTTTAGAGAAGAAAAAACAAGAAAAATTGGTAAGTTATTTGAGCTTCTAGAAAATTGAGAAATTATATTTGCATTGGGGTAAATTTTAAACATATCTCCATGTAAGGATTTTTCAAGGAAAGTAGATTATCTAGAGAGGGTAGTACATGATGATTTCTTGGAACAAATGCCATAGTCTATGAATTAATTAGCTAGGGGAAAAGAGCTCATTCTGAAAAACTCTGTTATTGGATAGTGAGGGTTTTTGTGATAAAGAAAACTAGTTAAGGGATAAAGAAGTGTCTATTGGAGGATTAGGGATTTTTTGGAAATGGTTGCAGAAAGAAAATTAGATACTCCAGTAAAAAATGTATGGGAATTTGATATAGGTAAATTGATCATTCCATAAGTCTTCTTTGATGATGATCTACTGGGAGTAATGGCAAAAATGTATGACCCAATTACCAAAATTGTGAAGAGACATGTGGATGATAATATTTTTAGGGTTTCCCTAGAACTTATCAGAGAAGTTTTAAAACTATACCCTAACCATGCAATTCATGAAAAAATAGATATGGAAGGCCTCCAAGCTAGGTATGGTGCAAAAAGAATATATATAAGGGGAGGAGAATTGTAGGAGCATTTTTTAAAAATTGAATCATTGCCCTTGGTTACACAAAATACCCTCGAGCCTCTACTGAAAAAGTATTTCAACCCTAGGGAACAGGCCTTGTACTTTTTTCTTTGCAAGATCTTTGACATGGATGAGCAAGATCACATCCTAGGCTCCATTATTTTCATTATTGGTCAAACTTTTCAAAATGGAATGAGTTCAATTCTTGGTTTTGATACTCACTTAGTAGAGGAGATTCATGATGGCTTGATAGGAATTGCAAAGGCTAAGGTTGATAAGCACTTCTGCTAGTAGTCCATGTTGATGTATATATGCTTATACAAGGGGGTCACCTTTTTCTCTAAGAAGGTGAAATTGGAATTTGAAGAGGAGAAGAATAAACTATGGGCCTTACATGTAGAGTTAAATGACTAATATGAAGATAAAATTAGGAAAACAATCTTGTATCTGGTATATAAGATTGAATGACTAACATTTTATGAACAACTGGTAAAAATAATGAATATGTGGAATGAAATAAAGAGTGGTGATGATGCTTTAAAGACCATTATGAGTAAATGGGGTAGCAGGGACAAGGATGTCACTTTTTTGTATGTTTCAGTTATTAGTCTGTCTTGTGAAAATATATAAAACACTTTTGACATGACTAATGATTTATCTAATTTTGATGAGAAGAGAGTTGTGGTACAGAAGAGGATAACAATTTGTTTTCCAAAATATCTTGCTGAGAAATTTGAACTTTCCCCCCATGCACTTAGAAAAATTGATCAATTAAAAGAAAAGGAGGAATGGAGCAAAGAATTAGATGATTTATTATGCCTTGGAATAAATGAGGTTATAAGTGAGAAATGGCATGTGCTATGGGCAATGACAACTAAAGAAATTGTTAAAGTTCAATTATTCTACAATTCTATTAGAGAAGATTTTTTTGAAATCAATAAGTTAGGAGATTTTTTGATCAAGAAGCAATGAGAGGTTTTAGGTTTTGATTGGCTCGATGATACAATTTTTAATAAATGGATGGAAGATTTTGTGCACTCAAAATAGTTAGTGATTGGAGACACTAATGAAGAGGAAATGGACCAAGATGAGATACAAGCAACTGATACATCAGTTCAAGTAGACGAAGATAAAGAGGAACAATCAGCTGTAGTAACAAGTAGAGAAGTCCAAACTAATGACATGGCAGTAGGAGAATTAATTGTAACTATTAGGTTGTCAGTACATGATGATGTGGATGGAGAGCCTTGAGTTGAAGTGAGTCTACAAATGTCAGCACCAAGTTCATCACAAACAAATTCATTGGTTACATCTTTCAAGGAACAACAACAACAATAAAGTTAATCATGAACCTCTTAATAGCAAAAAAGTGTAATAGAAAGTGGTCCCTACAAAAGAATATTCATGATGTAAAATCTTTTTGTTCTACTAATTTTTTTCTTTTGTGACAGTAACCTTGTAAATATCTTTATGTCTTAAGGACAACTGTCAATACTCTCTAATCCTGAAGCTTGTTACATCTCACACAATATAAGTGAGATTCCAAGGCTAGAGAAAGGTATGAGTCATTGTATAACTTTAATTTTTGTTAAGTTTAATTTGGTCCAATCCTTAATGCAAGTTTTATGGTGTATTTTCTCTGCAAATCTAAGAATACATTTCAAGGATCATGGTGTCTTGTCTTGAGTTATTTTGAGTTCTATTTCAATGTTACATAATTTTGAAAGAGAATTAATGTGAGGATGAACTATCCCCATATCTTTTTTTCTAAACCTTGTCTCCATTGTTATTTGACTGGTTATTTTGAGATCGCATGGACAAAGCTTGTTCAATTCAATGCAACTAAGATAGGTTGTATATTAGATCACTATATGTTTTAATTCAATGAGTTAAGTAAATGCTTTAGTGGTATGGTAGGATTTCCAACTAGTAGTAAGGATATGCATAAGAATGAGTTTTAGGGAGAATTGCTTATTATATTGATTGTAATGCAGTCATTTAGCTCAAATAGTTGGATAGACTATGAATCCCATTGGATGAGACACTGATCAATAATTATAGTTTGCATGTGAAGAGATCATAGATCAACATTAAGCAAAATCTCAAAATAAAAATCAATTTTATTTTAAATGTATGAAGAATATCATAGTTGGTCAATACTTATTTTCATTTGATCTATGAGTTATAGTTAGCTGTTATTACTTAGGAGTACTTGTAAATTTGAGAAAAATTAAGACCAATCTACTGTAGGGGATGAGAATTGTTATAAAAATATCATTTAATGAATGAAATTTGAAAGTAGTATTAAGTTATTAATCTTTTATCCCTAAGGTGCACCCACCTTGGCTTTGCAAAGCCAAAAGAGAAGAAAATATTTATGATTTTGTTGAAGTTTGGTCTAGATCTGAAGACCATTTAGCTGATCATGGGAAGTAGCTAATCCTTAGGTTATTTTGACCTTCACCATCTTGGAATCAAGCATTTTGTTTCATGGTACTGTAAAAACACCAACATGCTACTCTACCAATATTTATAGAAATAATACTATGTTGACATCAATGACAAACATAGTCATGAATGCAATATATCAACACTCTCTAATGCTCAAGATACTCCCACAATGTAGTATCATCAATGTTAATGCTAAAAATCTCCCCCTTTGGCATTGATGGCAACATAGATAAAAAAACATCCAAGTGCCAAGAATACCAAACAATGTTTTGTTGTTGCTATTGACCAGCATCAGTTGTCCACACATTAAAAAGAATCTAAAAACAATAGGTGCACAACAAGTGCATACTCCTTCTTAGACATCAATTTTTTACTTCACACTAAATAATTCACAATAATCAAATGCACATTCCTTCTTTCTTACATGAATCTTTCTAAATCTCTCTAAGGAAATGCCACTCCCCCATTACTTTGGAGTTCTTCCATACATACTCTCCCCCATGCCTTGGGAGATTTTTTTCACACATATTCTCTCCCCTATTGATATTAATGTCAAAGGTTTCAATCTCAATGCCAGCTATTAATTAGCTGCTCCAACTCATCAACCAACTTCACTGTCCAAAGACACTATTCAATACTAAATACCAAACACCAAGAGTCCTCAATGACTCTATACATACCAAATACTACCCCATATGGGAAGCATCATCATCTAGTCTAGTCAAATAATAGTGCACTGTACCACTGGACTAATGCACTCTTAGCATCATTTACTCAAGCATACCTCTTGAGTACTCAAAAAGTATCTTTAGGAAGAAACTTCGTAAATATATCTACAATCTAATCATTAGTACATACATACTCCAATCTGATCCCCTTTTCTACTACTTTCTCTCTTAGCACATGATACTTAATAGACATGTGTTTTGTCTTAGAATGCAATATAAGATTCTTAGACATACTCACTATACTTGTGTTATCAAAGTAAATGATAACAAGTTCTTCAATCTCAATTCTGATATCCTTCAACATCTGCTTCATCCACATAACTTGATTATAGTTGTTTGTTGTTACAACATACTCTATCTCAATAGTGCCCTATAAAATGCAATCTTTCTTCTTGCTTAACCAAGAAATCAATCTTTCTTCAAGAAAGAATGCTCCACCACTGGTGCTATTTCGATCATCCTTACTAACTATCCAATCAACATCAGTATATGCACAAAGTGTGAAATCATTTGATTTGTCATACTAAATTCCATAATCAAATGTCCCTTTTATATATCCAAATCTTCTCTTTACTACTACAAAATGATATTCTTTAGGATCAACTTGAAATCTAGTGACAATTCCAACTGCATTTCTTATATATGGTCTAGTGTGAGTCAGATATTACGAACCTCTAATAATTGATCTATAATTCTTATATTCTAATGCATGTGTCTCATCTTTTCTAGATAACTTATGACAAGTTATCATGGGTGTACCTACAAGTTTACAACTTTCCAAACCAAACCTTTTCAACAAATATTTTAGGTACTTAATGGCAGCCCTCATTTTCACTATACTAAAATTTTGATTTTTCATTGTCAAAATGCTTTGAATGATATTGCATTGTTAGGATTTTGTGTTCCATTTATTTTTTAGTTTTGAAGAGCACCCTAACCTAGTTATTTTTCCATTCCATAGCTCAATATTGAAAAATCTTTCCCTAGGAAAATATTTTAATGTCCTAAGGTCATGTTTTTTGTCTTGTCATTAAAAGAATTTGTTAAATCTACAACCTTTATCCTTACTCTAAGTTTTTTTCTAAGTGGGAGATTATTTGTTATTCAAAGTTATCTATTATGATATCACAATAAGGTTTCAAGTGTCTAGTCGTAGGCCTCGAGTACATTATGTGGTCATAGCATTGCTAGGTTTCAAATTGAGATCCCAAATCTTATGACTCCCTTTGTATTGCATCATCTTATGTGTTGGTTGGAAGGGTTCAAAGTCAAAGTCATGATGCTATGACAAGCAAGCAATCGATTGATCATGAGAAAATAAATAAGGAATCTCAACCATATGATGAGGTGTGTGTTGAAGGATCATAGAAGTGTAAAGCATAAAGGTTAAATAGGTTTCTGACCTTATGAAAGGCAAAGTGTCATGAGATCATGAAAATAAAGTGAAGAAAAACAACTATGTGAAATGCTAATGATCATAGGATCGTAAGAACAAAATGTGAGAGGGTTGATGCCATGATAAAGGTAGAATCATAAGCTAAAGATAATGAAGCACAGTAGGGCCAGACACAACTACATGAAGTTTTTGATACATGTGGCATGTTGTGTTCTATGATGCTATGGAAAGCTATGGATCATAAGATCTCAAGGGAGAGCTTAAAGGCTTGCAAAGCTATGGAGCAATGTCAGATTGTAAGATCATAGAGTTTTAAAAAGAAAATCTTCTAATGCTATGAGATTAGTTTCTAACTATGTTCATAAGGTCATAAAGAATATAATGCTAAGACATGATGTTATGATATCTTTGTGAGTATAACATCATAGAAGTTTAAAAGGTAACTACCAAAGTTATGAAACCTGGCATCAGACTCTGATTGTAGGATCGTGAGATGGATAAAGTAAGGATAAGATGTTGTGACATGGTTTGTAAGCCATTTCATGAGATCATTAGGGGCTCAAAGGCAAGTTCTAAAGGTGCGATACATGTTTCATATGATCATAGAAGCCTTTTCTAGGATTATGATGGTAAGATAAGGGGTTTAGTTTTGAATTATTATAAGATTGTAAAGCCAAGTTTTCCCTCCTAAGATAATATGAAGAACCTTTTTCTTCGAGGTTTTGTTAGATCTCAAAGCCCTTATTTGACATAAAAGAGAACTTTTTTCTTTTTTTCTGAGCTAGAATAATGACAAGACACCCTGGCCAATAAAAATTAAGTACAAAGATTTCCTAGGTAGACAACTACATGGATGCTCCATCTGAGGTGACAAATAACATTGAATTTAAGACTTAAGCATGCAAATTATCAATGCACAGAATGGGTTGATGAGGGTACACTTAGCATAAAAAAATTCCATGATCCAATACTCAATTACCATTTGCAAAGATTAAATTTTTTAGAGAAATCACAAAGCTTCTAGTGTCAACAGATTGTTATTTTTTAGAACAAGTTGCAGAAGTTTGCTAGTATTTATATTCTATTTTGCATGTTGTATGACAAGGAGGTAGAAGAGATACCAGCATCAAAAATGGAAATCACAAAAACTTCTACCTCAAAAGGAGGAAAAACTAGACAAAAAAAACCAAGCGGGTTTGTGGAAGAGTGGATAAAGTTATTTCCAAGATCCTCTAATGCCATTTTTGCAGATGAAAATGCATTTGTGGACCCATATGTTAGAAATAATAGTCCACCATAACAAGATGCACATATATAATTACACCAAATTTTTCAACTAGGGAAACCCTTTATCAGAGGGAAAACCCCGATGGAAATGATGCGCACAAAGATATACTGATATATATATATTCCTTGTTAGAGGATGAACCCTATTAGGAGTCTATAAGTACATTTAGTACATAAGAGTCCCTATTAGGAGATTCCAACCCTATTAGGAATTGTACCCATTGGAATTATAGATGAAGTAACTAAGGGGGGGGTGAATCAGTTACCTCAAAAACAAATCATGATCCCTTAGATGTCTTAAATAACTAGTTACTGCTATCACTCAGTAAACACATCACAAAAATGTTGTAACTCAGTAGATTAACTTCTTACTAATCTTTAAGCATTCATAATTATTAGCATGCATGCAAAAGTAAATATCATGAACACAAGAGACACTAGATTTAACATGGAAACCCAATATGGGAAAAACCACTAACTAGCTATCAATTTTCACTCTTCTAAAGTGAGCCCTATTAGGAGCCAACCCTGTTAAAGGTTACAATACACATTGTTAGGTGTGACCTTAGAGGATTTAGTCACCCTATTAGGAGTGGTCTTGCTAGAGGTCTTTAGAATAATTCAATTGAACTGTCACCTTGTTAGAGGATTTACAAAATGGCTATTAAACCAACTAAGAGATTTTGAAAACATTGCTACAATGGTTAGAAAGTAACAATGAATTGACTTGAATAAGATGCAAATAAATTTTCTAATTACAGATATCTATTTTGCACCATTAGGTCCTCCTTGATCAAATATAGCTTTGCTTCTCCTTAATGATCTCTGATCATCCTTCAAAATTCACTTTCACAATAATTAGTCCTGCTTCACACTCATATCACATCAAATCCATCACACACTAAGAATTTGCAACTTGACCTCTTATATATAACATTTAGATTATCAAGTCAGCTCATTCATATGTTACATTTACCAATAAACCATACATCAGTCGGCTACAAATATTACATTAAACAAATAAACTTTATTTCACAAAACAATGAAATCCTTCATTGGCTGACCCTGCTTAGTAAGAACTGCTTCCAGAAACAATTTCTTAAGTTAACCATCTCAACTCAATTAACACTACAAAATCTGCAAAATCCTTTAGCTACTGAGTGAACTTAGTAAGAACTAAATTTCCTTCACTGACCATGAGAGCTTGGTAAGAACTGTCTCTGTCATATTTCCTTTTGATGACCAAGTGAGCTTGGTAACAACTGTTTGCACAAGGTAAAGTTTGAGACAATGTAAACCTTCTTTGCTAACCTTCTGAGCTCGGTAGACTCTATCTTTTGCCTTTCTGACCAACTGAACTTGGTAGACTCTATCTGATAACTGATATTTTATTTGTGTAACATCAAAGAAAACACACAATTGAACAATTGTATCTAATAGTACCAACCCTATTAGGAGTTGTAGAAGGTAGAAGGACCCACTATCCAAATAGCTTCTAGGAAAAGACCACTAAACTTCACTGTCCAATTGATCTCTCAACTATTCCTTGTAGAATAATTGTTTGTACTGCACTTTATCCTCTTTCCTTTATCCTATCAACTAGACCAATCACTATCAGACCTTGTAGACTAGGTCACTAACCTCTGATCCAAATAGCAAACCTCAAATCTCTAAATAAAACCTCGGCAATAAATTTTTCTCCAACTTCGCTCTGCTCTACTTATCTTTTCAATTAACTTTTTTCTCTTCTATTCTACTCTTTGTGATTGCCTATTTCTTTTCACACATTATAAGGGAAAATGTCCTCCTTTATACTGAATCTATAAAACAATTCCCTATGTCAGCTATTACACCTTCTCAATTAATTATTATAGGACCTCATTAAGAACATGTTATACTTAGTAATAACATCAATATGTGACCTTATAACTTGAATAAATTTTTTCACATGTAATATTATGATGAGCAAGCTTAACCATGTCATTTACAACATGTCTTCTACATGACTTTAACATTGTTTCTCAGAATAACAACTTTTCTAAGAGATATAACAAGTTTAATAGAATATGCTTCTATAAACTCTATCTCAAAACAATGTTCACCAAAACTTGCATAACTTCTTCCAGACTTAATATATTTTTCTCTTAAGGTTAGCTTCATATGCTAGATACTTAGTAGTATCTCCCATTAATCTTGCTAGTAAAAATATTGAATGATCTATCTGTACCAACTTGATCTTTATTATTGTTCTTCTGTCAAATACCATAGAAAACTGCTATGTTGACATCAATCATAAACACAGTCATGAATGTAACATATCATTATGATAATGAACTAATCATGTAAAATACTCCTCCATAGGAATATCATCAGCATTCATGCTTCCAACACCATATTCCCTATATAGAGATGCTACATGTTTGGGAGTCTTTGGCTATGAGCTTTTTAGATATTTCTATAACAACAGAGAGAAGAAGATCCCTATTTTAAATCCATGGAAAAAGAACCTAGAAAATTTAATCTTTTTAGAGCTTTTTGTGGATGTTGATTTGGTAAAGGCCTTGATAAAATCCTATAACCCAGTCACCAAATCATTCCACACAAGAGATGGGACTATTCTATGTACACTAGACATGGCTTCTTTCATTAAAGCATTCAGATTAGATGGTACCATGAGTGAACTAGTGGACCTGATTGACCTATAAGAATAATTTGAAAGGAACACTAAGGCATATACTGGGAAGTCAATGCTACAACATATTCCCATGGACCTGAACTGGGTGGGAAACTATCCAAAGAAAGTGGACAAGAAGATGCCACTAGAAAAATTTAAGAATTATTTTGTGAAAATAGTATATGGTGTCCATAAGGTGGTTAGTAAGGATGCAACAGATGTGGTATATGGATTAGAATTTATCATTGCTAGAGATGTGAAAGACTCTTACCATGGAGGAGAATATGATTATGTTGAATTTATTCTAGCAAAGATGAAGGAAAATATTGGACTTGACCAAAATGGAGAAATAGAGAACCTCAATTCCCTTCATTACTCACTATTGATGCACCTAATCCTATACAAGAATGTGGGATATATAAGCCCAAAATTTATTGATCATATGACTAATGCTAATGGAGAGATGTCAGTCCAATTGTGGACATGGGTATGGGACATTTCTTACCATTATTTTGATTATGTCTCAATTTTTAATAAATTTAGTACTGTCATAATGAAAATGCTAGAACCAAGTTACTTTAGGGCACCTAAGATCTTGAAGGGTCTTTTGAGACTAGCCCTCCTCCTAGAAAGCAAAATATTAGACCATGATTGGGGGGATATCTTCCTATTTTTGAACTTTTTTTTTATGAGGGTTTATGGTTGTCCCCAACCTCCCTTGTACTTTCCAAAAAAATTTCCTTTGAGACTAGCCATTATTGAATTTATGTGGCAACTTTTTATGGTTAAGAAGGAGTATCTAGGGCCTAAGTTACATAGAGGTACATTCATATGTTGATGTTTTAGGGTGGGGGACTTTTCAATTGGAAAAGAGGCCTTAAATCAAATTCATTCGTTCTTCCACCACCACAATTTATCAATGAGTCCATAAATAATGTATGACCTTGATAATTGGATGAGGATCACTCTCAAATAAATTAGAAACTCTATGTTTCTTACTACCAAATAATTACCCCATGAAGATGTTATTCCCAATATTGTTGCAGAGGGGGAGGCAGTTGACAAGCTAGCCAAGGTTGATGATGTTCTAAGGGTAGAAAAGGAAATGAAGAGAGTAGATCCCAATTTCAAGAGATTTAATATGGATATCCCCTATCCTCATAGAATTAGGAAGATGGTCACTGACCATGCTGAAATTATGGCCCAAATGCCAAAGGGACCCATAGGAGAAGAAGAGATGGTATGAACTAATAGCCTCGAACTTGTTGTGACTCTAGAAATAGAGGAACAAGAACCTACTAAGACATCATGGATCACCAAGGGGAATAAGAGGAAAAAGGTTGTCCATATATCTATAGAGATTAAACAAAGGACACTGCAAATCCTACCTAGTAAGAGTCGGTACTTTGCTCACTTGAGAAAAAGCTATATCCAAGACAGGGTCACTGCAATTGAGAACATACTGATTAATATAGAGTTGGCAGCAACAAATCTAGATGACAGGATCATCCAAGCCTAATAGTTTATTTAGGAGCACTATTTCATCAAATTAATAGAGTTCAAGAGATTCTTATACAAGGTAAAACAAAGTGAGTTGGTGCTAAAGATGAAACTAGGAGAATCAAATGAACAAAAGCTAGAAGTAGTTGAGAAATTGTATGCCTATGATCTTGAGAGTGAAGTCATGACTTTGGAGGAAGAATGAGACCTTGTACAAAGGAGTGGAAAGTTGTTGGTGCCCATTTGGGACCTGGAGCAAGCATTTATGCTTGATCAGAGTAGAAGATAGGAAAATACCATCTCATATGAGGCATATGGTGCTGGTAGACTATAGAGGGGAATTGGATTTAACATTAACACCAAATCTCCAATAGTATGGAGCATGGATCCTTCATCAAAAAAACCTAAGCTAATGAATGTGTAGAGCACAAAATAAGGTAACATGATTGTATGGATTTTGCAAGGTACTTCAAGTATAAAAATCTCAAAGGCCTTGAAACATTTCTCATTCATGAATGAGGCCAAGGTAGAGGAGATAGAGACAAGATTAGCCAAGTCTATACATGATTACATTGATGTGAGGAAGCTCTATGAGGATGAGCTTAGGAAGAGCCATGTTTACAAAGAAAAGATTGAGGATCTCAAGGCTAAGGTTGATGGTTTGGAAGCTAAAATTGCATCTCTCAAAGACCAACTAGAAAATGCAGAGTAGGTGGCTACTAAAGAATAGAACAAAGAACAAGATAGTCAAGAGAAACCATCCAAGGTCACAATAGAAACAACAACATAGATAGATGAGCTAGAGGTAGAGGATACAATAAAGCCTAGAAGAATGGGCATGGATGCTCCACCAACACAACAAGGTGCTAAGGCAAGGACAACTATCCTTAGAGGTATGATTAGCTATAGGGTTGAAACTCTAAAGAGTATATCACAAGAGGCTCATACATTATATGTTTCTTTACAAGATACTAAGCAATTTTGCAATGAAGCACTTTCATAGTTGTCACCCACATTCAATCTTTGGGGGCCATATATTTAGTTCTTAGAGAGGCTTATTATGTTGATGGTTAAAAATCTAGATTTTTCTAACAAGATTATTATAGTGAAGGAGGACATAGAAATGGTAAAGGAATTAATTGTTTTCTTCATTAGTAAGTTACAAATAATACAAAGAAATATGAAAGCACTATCTCAGGGAATTGATCCCTAACTACCACAAATTTTAGATAATAACAATAGGTTGAGAGAATGACATGAATAGTTTGATGCATTTAGTGTAGTTTTGACTCAAGAGGCCATAGTGGTAAGTTTTGAAGACAACAATGATGCCCCTTTCAATAACTTGATTGACTCCCTATTTATAGCTGAAATAGATTTGAATAAATTCTTAGTGTAGTCTAAAGCAATAACAGATGCCAAGTGGACTGAAACCACAAAGAACCTAGAATAGGTTAAAACTATAGAGTGGCCCACTAAGCAAGAAATCTATGTTTGGGAAGTGGTGCAAGAAATAAAGGCTCTACCAACAATAGGTAGCTGAAAATTGACCTAATTAAAGGAAATGAGAGATTAATGATAAGATCAGATTCACTGAGTAGTTAATTAGAAGGATAAATCTCTCATAAATATTCCAATCAAATTTTGAGACTTTTGAGGAAACAAAGGGTAGAAGAAGACAAAGAGGATTAAAACTAAAGTTGTTGCAGTAAAGTGCCACCTATCGACTTTTTAACTACCTTCTTAATTTTGGATCAAGCACAGAAGAATGTTTTGTATATATTTTTTTATATGTCTTTCATTTTTTCTCTTCCATCAAGGTTTTTACATGTGTCCTCCTTCCATCTATAGCTTGCCACAATCCTTTATAAGGATTTTCAAGATGTGGAGTAGGGGTTGGAAGTCTATATTTTTTTTTCAGTTTTATGTCATTTGGTAGTTTGTCCAGTCTTGTGATTGTATGAATGTGTTCAATCTTGCAAATTTGTAGGAATAGCAAATATGAATGACCAAATTGCTAAGTTTTGAGTTATATTATGAGTCTATATCAAGTATTATATGTATTTTCAAAGGAAATTAATAGAAAACAAAATTTTGCATATCTGTGTATCTGAGTTTTGTCTCATTCCTTGCATGTCTATGCCTTTGAGATTGAAATGAGCAATCTTATTTCAATTTAATACAATTCATATGAATTGTATATCTCTTATTGATTGATTTTAGTTCAAATAATTAAGTAATTTCTTTCAGTAAGAGGTAGGGTTTTGGGTATATAGGGGGGATATGATAAGAATGAGATTTATAGTTCATCGTTGACAAATTTAATTGCAAGCCAATTAAATAGGTTTAAGATTGTTGTCTTTGACTCCATATAACAATGGATAAGATACTAATCAATTAAATTCAATTGCAAATTGATAATTTATATAGTTGAAAAATGTATACATCAATCAAAATCAATTTTCTATTCTATGTAATGAAGAACTAAAATTGTTGGTCAACCCTTATTTGTAATAACTTTTCTCTTTATTATAAGTAGGTATTTTGATCAAGAAGTTTACTATAAATCTAAGAATAAATTGTGACCAATATCTACTATAAGGGATAGGTTTGAAGGAAAAGGTATTAATAAGTAAGTATCTAAAGAGAAGATCCAATTCATCAAATCACCTTCATAACCCTAAGTGCCACCTACCTTGGCCCTATAGAGCCTAAAGAGTAAGAAGTACCATGTACTCTATTAAAGGTGGTCCAGAGCTAACACTGATGAAATTGAATATAGGATTTGGATAATCCTTAGGTTTTTTTGTATCTTATGCATCCTAGTATTGGGTATAAAGAACCTAGTAGTCCAAAAAAGAACCAACATTTAGCTTGCGAAATGAATATACCATCATTATTTTGCACAATCTGTAATCCTAGTAAAAAATTCATTTCTCCTATCATGCTCATTTCAAATTCATTCTTCATCTCTTTAGAAAATTTATCAGTAGCTTCATCATTACCTCCAAAAATGATGTCATCAAAAAATATTACAATAATCAACAACCCATCTTCAATTTCTTTTAGATACAAGTTATTGTTTGTCATACCTTTAGCAAATCCAAGCTTTGCCAAGTAATTGTCTAACCTTGTATACCAAGTTCTTGGTGCTTGCTTCAAACCATAAAGAGTTTTCTTTAATCTACATACCATGTCTTTATCTTTTAATAAAAAAAATCTTTTGGGCTGCTCAATATAGGCCTCTTCTTCTAATTCTCCATTCAGAGAAGCTGATTTAACATCCATCTGATAAGCTTTGAATTTCTTGTTCATTGAATAAGCCAAGAACATCCTTATTGCTTCCATTCTTGCTGCTAGTGCATATGTTTCCTCATAATCAATGTCTTCTTGCTATGAATAACCTTTACAAACAAGCTTGGCCTTGTTTCTCAAATCTTCTCCTTGCTCATTCATCTTATTCTTGAAAACCCATTTTGTTCCTATCACATTCTTGTCCTTTGGTCTAGGAACCAACTCCCATGTATAATTATTTACTATATGATCCAATTCTTCCTTCATTTCTTGGATCTAATGATTATCTTTGACTGCTTCTTATGCACACTTAGGTTCAACTTGAGATATCAAACATATCTCCTCATTTACTCTATTCGTTGTCATTACACCTTTATCTTTACTTTCAATTATCTACTTAGGAGGGTGATTCTTTGTCAAATTTTTGTTAGGGGTATGAGTTTACATCTCAATTGTTATCTTTGCTCTAGGTTCAAAATATTGTTCTCCTCTATGCTCAAAAGTTAGCACATCATTATGCAATTCATTATTAGTCTTAAACAAAACTTCAACATTCTATCTAAAAATTCTAGAGTTATCCTCTTCTTCATATGAATTATAATCTACCATATTTTCTTTGGTTCCCAATTTTGTAGGGAAACTTGCAATAAAGAATATAACTATTTTCACATAACTCATAATAGATCTGAAATATACATGTAATTAAAATCCACATGCAAGAGAATAGACAACATGCCCATAAAAAAGTGACACAAGATATACCTTGGGAAATCCTCATTGAGGGAAAAACCTAGCCTCCAAAAGCATCCATCACCATGTATTATTCAGAAAAAAACACCATTGCAATACAACCATCGAAGCCTTCAAAGCCATAGCCATTACCAAAAAATTCATGTGAACAAGCATGAATCCACACATCCCATGCCATGCTTCCAACCTTCACAAATGCTCTCTTGGCTAACCTATCAAGCCTTATCTAGCTCAACTCTTTTCTTTTTTCCTTATGTCTTCTCCTTCTCACACCAACAACTACCCTTGTGGTTTCTTATATAGTAGCAAGTCCCACAAAACCACCAAGTGATATTACATAAACCATGTGCTAAAACCATGTGCTACCTAACCCCTTAACCCCACTTTTAATATTGAAGTTTTGATTATTTTCCCCATATTAAATAATTGCATGAAATATTATCACAATGTTACAATACAACTCATCAAGTATATCCCATGGGAATCTTTCAATGTTTCACATCCATCTCAATGCAACATTACATAATAAAATAATAGAATATAATATGAAATTATTATGCAATGTGTGCAACACCCATTATCTCAACAATCTTCCGCTTGTTGTATACATTGCATAGGGTCAATATGTAGCCACATAAATGAACAAGGGAGCAATCCCTCCTAGCACATCCACCATCATGGATAAAAGTACACCATGTGTTCCATCCTAGTACCTACAAAAAAATCAAAGTATTCAGCATCTCAAACATGAAAGATCTCACCTCCTATTATGCCACTACCACTAGAGATGCATAAAAACCATCTTAAGAGAAAGCCACCCAACTTGTTGCATTAGAAAATCATCAAATCCTGTACCAACTAAAATTCCAAGCACAAAAACTAATCCAAAGGTAATCACACGTATCCATAGTTGTCAAAATATTAATAGCTGAAATAGCACCCACAACAAGTGCAAAACCCATCCAACTATCCATACCTCCAAAGGTATACCAAGTGAATCTCACATCATCAACATATCCACTATGTAACCTACAATCATAAGCCTTAAAAGAAATACCTACCACATATATACCAAGAAGCTTCCATTGAAAAAAATAATGTCAAATCTATAACCAACCACTCACAACATCTCAAGGAAGTGAATCCATGTAGTCTCAAGGACATCCACAACACATAAACCAATAACCTACAAGAACAACTCTCCAATGCTCTCCCAAGTTCTCCAAAACCAACAAAGGAAAGAAATAAAAGAATAACCATGTCATCTCTCACATGACATACATGAGCACAAACTAGTAATCACAATCTCTCACCAATCTCAAATTCAATGTAAGCAAATTTGAACATCTAGGAAGATAACCTAGACTAAGAGAAATCATGCAAATCATAACCTATATCATTTCCTTCTACACACATCTCTAAATGTAAGTTGGGCAAGTATGATCTCCTCCATAAAACCCCAACCAAGAAGCCTCAACAACACCAAAACTATACCATATAACTAATCATGGATGTAAGCCTCTCACAAGAAGATCAAACTCATAAACCATTCCTAGTCCAAAGAATATGCCCAATATAAAACCATCTCCCAAACTCAACCAGCTTAACAACATATAAAAATGGAGATAACTAATGCTAAACCATTTCTCAAATGAACCCTCCTGAATTGACTCAAGTATCATAGCTCAAGATCCATATCCATGAAAGATAAGCATAAACATAGTGTACCTGAGAGAAACAATAGGCTATACCTCTCAAGTAGCAAAACTACCAAGTAGACCAAGAGTGGGGAATGAGAATGCTCATCAAGATATCCAAGTCTCCAATCAAGACTCATTTAAGAAAAATCTCCTCTCAAGTCCATATTAGTATCAATAAATAACCATCCCAACAAATAATTCTCTAATCCAAGAGAAATCAATATCAACACCATCTCTAAGTATTCATGAGCAACTATAACCAATAAATCCATGCCAACTCCAAATGCAACATAGAAATATCATGAATTATCCAGATTATGATCAATGTACTCAATACCAAGAAACTAAACCAAAATCAATGTCAAAGTTCCAACCATGGTCTGAGGAACATAAACATGACAACATGATCTAACCATCTCAACCAAAGAGATAACAGGGTCCATATGAACATACTATAACATGTCAAAATTCTAAATGTGTGTCAAGGGTATACCATGACATAATAATGAAACCATCCTCACACCAAGGATAACATGTCAAATGAGAGCATAAACCACACCTGTACCAAGAACCTCAGTAGTCCTCAAGATGCAACCATCTCCGCACACCATGAAGAAAACCATCTCCACATACCATGAAGAACCATCTCCACACACCATGAAGATAACCAAGAACCCCATAAGTCCTCAAGATCTAACCATCTTGACACACCATGAAGATAACAAGTACACCATGCAAATGTCAAAGACACTTCTGCAGCAATAGGATCTAAGTCAAACCTCCAACATCTGCAAACACTCAATAAATATATCAATGACAAAAACACCCACTCAAATTTGGTATCAAGTAACCCATGGCATCATAAAATCCATCTCCTACATGAAGATTCTCTAGGTCTATACACACAACCAAAGTGTCAATACCAAGTGAAAGAAAAATCTCCAAACCAAGAAGATATAAACCAAACTAGGAACTAATCATGCACTATCACCTCATCACTATCACAAGCTCGCACTAAACTATGTATCCAAGATATCTATGACATCATGATGAAAAACCATCATCTAAGCATGAGAATCAAACAAGGAATCAAACTATTAAAGAACTCAAAGTGTACATTATGAATTCCTCAAAGGAAACCAAACAACCATGATCCTCAACCAAGAAGGTATACCACCATAACCAAATGAGGAATCCAAGCCAATGAACATCAAGGATGTACCTAAATATCCCCTCATGTCATGCCAAAATCCATGGCACTATGATCACATCCATGAACCGAGCATCTGAATCTCAATATGTCCAACTTGTTGGCATAAAATAGTCAACCACAATCCTCCACCATGACTATAGCTGGTAACAACAACTCGTCCCTTCTACATGAAAAAATATTGAAAAATCATGTTACTTAGGGCATAGATAACCCAAATCTAAGCCACCAATCTAAATATGCATCAATAATGAAAGATCAATGGGCAAAGATAACCCATAACCAAGCTATAAATGCAACCTGTAAGTATAGACTGCTTGCAACACTGCACAACTTGTAGATCCAACAAGTCATCATACATATCCAAACCAAATACTAATAACCATATCACCATGAGACCAATCTAAAATATGAACTGAGTATACATCAACATCGAATCTAAAATCTCCAAAATATACAATGTCATAAACTCACAATGAACCCATAGTCAATATATATCATAAATTGTTCATATTAATATATCACCAAATAAACCATGCAAAACCTATAGCAAATTTGAACCAATGTGTAGAGCTCTCCAAGAGCTTTCTATTGACTGCTTGAAGTCTAAAATCTAACTCGGTATGCCCAAGTTATGCCCTGATTTATGCTCAAAATAAACAACATCTGAGTTTTAGGCTCTAAAAACCTATCAAAATGTCAAAATCACATAACCAAGCCTACACCAAGTTGTAGTGCTCTTAATTAGCTTTACAATGCCTATAATAAGTCTAAAATTCAATTTCCCAAGAGAAATTTATGGTTGTTTTACAATGATAGTCTTTTAACTATTTTCATTGTATTTTTTTTTTAATGATGAAAATTTTGACGAGATTAAACTTGACGGCCATCATGGGCTAAAACTGAAAAACTCTTTCATTTCCTCTGAACATGGCCAAACTAGGGCATATTATACATCAAAATTTATGAAAACAATGACCCAGATCCAATGATGAGGTTTTTTTTTTACCCACAAGTTCATTTATGTAAGCACCCCTCCCCCCAAAACCTTATTTAAATGAAACATCCAAAAAATCCTTTTGACCAATAATTTCACACACCCAAAATCTACCAATATCCCATCATAACAACAAACTCAAAATCATCAGATCTGCAATAAACAACTCATATATCTTGCCCTTTCTTTTATCCTCTCATGTATTCCCATGGACTCAATCTAGGGTTACAATAATAAAACTATAGCTCTAATACAACTTGTAAGGAAACTTGCAATAAAGAATATAATCGTTTTCACATAACCCATAATAGATTTGAAATATATATGCAATTAAAATCCACATGCAATAGAATAGACAACATACCCAAAAAAAAGTGACACGAGATATACCCTGGGAAACCCTCATTGAGGGAAAAACCCAGCCTCCAAAAGCATGCATCACCATGTATTATTCAACAAAAAACACCATTTCAATATAACCACGGAAGCCTTCAAAGCCATAGCTACTACCAAGCAATCCATGTGAACAAGCATGAATCCACACATCCCATGCCATGCTTCCAACCTTCATAAATGCTCCCTTGGCTAACTTGTCAAGCCTTGTCCTACTCAACTCTTGTCTTTTCTCCTTGTGTCTTCTCCTTCTCACACCAACAACTACCCTTGTGCCTACTTATATAGTAGCAAGTCCCACAAAACCACCAAGTGGTATTACATAAACTATGTGCTACCTAACCCCTTGACCCCACATCTAATATTGGAATTTTAATTCTTTCCCTAATATTAAATAATTACATGAAATATTATCACAATGTTACAATACAACTCATCAAGTATATCCCATGGGAATCTTTATATGTTTCACATCCATCTAGGTGCAACATTACATAATAAAATAAAATAAAATGATATGACGATATTATACAATGTGTGCAACACCCATTATCTCAACAAACTTCTCATCAATCCTTATTGTGCATTCAACTATTGTCATAGTTCTATAGTTGAAATATCTATAAGCCTTACTTTTTAACGAATAGCCAAGAAACATACCTTCATTGCTTCTTGGATCAAACTTACCAATGTCATCATCTCTCTTGATATAACATTTCATCCCAAATATCTTGAAATATTTGACTGATGGTGAATATCTCTCTAGAGGTGAATTCTTCTCCTCTATCAAATCTCAAACACTTAATCTTAACACCAAATTCATTCTCAACTCTATTCTTAAATATCTTAAACTCCTCAAAAGAGTCAAATTTCTCTTTAAGAAATGCTACCTGCATCATTCTAGTGAAATCATCAACAAAAATCATAAAATACTTTTCACCATAGAATCCTCTTGTTTTAGAAGGACCACTCAAATCTATGTGAATGATCTCCAAATTCTCTGTGGTAGTGAACTTCTTGCTAGGTAATGATACTTTCTTTTGCTTAGCTAAAATACATTCCTTACACACAACATTAGTAGGCTTAACAACCTTAGGCAAGTCTTTGACTACAAAAGTGCTACTAACCTTCACAATATTGTCAAAGTTTATGTGATAGAATATTCTATGCCACAACCAACTATTATCCTCTTTAGCTACCAAACATGTCATCTCAGTAGGATTCAGCTGAAATATATTACCTTTGGATCTAGGTGCTAGTTCCAATCATCTTACCATCTATGTATTTGATAGTGTAGGTCTTCTTAGTAAACTGCAACTGATAACCTTTGTCCACCATCTGTCCAACACTCAATAATTTATGCTTCAATCCATCAACAAAATAGACATCATCAATGTTTGTTTTACCATCAAGAGTAATGGAAACATTGAAAACATGTGGAATAGATGAGTCAAGACTAGTTGGTTCACCTAAGGTGATAGGAGTAATATTGCAAAAAGAAGATATTTCTATTGAGATAAATGAAACTCAATACATATCAATGATTAGAAAACTTCAATATGTTGTGCATAGTCTAGCTATTGCACATGTTGTTGGAATTGTTGCAAGTTTTCTTCTAATCCTAAGGAAACACACATGACTGATGTCAAGAGAATATTCAGATATCTTAAAGAGACTAAAGATTTTGGATTATGGTATAAACAATATGGTAACGACTTTACTCTTAAATTCTATATTAACAATAACATTCTTAATTTCTATATCTATTGTTGAAGCTAAGAATGTTATTGTTGTAATTATTTTTTCTAAGATTGTTTGGATTAAGAAATTATTGGAAGGAATGCAACAGGAGATAACTAAGCATGTTACTATTTATTGTGATAACACTAGTGCAATAAATATATCAAAGAATGTCATGATGCATGTAAATACATAACATATATCAATAATTGATCAAGCATATACAAGAAAAACAAGTAATGCTTGATTATGTGAAGTCTATGAAGAAAATTGTAGATATATTTACTAAGCCACTAAGGATTCTTTTGAGTATCTAAGAGTTAAACTAGGGGTCCTTCCCCTATCCTAAAATTAACTAAGAGAAGATGCATGTTGCATCAATTCATGGATGAATAAAAATATATTTGTGGAGTTGATGCAAGATTCCACACTTTAGGAGTAGTTATGAAGTCGTGAAGAAAATTGTAATGAAACTTATGTAAATAAGACATGCAAGGTACAAGGTAGAACTACAAGGTTATATAAGTTTCACATTGGAACTTATAATTACCTTTCACAATGTTGTCAAAGGGGGCAATGAAGAATAAGTAAAGATGGAAAGAATAACCAAAGGGGGGGAATCAAAATTGTGGATGAAATATAAAAGGAGGAGCTGATACAAAAGAATGAAGATACTTATGAACAAAAAGAGATCATATCCTAAGGGGGAGAAATGTTGATGAACTATGTTGCTAAAGTTATAGAGTTGTTGAAAATAATTTATTTATTGTGTATTGTCTTTAATGTTACACAAAATGTCATATCATTTCTAGTTAGTGTATGTCGAGCTCACTTGGGTGATGAAGATAGTTTCCTATGTCTGTTGAGCATTTCAGAGTTTTCCAAGTTCAAAAGCTAGTATTTATCGAGTTCACTTAGGTGTCAAAGAAAAGTTTGCAGAAGTTGAATGTTAATTGAGCTCACTCGGTTAATGAAGAAAATATTGGATGTAACCAGTATTAACTGAGATCACTCAGTTACCAAAGGAACTTGGTGAATATGCAGTGTTAACTGAGTCCACTTGGTTAACACAAGAAAATCATTTTTGAGTTAGTGTCTACTAAGAAAGGTTAGCCAATGAAATATTTTTTTGTTTTCGCATATTGAGTTCAATTGATTTGAATGTTGGTTTTAGCCAATTGAGGAGATGAATATTAAGTATTCTAAGTTGTATTCAAGCAAACTTGACAATGTGTAAGATATAAATATAAGGCCAAGATAAGAATTGAATGTGTGGAACATAATAAAAGATTTTAAGATGCTTAGAGGAAGTGAATTAAAAGGATAAGCAAGATATCATTGTTGAGCTGCAAAGATACATTCAATCAGAAAAGATCAAGTATACAAGCTAGAATTGAGATCTATAATCAAAAATTTAGTTGCATTAGAGATCAAGTCATTTCATTTTTACTCTCTAACCATTATAATAGTGATCTAAATCTCTTAACAAAGTTGGCTTAATAGTTATTTTTTAAATCCTCTAACAAGGTGGCATTTCTACTTGAAGTGTCTTAAAGACCTATAACAAGGCCATTCCTAATAGGGAGATCAAATCCTCTAATAGGGTCACACCTAACAATGTGTTTTGTAACCTTTAATAGGGTTGGCCCCTAACAAGTCTCACTTCAAAAGAGTGAAAATCAGTAAGTAGTTGCAATTGGTGGTTTTTCCCAAATTGGGTTTCCACGTTAAATCATGGTGTCACTTGTGTTCATGCTATTTATTTTATTAGTATGAAACTAAGTTAAATTTAAGGTTAATCACATTAAGATTAGTATATTTAGTTATTGCCAAGTTAAATTTATTTCTTAGTGCTTGCTGAGTTACAAAATTTGCTAGTGTAAATCAAGTGCTTATATGTTTGCTAAGTAACAATATAATACACTTTGATTAGAGTTTGTGTTTTGATTTGTATTGACATCTAAGGGATCTAGGATTTTTTTTTTGCAGTAACTAATTCACCCCTCCTATCTTAGTTACTCCTCTTATATTTCCAACAAGACTAACTACACCTAATGATAAAATTTGTTATAGAGAACCTGAATGATTTTAAGGAGCTAAATAGTTGTATTATTTTCAATGTATACATTGGATTATCTTATGTAATGTTTTGTAATATAAAATAATTTGTTTATGTGTTTTTATTAATGCCAAAGGGGGAGATAATTAGCCTCAATTGATGATGTAACCAAGAATGCTATGGATGAATGTGAAAGAGTCATATTAGTTATTATATTGTCATTGATGTCAAAGTCTTAGTTGGTTAGACATTATGCTAATTCATTAGAGTGACATATCATTTGATTGATGAAGAGGATTTGAAGGATGTATGTTGATGATAGAGTTGAGAAGCATGGTATTCAATGGGCACTTGAATGAGTCAAACAATTATAATGTAATATTGGTTTTGATTATTTTATAATCATGTTTAATATAATGATGAATTCAATTTATTCCAATCTAAACAAATAACACCAAATGACAAGGTAAAAGGAGTACAATATTGTCTGAGCTACTATAGTATTGACCAAGCATTTGAAAATGAGGGAGTTAAAATTCAATATAAACTGATAAATTCATATGATAACAAAGTGAAATGTAATGTTCACCGAGTATGAATTGGAAGAAAAAATTAAGAAAGATGAAATATGGGGCCCACTTATGATGAAAATAAAGAATGTTCAAGAGGATCAAAGGCTAAAGTAAAAGTTTATTACAAGATCTACAGATGGAAAACATACAATGAAGATTTGATGATGGGGATTTAATAATGATAAGGATGAGCACAAGATTAATGAAATTTCTATTTTCTAAGAGACTAAATACATTGAATCTGAGATCTATAGACATGGTTAAGAGGCAAAACCTAGAAGAATATGGAAGTAGCTAGTTTACTATTTAAGGAGATATTAAAGTAAGTTTTTAGTTGTTGGTTGAATGCTATTGAAAATGAAAAGAAGTAAATCAACCAAGTGGAGATCAGAGAAAGAGGAAGACAAAAGAACAAAGATATGAATAAGCAAGGTGCTGCTAAATCTTATAGATCATTTGATTGTTACTTTCTTATTATTGTAAAAAAAAAAATCTCTTAATAGAGTAGACCTAACAATTCTATGAAATCATATATGGTAACATCAATTAGTGATGTGTTTAAGCCCTTTAGAGCAAGAAACTCTTTAGATGGGATCAAGGAGTGATAAGATATAGACAATATTTATGTTAAAACCCTCTAACCAAGTCAGACTAAAAATGTGCATGTAACCTTTAACAATGTTGGCTCCTAACAAAACTCACTTAAGAAGATTGAAATTTATTTGGGTTGTTGGTCCTATGTGGCTTTTTGCTTTAGAGGGTTTCCATGTTAAATTATGGTGTCATTTATGTGAATTTTTTCATGGTATTAACTTAATATTACAACTCGAAAATAGTTATGCAAGAGTAAGGTAAAAGCTAAGTTATAATTCTAATACTTGTTGATAACAGATATTGAGCAAGAAGTCTACATTGAACAACTTGATAGTTTTCCACCCACTAAAAAAGACTTGATTTGAAAATTTTAGAAGATATTATATAGACTAAATTAGGAATCTAGATCATGCTATGCGAGATTAGATAAGAAATTAATAAGATTGGGAAATGCAGCTAATAACATGTACTTAAGAAAAAATTCAAATCATTTGTTGATCATTGTAGTATTACTTGATAATATTATCTTTGGAGGAAATCATGAGGCTAATGATTTTTTTAAAGAAATGAATAATGAATTTGAAATTTCTATGATTGATGAAATGAAATATTTATTAGGATTACATATAAATCAAATTAAGGATGGAATTTACATATCAGAGGCAAGGTATCTAAAGTATCTTTTGGTTGGATTTAGATTAGAGAATTGTAAGCAAATCTGATCACCTATGGTTACATGATGTAAATTATCAAGTAAGGATGAATATCCTAGTGCTATGAAAATAAGGTACAAATAAATAATAGGATGATTGCAATATCTAACTCACATAAGGCTAAGCATAGAAAATACGGTTGGTATTGTTGTGAGATTTTAGGCACACCCTAAAGAAACATATTTAGTAGTAATGAAAAGGATATTTAAATATTTGAAGGGAACATTAAATTTTGGATTATGGTATGATAGGTTACATAATTTCCCTTTATGTGCATACATTGATACAAATTGGGCATGTAATCTAGATAATAGGAAGAAAACTAGTAGTGGTGCATTCATTTTAGGAGGAAGATTCGTTTCTTGGCTAAGCAAGAAACAAGATTGTATTTCATAATCTACAATAGAAGAAAAATATGTGGCAACAACAAATAATTGTGATAAAATCATATGGATGAAGGAAATATTAATGTATATAGGTATTGAGTTCCCAAAACCTATTATTCACCTTGACAACACAAATACAATAATCATGTCAAAGAATCTAGTTTATAGTCAAAGAAAAATACATGGCTATTAAGTATCATTATTTAAGAGAGAAGGTAGAAGAAAAGGAAATTTGGTTGGAGTATGTCAGTACAAAGGAAAAAAATGTTGGAATTAACAATAGGGAAACCAAACTCTGAGAGAGGGGGGGTGAATCAGTACTTCAAAATTTTAACCATTAAAACATTCACCACACATCCATCTCATAATTTTCATGTAATTGAAATAGAAATTTAAGCATGTGCATCCATAGAATGAAAAAATTAACACATATGAAACAAGATATTTGGTTAGCCAGAAACCCTCCAATAAGAAGGTAAAACTAGGGTGGGAATGACACCTACAAATCTTCACTACTGTAGTTGTAAAGTATATCCAATTAAGGTTACAATTGTTTGATCATAAACTATGAGCTACCCTATGAAAGGTTTGACATGTTAAAGTCTTATAAAGACTGTTAGGTCTTACCCTATTAAAGGATTTCAATACCCCGTTAGAAGTGTGCCTAGTTAGAGGACTTGAACTTAGAATAAAGTAAGCACTTAGTTAAGAGATTTATACAAAAATCTACTAGAAGTTTAAACCTTTTAAGGCTACTCTATTAAGATATTTTACTAATTCACTTGTTAGAATGTCTCAACCTTAATCCTTTGGTTAGCACTAGTCTACTTGATATCAGATCTTCTCTTTATTGGTGTATACTTGATCCTCCTAATCAGATGTGTCACTTATGTCCTCTCTCTAATTTCATGTGTTCTCTCTAACTGATTCTACAATACAATCCTTTCACATCTCATTAATCACCACAAATGCTTTGTTTGTGCATACAAACCTCCTCCTTCACACACATAAACTCTTTAGGGTTTTCCCTCTTTAAAAATACTTAGGTGACCTAAGGTTAGGTAGGAATCAATAATTGTGATTCATCCATTTTGTTTCTTAGAACATCCCTCAATTTGATTAGCTACATTACAGCATAGGGATTTTTGATATACCTTTATATATATCTTCTAGAATCATAAAAAATGCTCAAGTCAAACCAAAAATGGTTTACATAGGAGTTGGTTCCATTATAAACAACTATGTCCAAAACTATTTACTTGACACTTGATGCCTCTAATGCTTGATATCCATTACATCTTTAATGTTGTAACTCATCCTCTGAATGAATTGGCATTCACTATTCACTCGGCATCTAAATCACTCAGCACATATTAACTTTCTCATCACTAGAGTGACTTAGCACTAACTATCTTCTCGGTACTTATTGGTGCTCAACATGCATTATCTAACAACTTATGCTCAACATACACTATTTTCTTAGCATGCACTAAGTATTGTTAAGAAATGACTTAAGTTTATTGTCACTCATATTTCAAAACCAAAATGAGATCAATAATCTCCCCCTTTGACATGAGTGGTAAAAACACTTTTTCATGCATGTATAACCTTAACTTATAAGCATAAATGAAATAATCTATATTCTTTACTTGGCTTGCATACAAAATTTCAAAATGTCAAAAAATTTCAAAACTGATGACTTGTCAGACATACTTCAAAACTTCATAACTCCCCCTAAGTTGATTGTTATGTGTTATATCTAAATCTGATACTCCTATTGAGTAAATATGTTGAATTGTTGTCTTCCTCTGTGTCTACATGTACTCCCCCTTTTTGTATGCTCTCTTTTTATGTCTCAATTCCCCTTTTCTTCAATATCCCCTTTTTTGAAACTTATGTCATGGGTGGTACATGAATAGTGTGTTTGTCCAAAAAAAATTATGGACCTCCATTATAATCTTGAGTGCTAAATCCCAATTTTTTGCATGCTACCTCTAGAGATTGAAATTGAACATCTAGCTCAATAGCAAGGTCTACTAGGCCCTCATGAGTAGAAACATGAGAATATTTCTTCATTAATGATTCAGGGAAGGCTAGTTCCTTGTGAAACACCTCCATGTGTGGGGTTAAGATGGATTAAATACTTATTAAGGTAGCCCAAGTATTTTCATCTTGTGTATGTGGTGTAGCTAGCTGACCTTGAGTAGATAACAATCTTTGAAAATGAGTCTGGCTTTGACCTAGAGATAGTTGTAAGATATTACTTGTTGTCTTTAGATCTCCCTAAAACTAGTTAATAGCCCTCTATGCTTCTTGTGTGAATACATCACATCACAAAGCTTTGTGTATGTAATGTCCCCATCTTTTTAGCATCTCACTGGAGTTCTTAGCATTTACATTCTCCTAAGGCTAAGTGGAGAAATAAGGAGAAATTGATTAAATTAATTTCTTATAAATTCATTAAATAAATTAAAACTAAAAGGTGACTTTATATTTAATTAATTTAATTTTCCAAAAGCACAACTAATTATTGTATTGGAAAGGGGGAAGCTTCTACAGAGTGCATTTTCTAGAAGTACAACTAATTATTGCCTTGGAAAGGGGGAAGCTTCTAGAGAGTGCAATGAAATAATATTTTATTTCCTTCTGTTGGCTCTTGATTTAACAGTGATTATTTACTAGCAGTAGACAAAAAAATGTATTATAGCTAGAGGTAGCCAATGCTCATGGTTAGTATAACACACTATGTCTCTGGGCCAATAGTATGAAGCACTACGACTCCTACACTTCTGGCTCTGCAAAACCAAGGTGGAAGTTCCTTTAGGGATTTTAATTTTTTTCTAACTCTTACCCCTAATCCCTAAAAACATCATATATGGTCCAATTTCTCTAATATATGTGAAATAAACATGAACTATAGCAGCTAACAATATCTCATGAATTCTCACACACAAATGATGAACACCCTTATACACTTGATATAATGTTTGATAGATTTAGAATTTGAATATAAATTGGATATGTGCAACAAGATTTATTTCAATTTTTATTTGATTCATATGATCAATGTCCTATCCATTGTTACATAGATTCAACTACTAGTAGGGGATCTAATTCAAGTAACTTGTAGATGAATTTATCAACTATAATCACCAATTCTCATTCTTATGAATTATCCTTTCTATAAACTCACAGACCCTACTAACTTATTGATGCACTTCCTTAATTCCTTGAATCAAAAGCAACAATAAAATCAGCATACAACCTATCCAGATTGCATTCACTCAATTAAACCTTATTTAATTGACCTCAAAGTAAACAAGCTCATAAAATGGAGATAGAAATTGATAAGATAGACATAATGTGAGTACCCTTTTTGTGTTATCCTTTGAATAAATTGATATAAAAACCAATAGAAACTCAATGAAACTCAAAATATCTTGTTGATCTTATCATTTATATATAAACATCAGAGAATACAAGACTTGAAAATAAAACTCCAAACAACTACACACAGGTGGACTGACTGTACTTTTCTTGAACAAAACAAAAATTATACAACTCTTAGACTAGTCACAATGCCTAGAAAACTCATTTATATAAGCATGAGTTGCAACAAGAAAAGGGAAAAATGTGACTGACAGGTGTTCTTTTTACATTGAGGAATACAAAAAAAATTTAAAATATCTTTGAAACCTTAACACAAATAGAAAAAAGCAGAAATAGTTATGCATGACAGCTTGAGCATCAAATTTTCAATTTTGTCTTCTTCTTCAACTGCCTCCTATTGGTAAAGCCTTTATTTCTACTATTGCCTCCCATACAATAGCTTCTCTTTTTGTTGGCCACTCCCATGCTTTAATTATTGTTTACTCACCAAAAAAAAATTGCCACCTAGCATCTGTAACTGCCTTCCCCTCTCTGATGAATCTATTCATTTCAATTTCAATTTTGAACAAGGTGTTAATAAGTTCATTAAAAGAAAACTCATCACTGTCATCTTCAAAAAGGGATGCTACTTGTGGAAAATTTGCAATATGGTCAAAAGAACTAGATCATTCATTCCAATCTCTTATTTGGATATTAGAATTAAGGATTGAAAGGATTAAAGAATAAAAACTATTGACCAACAATTTCATCTTATTCTAAATAATTACCAATTTTCCTATAAAGAACTGCAACAAATCCTTCAATTTATCCATACCCTCTTTAACAGAAATGACCTTATCAAGAAGGTCTAGCTTCTTAGCTAGTAGAGGTATCAATCTATCAAAAAATTGCATTTAAGGTCCCCATTGTTGGGAAAGTAGGGTCAAGCCAACCTACTACTTCTTTGCATATTTTCTCAGCAACTTGCAGATTGGTGAATCCATTATGTGCATCTTGAGAGATTCTCTTCAAGATACTTACACTATGATTTAGCATATTCAGTATTACACCCCTTTTGGTGCACTATCAAATTGAGGAACCTCACCTTCTACATTCACCACTAGTACTGGCACTGGCACTGTTACCCCTATGGGTATATCCTCTATTTGGACTTCTATTTCAACTGTGTGCCTAACCTCCTCCACATTCCTTTGTGCATGTTCTACCTCTACTATAGTTTTGAGTTGGTCCTTCAAAGATTAAACTTCCTCTTCTAGGCTCCACACCTTTCCCTCCAACTCTTCTATTCTTTGCTTCTGCACATAGCTTGTTTTGAGCCCTTCTTCATACAACTTTCTAACATCTAGGTGTTCATTATAGGTAGTAGCAAGCCTATCCTCAATCTAATCCACCTTTTCCTCATTCATGAGTGCAAAGTGTTTAACCATGCTAGAGATTTCCTTGCTAGTGGTGTTGTCTAATGTCCAAACAATCATATTGCCCTGAACAATCTCCTCTATATTCATCATTTTAGGTTTCTTAGTGTTAGGGGCAACACTCCATATAGCTAGGATCTTTGTATCTATACAAAACCATGACCTCTTCAATCCTTCACTATTGTTGACCTCATAACTAATTGCCTTGTCTTGCCTTCTAATTTGGTCAAGTATAAAGACCCTTTCAATGTCCCATCTTGCCACTAAAATCATGCCACTTCTATGAACCAACTCCCTAGATTCTACAGGGATCATTGTTTCACTGTCTTGATCATATGCCAACAATTTATCCACTAGTTCTTTATTCGTCTCAAGATCCTCTCCTGGAATAAGGCTCAATGTGAGCTCATTTTTCTTAATTCTATATAAAAAAAACTTTTAAATTAAGATGATTTAATAACATCATCATCTTCCATGAATTTCTCAGATTGGATGAGTCTATTATCCAATCTAGAGGCTGCAATTTGCAAATTAGTTGAGGCTCTTCTTTCCTCTCTTTCCCTTTCCTGCAAGTAATTATCCCTGATATCAGAAAAATACTAATCATTTCCTAGTATAACTTGCAAGGCTCTATTCACCACCCTCTTTGGGATGCACATGGTTTTTTGTCTCTTATTTCCTTTAGTCACCCATGTAGAAGATGATGGTTGTTCTTCCTCTTCAACATCAATTTCTAATTGGACATCAAGCTCAAGGGATTCTCTATTCACTGTTTCCTCTTCTCCCATCGGGTCACTTGGCATTTGGGCCATGATATGATCAAAATTCTCACAATCATTTTCTCAAATTTCTAGGATATGGGATCTTTGTGTAAAAACCCTTGAAATATGGGTTGGTTCTTCTCAAGGCATCCTCCACCTTTCTGACCTTAGCATACTTTCCCAGTAACTCATCAACCTCCCCTATTGCTACTATATTACCAATTAAATCTTCTACAGGGATGGGTTTGCTGGGAGGTAGAATGTAACCCCTAATGGCTTTGACCTCATTGGTTATATAATTTTTTGGGTCATACATTCTATAATGTCTAGTAGCAAACTTATACTAGCCTAGATACTCATTTAGTTCTTCATAAGCATTCTTCCCAATTATGAAATTTCCTACTTTAAAGCTTCTACAAACAAATGTAGGTTTATGTAGGGAAGGAGGAATCATCTCTTTGTTCATCAATAAGAATTGGCAAAAGAATTCAATGATAGCTAACCTAGGGAGCAGATATTTAGGTAATATATGAGGTGGCTATGGGCATGCATAAACTCTCATCAAGGTACACTCTTTAAACAAAAATATATCACCCCAATTATGATCTAATTTCACTTTTTCATCTAAAAAGGAAGGTTTGAGTAACATTTTTAAAATATTACGGGCCCTAAAGAAAGTATAGTCAAACATCCTCATGATCATAGAACTAAACAAATTGAAAAATACAATTGCATTTGAATAATGAAAATTTTTATCCCAAATGCGAGTCCATAGTTGCATAGGTAACTCACCAAATTCATCAGAAGTTTGATCAATGAAATCCTAATTGATGTAACCAATGTTCTTATACATGATCAGGTGCATCAACAATTAGTAATGATGAATTTTGAAGTCCTTCATCTCTCCCTTCTTGGAATTCACAATCTAATGGTGCATGCTATCCATAATTAAACCCACATAGTCATATTCCTTATTATGGAAAGGGTCTTGTATGTCACATGCTATTAGAAACAATGAGCCATATACACAATCCTCTACCCCATCACTTCCCAAAACCTTGTGTAATCCATACACTATATTCTTGAAGTAATTTTTTAATCTACTCAATGGCAAGTGATCCTCTACTTTCTTTGGTATCTTCCTTGCCTTTTTTACATTGTAGGGGATGTGGGTTAGCATCACATTATTCAAATAATGAGTTTTATTTCTCTTAAATTTTCCCTATAAATCCTCAATGTCTATGGGCACATCCATCTACCCCTCCAAACCAAAAGCTTCTATGAAATACTCCTATCAAGTGTGCATAAAATACTCCCATTATTTCTATGAATTGATCTCATGATTGGGTTATATGAGTTTATCAAATATTTCAACAAGTCCACATCAAAAAATACCTCTGGGAATATCAATTTCACCATGTTCCTATTCCATGGGTTGCATACTAGTATGTTCTTAGTTCTGTTCTGGTAAAAATACATAAACAGATTAAAACCATTGACCTTATGGAATTTTTCATCTTTGCATAAGTAAGGGTCTTTGAAAATGTGGTCATTAGCTGAGATTGCATTGGTTGACCCTGGAAGTATCTTCAACTAGTCCTCTGCATTCTTATTCTATTTTCAGACCCTTGATTTCTTTTCTATTTTTACTGCACCCTTCTTCTTCTTCCTTTCTGGTGTGACCTCTACAACATCATCACCTTCCTCTTCAACCTCTACTTCCTCAGCAGGAATCTCTTCAACATCCATGTCAGCTATTATTTTCTACAAATCTATTTTGAACTACTGCAACAATGGTACAGAGAACACAAAGCTATGGATGCATGGAGAATTTTTAGAATAGAAAATAGAAGCTCTTTGAAATGAAAAATACTCTAAACTTTCAATCAAGTCTTTATAGTTTAATCATGCAATCTACCAGCTTTAATAAATTTTGCATGCATGAGTTTTAATACCACCTTTGTAGGATGTTAGAAAAGAATATCAACCGTGTAACTCGATCTTGAAGTACCTTTTGTTTTTGTTTTTACTTGGCTACAGTGAATTTTTCATTTTTCTTAACTGGCATGACACCTCAGTCAGCCTCCTTTTTAAAATTTGGTCTTATGCTTATATGCTAAGTCAAAACCCTTTGATCCTCGTAACTCCATAGATATAGCTATCAAACCCTTACATTTGCCCAGTGATGCTTTAGAGAACTTCAAGCGTAGAAGCATTATGGTTCTTTAAGCATGGCTTTACAATTCCTTTTACACTTGTATGTAAACCATTTTATCATAGAATCTCAAGCCCTCTCAACATACCTTTACATGCTTACACTGCAACACATCTCATACCAACATAAAGCATTCATGTTGCTCTTCATTTTACCCTTTATGCTCATACACTAAACCAATCTTGTATCTATAGAGAAAGACATGAAATACCTCTTCATCCACATGGTATCTAACAAAAAATTAGAGCATAATGGGAAATTTCTCTTTTCAACAAATCAACAACCCAAATCAAATCTCAAAAAACATCACCGTCGATTTACGTACATGCAAAAAGAATAACTTAATTTATCTTCCATGTGGACTAGGCCCATCTAAAAAATGTGACATGTCACAACCTAATTCATTCTTCTCAGGGCCCAAGTGGCAATTTATCAGGTCCCACACAACACATTATTCCTTATGACATCGCTTTATAGTTGCCTGCAAGCCAAAATAGTGAAGGCTTGTAGACAAAATCAAATCTTACTTTGCTCTTATGAGCTTCCCTTGTGCGTAGAACCATAAAACCCAATTTATATTTTTGTGATATACCTTTTACGTTGTGATAGGTCTTTATGTTCTTACACTATTCACCAATACATGAGAGCATAGATCAAACCATTACACATTTCGCTCATCTGCTCAACTTATTACTCATACCCTAGTAAATCAACAAATGATCACTTTTAAACTTATTACGCTCATATTCTTAAAAAGAAAACATATAACTAGAAGTACCTTAATGAATTACTTTCACTCATTCTTTCAACTTGTCACTGTAGAATTGTAAGTCAAAACTTACAATATATGAAAACCTTTTATGCCTCTTCACCCAAAGATGAATCGTATGCCCGAAAAGCTTCAAATTTCATTGCTTCGTGACTATGGGTTACACAATTGTATGCTCATAAACCAAAATGCCTTTATGCCTTTATACCATTTAGTGAGGCATGACCATGGAAACAAAAGAAAGAAAGCTTAACACTCCTACAAGAAACCCTAACACCATAACACCATAAAGGAGCAGAACTTAGGAATTTTGCAAACCCTTTCAAAAAATTGAAGATAAACCTAGACTTTTTAACATACTTAGGACATTTTAATGACTATTTTGATGACAAACCTTGAGAATTTAATAAAATTCAAACAACATAGAGATCAAGGCATAACTAGGGTAACACAAGATTTTGAAAAAAAAAATTAAAAAATTAAAAGAGAAACCCTAATCTACAGAACACAAGGATTACATGATTTTTCACACATATTTTTTGAATTTCTCTACACTTTGAAAAATTAGACTATCATTAGCTCTATTTTGGGATGATAGACTACCTAAGTCTACTCAAGAATTCATAATCTATGGTAGAGTAGACCACATACTTGATACAATAATGACAACTTCTTCAGAGAGCATAGAAACAAAACAACAGAAACAAGAAACTAGACTATACAGGGGAACTTTATAGGGACTATACAAAAATATACATAATGTACAAGGACACAAGACATCCTAAAATTAATGTTCATGGAACATAGATACTTAAAGACAAGTACCTCTTCAAGAATTGTCCATGAACTGGCAATTCAAGAATATCTCCAGTTAGATCCCTTAGAAAATTTGAGTCTTCACCATTTCTATCACAAATGTTGTATAGGCCAAGCCAAATAGGGTTAAATTTACCATGCTTTCCTTTATCTTCCATCCTAGCATTCCACATCAATACCATATCACCTAGTTCAAATTTTCTCTCAATGGCCCTTTGTCATATAAGTGCTTCATCTATGATTGTAACTTGGCATTCTGAATAGAAGACTCTCTTCTTGTTTCTTCTAATTTCAAAATATCATCCATCCTGAGCTGCACCTCATCAATGATATCATCCTCATAAAGTTGAATAAATTTATGCATTTCCTTTAAATTATTTTGTGGAAGTCTAGCTTGTATACCATAGACCAAATCAAAAGAAGCACATCCAATGGCCTTTTTAACAGTAACCCTATCAGCCCACAAAGCTAATGGAAATTTTAAATCCCAAGCCTTCTTATTCTCTCCTAAAATCCTCTTGATAATTTTCAATAAACTTTTATTGCTTAATTCTGCCTGGCCATTCACTTGGAAATGATAAGGTGATGATGTGTATTCTGTAATGCCATATTTCTTACAAAAATCTTTATAATCCTCAGATCTAAAACACATAGCATTATCAGTTACAATCTTTTGTGGGCATCCAAACCTGGTTACAATGTTATTTAGAATGAAATTAATCACTACTTTACTTGTTGCATTTTTAGTAGGAATTCCTTCAACCCACTTTGTGAAGTAATTAGTAGCTACTAGGATCCAAGAATGTCCACCACTGGATTTTTTTGCAATCTCACTAATGAAATAAATTCCCCATTTTTGAAATGGTGCCTGCACTTCAACAGGTCTTAATGGTAAATTCCCAAAAAAAATTAACTTTCCACTAAACCTTTGACAAGAATTACATGTTTTAACAAACTCATGAACATCTCTAAAAAGTGTTGGCCACCAAAAACTAACCCTCAAAACTTTATGAGCAGTTTCTTTAGCCATGTAATGACCACCACATACACCTTCATGTATATCTCTTAAGATCCTTTTAGACTCAATTTCATCTACACATTTCAAAAGGACCCCTTCCATATTCCTCCACCATAATTGCCCCTGTACTATAACATACCTTATAGTCTACAACATTAGAGATCTTTTCTAGTTGCCTGTTAATCTTGGTGGGGATTTCATGTTTTGCAAGTAATAAATCACATCTCTATACCAATCAGAAATATTCATATCACAAATATTATCCTTGCAACTATCATCAAGTTGAATGATTTGTTTTACCTCTAGATTGGATTCTATCATCAATTTGGCCAAGCCTTGACCTCTAACCAGTTTGGTAATCTTAATATCAATGTTAAATTCTTGTATTTTGTTAATCCACCTACATCTTCTGCTAGATACCTCTTGTTGTGAAAAGATATCCTTTACAGTAGCAGTAAGGAAAAATGCAATGACAGGCTCCCATTAGGTAGCATCTAAAAGCCTTCACCCCTTTCACCAATGCATATGCATGTTTTTCATTTATATCATACTTGAGTTCATATACGTGTAATGATTTACTAAAAAATGCAATGGAATGTTCATAACCTTCTTCATTTTTATGTAATAGTAGTATAGCAACAGTGTGAAATGAAGCAAAAAAAAATATATACATTGGCTTATCATAATTTGGTTCCCTAAGAATAGGAGCATCCTTAATAGCTTTCTTGATATTCTGAAATGCAATGCTAGGCTCCCCATCCCATTTTATCTTAGATCCTTTCTTTACCATTCTTGGTATAGGCCTACTAATTTCTACAAAATTAGTTACAAATCTTCTAAGAAAGTTGATTTTCCCAAAAAATGACCAAATTCCCTTAACACTTTTAGGCTTCTGAATTATGTCTATTGCTTCTACCCTTTCAGGGTCAATCCTCACTCCATGCTTACCAACTAGATGTCCTAATAGCTTTCCTTCAGTAACACCAAAATTACACTTTCTTGGATTCAAAGAAATATCATACTTAAGGGATCTAATAAATACCTTTTCTAGATGCATGCAATGAAAATTTTCATCCTTAGAATAAGTAGTTAAATCATCCTAATACATAGCCAAAAATTTATCAATAATATCAGCAAAAGCCACATCCATTGCTCATTGAAAAGTAGCCCCAGCATTAGTAAGCCCAAAAGGCATCCTGACATACACAAAAGTACCCCATGGAGTAGTAAAAGTAGTCTTAAATTGTTTTGATTCCTTAACAACCACTTGATTGTAACTTGAAAATCCATCCATCATGGACATAAGCTCAGAACCAGTGACCCTTTGCAACATAGCCTCCATATTTGGCAAACCATAATTATCCTTTAATGAAGATATATTAAGATTCCTGAAATCAACACATAACCTTATGTCTCCATTTTTCTTCCTGACAGAGACTAAATTGGAGACCCAAAAAGAATTTCTAATATGCTTTATGACCCCTACACCTCTTAATTTGATTAGTTCTTCTTGCATTGTGGTAGCCAAAGTTAGATTGATTGGCCTCTATTTTTGCCTAAAAGGTTTAGCATCTGGTTTCAAAGGAATTTCATGCTGAAAAATATCTTCTCTATAAGCTTTTAGGTCATCATAGGACCATGCAAACACATGTCTATATTTCTTTAACAAATCTATCAAGTCTTGCCTAATTTTAGGAGGCAATTTCTTACCAATATATACCTTCTTAGGTGTTTCCTCAATTCCCAAATTTACCTCCTCCGAATCTTTAGCATCATGCTTACTGGCATCAACTTGTGACCTATCTTGGTTGTCAAAAATAGGTTCCAAGACAACTAAACCCTTTGAGATTTTTTTTGTATTCAATTGCACAAATTTCTGCCCAAAAATAGTATCTTTTCCATTTATATTTTCTATGTAAGCTGCACAGTCAATTTCTTGTCTTGACAACAAATTTTCACAATTGAAAAATCTCAGAATATCTTTATCATCCTCAAATACTTACCAATTCAGATATTATCAAGAATTGAATGCCTAGTTTGAATTTCAACTTTAGATATACTAGCAAATTTAATATCATCAAGCTTTATTTCTATATTTGCTAATAAGTCTTTGATCTTGTTATTAGTCCTATCTTTCCAAATTATCACAAATGCATCAAAATATTCAATCATATCTCATACAACATTCTTTTATTGTTTTAATATTTTATTTTTTGACACATAAGCATTTCTTACATGTAATACAACCAATTCAAAATCTCTTATAACATGCAAACATTTTATCCCATTCTTATAAGCTAATCTAAGTCCTAATAGCAAAGCCTCATATTCTATTATATCATTGGTACAAGGGAAACTTAATGTAAAGGAGAATTTGTATGTTACCCCTGCTTGAGATATCAATAAAATACGTGCATCAAATTCATCCTTGCAACAAGCACCATCAAAAAACATGGCCCACAGATTACCTTTGTCTATCTGTGTGTCAACTTCTACTTCCATCTAAGATTTATGCTTGGTTTTCTTCAAAGTTAGAACCTCAGCTAGGAAGGCATTGATATATGTATCCACAAAGTTTTTCATATCATCCTCTACTTCTTTTGCTATCATATATATACTTTTAGGCTCTCTATTTAGTTTTACTAAGTTCCTCTCAATATTGAAAGTAGCAAATGATAAATCACATTGCAAACTCCCTCCCATGGTAGCACTCCACTTTCTGGACAACAACATGCCATACTAAGGTCAAATGTCAACAACTAATACACTAATAGTAAGCTCTTTGTTAGGATAAGCTATCAATTTATATGGTAAAGCATTAATAGTGCCTATGACTGTCACCTCTCTTTTATCCATAGCACAACATCTTCCCTGAGTAGTATCAACCTTCAAGCCCAATTCCTTCATTATCTCAGAAGGCATCATAGTGTTGGAAGCACCAACATCAACCATGTAATTGTTCAATGTTTTACCATTTACTAAGATACTCAAGAAAAATGGCTCAACACTTCCTAAACATTGATTTATAGAGCTATCCAAGAGCATTTTGGGAATTTGAGACACAACTACTTCAGTTTCTTTGTCTATTATTTTTTCTTCATTATTTTCCTTAGGAGCATGATCACTATTACAATAATATTTTATCTTTTCATCAGTACCTCCTACCCATGCTATGGATTTATTTTGGGGTTCAAGGATTCTTAATGTTTTGTCATCTACTCTTCCAGATAGCTTGTGGATCCAAGGTTTTATGTAGTTGTTATATTGATCATTGGGAATGAAAACTCCCATTGATTTGCATAACTAAGGTGGTGAAATATCTTTCGAAAGGTTGCAACTGTTGGAGAAGACAAATCAGTCTTTTCATTGTGCTAAATTTGTGGCCTAGGGTCAGCTTTATGGAGTAAGAAATAAGTTGGGAATTTTCTACAGTGATTTGCTATAGGAAAATTTACATTTTTGGAGAAATTCCAAGTTTTTATCTACTACATTTTGCATTAGATATTTAGGGCATTAGTAGGGTTTGTAAAATCTATTGTAATTTGATTTATATCATAATTTGTGGCCCTAATGTCTTATTGGTGTAGATGCATATTTTCCTATTTGTAATCAATGTTATTCAAGAACAATCACATCTTCATTGTTAGTTGTTCGGTGTATTCTCTGGAAGCATATTAATTAAAGTTTGACATTTAGAAATGAATCAAAATTTGCATATGCAATATATCTCTTGCTTGCAAAATGTTTGACAAAATGTCAAATAATTGAAGTATAAAGGAATTTGGTGTTTGAATAAGTTATAACCTATTGGGATTATTACATTGGTATCAAAGTTAAATCTTGCCATCTTGAGGGTTTAGCAATCACATGTAGTCACTTTGGGTTGGCTCTCATAGATTTTCCACTTGTATGAAAGCTTTTTTTGATAGGGAACAAGATTTTGATAGGCAACTAGACACAATGGGTGACAAGCAAGAGTGTAGCCCACCAAAAGACAATAAGAATGAGGATCAAGAAATAAGAAATTTGTTTAGAGCAATGGTTAAAGGACAAGAGCGGATGGCTCAAGCTTTGTAAGCACTCACCACCATGGTTGAGTGCATGAACCCACAAGATAGTCAAAATCAAGAACAAGGGGATAAGAGGAGTATATTGGGATTGCTTAAAGCTCATAGAACTCATTCCAAGATAGCAGATAGGCCTACACATCCTACCTTTGTTAGAGAGGAACTAGTACAGGAGCCAGCAAAGGAAGCTAATAATGGGACATGTGTAGATATTCTTATAGCTACTAATGATGAATGGGAATTATTGACACTACAAGTATGAGAGAGAATGGCTTTTTAGAGGCTTTTGAACCAAAGAAGAGAACACTATGGTGCAATAAGATAGAATAGGAGATCTTGGGGTGAGGATAATGAATTAAAGCAGGCTATAAGGAAGCTTTCCTTGACTACATTTGATGGGAGTGGTAGAATGATAGTGCAAGCTTGGATTCAAAAGCTTGATACCTTCTTAGTACTGAGACCTGTGATAGAAGTGGAGGTAATAAAATATACCACACAACATTTAGAGAGAGCTACACATGATTGGTGGTACCATGGGATGGTTACCCTTTAGCATAACCAAGTGACTTCATATCAAGACTTAGTGGACAGGTTGGTAGAGAGGTTTGATAAGAAGGATCTAGAAGTCTACTTTAGGGATTTGGCATAGTTTAGATAGCCAAGTGGATTGGAGTATTTCATTAATTATTTTAGAGGCTATCTATTATGGTTCCAGATATATTAGATAGGAGATTGGTTGTTTTGTTCATGCAGGGATTATCCAAACCATTGAAGGGTTGGGTAAAAGCCTTTGATCCATTCAATTTACAAGAAGCAATTGAGAAGGCTAGAAGTATGGATCAAGTAGCCCTAGTAAATAAATTTCAGTCAAAGGAAGCATCATCTAGTAAAGACAAACCATTCTACAAGAAACATGAAGGGAATGAAACAAAGGCTAAAAATAAAGATAAATCATTTGGTCCTCTGGATAGAGAGACATTGAATGATTTAAGGAAGAAATTTATTTTTTTTTATTGCAAAGGATGCTATGACATGAACCATGACTATCCTTTGAGGCTAAAAGGGAAAGAAAATAGGGTTATGTGGGCATATTATGAGGATTCTAATTCTAAAAATTTAGGCCAACAATTTGTAAATGAGGAATCAATTGAAGAAAAGGAAGGCACAAATGATATAGGTGATGAGAAGACTAAGGGTCAACCTAAGGAGGCCTGTCTCACTAGTGTACAAAAAGAGTTATCATTCATAATGAGAGGGGTATTGGCTGGTCAATGAGTCATTACTTTTCTTGATATTGGCACTACTCACAATTTTTCTGATTCTAGATTGATTAAGAGGCACGGGATATAGATAGAGCAATTTGAGGGTCTGAGAGTGAGGGTAGTTGATGGCTACATGCTCAAATGTGATAGGAATATTGTAGGTCTACCCCTAAAGATCAACAATTTTGATTTCAAAGAAAATTTATATGTTGTTAACATGGGTGATACGGATTTAGTCTTGGGTGTGATTTCATTACATGACATATGGGATTTCACTCTCAATTTGAGAGATATGGAGATGAAGTTTCAGTTAGACAGTAAGACCAATATTCTTAAGGCCATTCATGATAGTGGGTTTAGGATAATTTATTGTAGATGAATGGAGATCTTGTTGAGACATGACCGGGTTGATTGGGTAGCTCGTTGCACTTTAATGCCATTATAGGTGCAACAAAAATTAGAATATCACCCAGACATATAGAAACTAAGAATCAAGCACTACAAGGTTTTTCAGTGAAATACCACCAGGTAGACCTCTAGATAGAAATATTGAGCATATTATTGAGTTAGAGGAGGGTGATAAACCCATCATGATCACACCCTACAGGAATCCAAAGAGATTAAAGGATGAGATTGAGAAAACCATCAAGGAACTACTTGCTATGGGGCACATTAGACCAAGTAAGTTACCTTTCATTTCTTTTGTGGTTTTGATGAAGAAGAAGGATGGAACTCTTAGGATGCACATAGATTATAGGGTTGTAAACAAGAATATTATCAAAAATGAGTACCCCATCCCATGGATCGATGAGTTGTTAGATGAGTTACATAGAGCATGTTTCTTCTCCAAAATAGATTTGAGATCAAGGTATCATTAGATCTGAGTCAAAGAGTAGGATATAGAGAAGACAACATTTAGATGTCATTCTGGCCATTTTGAGTTTGTAGTTATACCATTTGGGCTAACTAATGCTCCAGCTACTTTTCAGTCTACAATGAACAGAGTTTTTCAACATCAATTGAGGAAATTTGTGCTAGCCTTCTTTGATGACATCCTAGTGTATAGTAGGACATGGGATGAGCATGTGTGACACTTAGACACTATGTTGAGCATTCTAAGTAGGGAGTCCTTATATGAAAAGGATTCTAAATGTGATTTTGGATTATTAGAGTTATTATATCTGTGTTACATTATCAGTGCTTAGGTAATACACATGGATCTTGAAAAGATTTCTGCTATTATTGAGTGGCCTACTCCAGTGAACTTGACATAGTTGAGAGAATTTGTGGGGTTGTGTGGATGCTATAAGAGGTTTGTTAGTGGATATGTTAGGCATGTAGCACCCTTGACAGACTTGATGAGAAAGGAGGCTTTCATATGGACTCTTGAGGCACAAGAGTGTCTTGATAAATTCAAGGATTTGATGACTTCTTGTCCAGTGCTAGCATTACTAGATTTTAGCAAACCTTTTGAGTTACACTATGATGCATCTGGAAAAGGTGTTGGAGCGGTGCTTATTTAGGACAAGCACCCAATTTCTTATGAGAGTAGGAAGCTCAGGGGGCCTTGAGGGGAGCTTCAAAATTTATAATAAGGAAATGTTGGCCATAATGCATGTTTTGGCCAAATTCAAGCAATATTTAGTGGGTAGCGAATTCGGCATAAAAACTTACCACAATACCCTGAAACATTTCCTAGGGCAGTGAGATCTTAATGATAGGCAACATAAATGGGTAAGTGTAGGCATATGATTTTGATATTACCTATATCAAGGGGTCATAGAATGTAGTAGCAGATGCCTTGCCACAAAGACCCCACTTGAGCTTGATGATCGATATATCAAAGGATAGGAGATATCTGATCCTTACAAAGTATGCAAAGGATACATGGGCATGGGATTCATAGATGGATCGGTCCAGAATAGTGATTTCACCCTTGTGAATGAGATCATCATTTACAAAGGGTGCATTAATTTGGTGCCAAGTTTAAAGGTGAAGAGGGTGGTGTTGAGAGTTTATCATGACTCACCTATGGCATGAAATCTAGGTTTTTACAAAACCTTCCAGCAAATTCCTAAGCATTTTTCTTGGAAAGGGCTCAAAGATGAGGTGTTGCAATATGTTAGAGAGTGTCCTACTTGCCAATAAAATGAATCGGAGCACTCGTACCCAGCTAGCCTACTTAAACCACTTCCAATTCTTAATAGTAAGTGGGAGTTTTTATCCATGGACTTCATCATAGGACTGCCAAGAGCCTAGGGAAGAGACTGTATATATGGTGTTGTTGATCAGCTTACAATTTTTTCCCACTTCTTCCCAATCAACACTACATAGGTGGTAGATTTACTCTTCAGAGAGGTATTTAGGTTGCATGGTTTACCTCAGAGAATTGTCAGTGATAGTGATAGTAGTTTTATGAGTCACTTTTGGCTGGAGTTATTTAGATTGTGTAGGACAGAACTCACTCTGAGTACTAGCTACCACCCCTAGCTAGATGGTCAAATCGAGATAGTGAACAAATGGGTGGAGGGATACCTCAAGTATTACATAGTAGGACAACATAAGGCTTGGTTTAAGTGGATATATCTATGTGAATATTGTTATAATTTCACTTATGACATTTCTATCTAGATGTCACCATTCATGGCATTATATGGATATAAGGCACCTAGTTTCATGGATTTGTTGCTATCAGATAGTAGAGTGCCCAATGTTGGAGACTTATTATAGGAGAGCTAGGACATTGTGAAGGCTCTTAAGGATAATATCACTAAGGCACAAAATCAACAGAAGTAGCATGTTGATTAGAAGAGGACTGAGCAGACTTTTGAGGTAGGTGATATGGTATATTTAATGTTGCAGCCTTACCACCAGTCCACTCTCAAAAAGAGTGGTGCCAAAAAACTTAAGCCACATTGTTATGGGCCTTTTAAGGTGATCAAGAGAGTTGGAGAGGTGGCTTACAAGTTGTATTTACTAGCAGAGAGTAGATTCCATGATATTTTTCAGGTGTCACATCTCAAAAAAGCATTAGGAAACCATATTGTTCCTTCTACAGTGCTTCCACCCTTGGACGATGAGGAGGAATTGGTTTTAGTACTAGAGGCTATCATTGAGTTTAGGGAGAGGAATTTGAGGAGATGTATTATTAGGGAGTACTTGGTGAAGTGGAAGGACTTTCCAGTAGAGGATGCCACTTGGGAGAATGAAGAAATTTTGCAGCATCCAGAGTTGAGATTGCTTGGGGGAAAGAAATTTCAAGAAGGGTAGACTTTAATGTCCCCATCTTTTTAGCATCTCAGTGGAGTTCTTAGCCTTTACATTCTCTGAAGGCTAAGTGGAGAAATAAGGAGAAATTGATTAAATTAATTTCTTATAAATTCATTAAATAAATTAAAATTAAAAGGTGACTTTATATTTAATTAATTTAATTTCCTAGAAGCACAACTAGTTATTGTATTGGAAAGGGGAAAGCTTCTAGAGAGTGCATTTTCTAGAAGTACAACTAATTATTTTCTTGGAAAGGGGGAAGCTTCTAAAGAGTGCAATAAAATAATATTTTATTTCCTTCTAGAAGGGTGAAGGAAAAGAATAAATAGGGAGGGTAGCCTCACTGTTGATCACTATATGTGTTGCCATCTACTCTTCTAGATAGCCTAGTGGAGCCAAGGGTTTCTGCAATTGTTGTATTGATCACTAGGAACAAATACTTCCATTGATTTGCATAACTGAGGTGGTGAAATATCTTTTGAAGGGTTGCAATTGTTGGAGAAGAAAGATTATTCTTTTCATTGTGCCAAATTTGTGGCCTAGGGTTAGCTTTTTGGAGTAAGAAATAAGTTGGGAATTTTCTATAGTGATTTGCTACAAGAAAATTCATGTTTTTGGAGCAATTCTAGGTTTTTATCTACTACATTTTGCATTGTATATTTAGGGCATTAGTAGGGTTTGTAAAATCTATTGTAATCTAATTTATATTAGAATTTGATATCAGAATTTGTGGCCCTAATGTCTTATTGATGTAGATCCATATTTTCCTATTTGTAATTAGTGTTATTCAAGAACAATTGCATCTTCATTGTTAGTTGTTTGATGTGTTCTCTGGAAGCATATTTGTTAAAGTTTGGCATTTAAAAACCAATCAAAACTTACATATGCAATATATCTCTTGCTTGCAAAATGTTTGATGAAATTTCAAACAACTGAAGTATGAAAGAATTTGGTGTTTGAAGAAGTTATAACCTGTTGGGGTTATTATAGTGTATAGAGAAAATATATTCTCTAACACCTTTTTTACATCTTCCATATTGGTTTCTAACTCAACTAATCTTAATGCAATGGCACTAGATATATTTTCATCAACCTTTGTTTCAAACATTTTCACAGACCATTCTATAAATTTAGTGTTTGTATCCAGGTCTGCATCACTAATTTTATCAACTATATTCACTAGTTGCTCTATAATAGGTTTATCCTCATTAGTTTTTGGGAGGATAAATTCATCAAGAAATATTTCTTTTATGTCATATAGAACTTTTCTTTTCTTATGCTCCCTTCTGAGTAACTCTTGGTGCTTCTTTCTTGCTAGAGCTTCTTGCAATACACTCATTTCTTCTATGGTGTTTGTGGTAAGATCAAACTTTGAAGTTCAATCACCTTATCTAAGTTGAAATCTCTATAAGATGTGCCTTCTCCAACATTATATGTATTAGGACTAGGCCTTGATGATTGTAATGGTGTAGCCCCTACACTCGGCCTATGAAGAGTTTGACTAGGAATAGGAGATGCAAAGATTGGTAGGGAAACCAATGTATGAATTTATATATGTTCCTTTGGTTTCATAGTCAAAATTGACTCTTCAGTCCTATTCTTCTCCTTCTTTGCATTTTCTTCTTCACCTTGTATCTATGAGATAGGTACAGGATTGACTTCCTAACCTATATGGACTTGTGTCCCATCCTGCTCAACTATCAAAATTGCTTGCATTGAAACATTAGGCACTAATGTGCTAACATTTGATGTCATAGTGTCCTTCACTTGATATACCACAATGGGCATTGAAACAAGTGTGTCAGTGGTGACACCCTATAATCCTTTTGTACCGTTTATCTCTATAGATGTAGGGGGCACATTAGATGTATTAATTTTATTTTCCCCTATTGATGATCTATCAATCTCAACTATTCTTACTAATACAATATTAGTGCATAATTTTGCATCTAAATTATAATCCTATAATATCCTTTTCAAATCATTCTCTATCAAAGGATTGATGTCCTACACTATTTTATCAGAAACATCCTTTATTTTTATTGTGTCTTGTTGAATTTCTTGGTCCACATGAGGGGGACTAGCACTCTGCATTTGTACCTCAGGTACATTCTAATCTTGTTGGTGCTTTTCTTCAATTGTAGCCTCTTCATCTGGTTCATTATTTGTGCCTCCCTTATGTCCATCTTTGATAGATACTTCCTTAGTAATCTCTACTACCTCGTGTCCATATTTTTCTTAACCTACCTCCTTAGGTGTTTGTTCAATTATCTTTTCTATTGTCAACCCATAGATGACTTTCCATATTTGGGTACTTTGTTTGAAAACCTTCTCAACATTATTCTGCAAAATGTTGATAGCTTTGTATTTGGGAGAAAATCTCCCCTTGTATTTTTTTATGGCCTTAGTCATTGATGACTTGTCCAAATCTAGAATAACTCTAGCTAGAGTACTCTCCCTTATATTTATTTTAGTTGTTAGACTATATTGCCACCTCTACTCAACTCTGTCATATAGACTTTTGGGTAATTAGTTGGCAAGCTCAGTAGGAGTGTTCTTAAATTTGGCCATCATCTTATATATAGACTCTTCCACCTTATTCATGTCTAACTTCCCAAGTTATCAAACTCAACATATGTGAACTCTGATAAATCAATATTATTCTTTATATTATCACACAAGTTATCTAAGTCAGAAGAGGGGTTGTGGCTTACCACTTGTAATTGACTATTGTCATCTGATTCAGTCTTCTCCTCATCTCACTCATTTGGAGCTACATACTTCCTCCTCTTTGGTTTAACTTGTTGACTCTGATCTTCAATAGCAATAGTTCTTTTACCTTTGGGTTTGTCATCTTCTTGTGTCTTCTTTATAGTTTCCCTTGTGCTAACCCTAGTAATAGGTATTGTTGGATTCTATTGTGTAGGTTTCATAGCTTTCTTTGGTTTACTCATTGTTGGCTTCTTAGATTTCCTCTTATTCTTTTCTACTGGTTTAGGTGCTTCATTGGCTTCTTCTTCCTTGAAACCTTCATCATGTTCTACTTCTTCTTAGTCTTCTCTTTAACCTTGTGTTAGTGCAAGTGGGGCTTGAGTTGGTGGATCATCTTTATCATCCTCATCATCATCTTCTTCTTCTCCTTCCCCTTCACCAAATTTTTCCTTAAGCTTCTTCACAAGCTTGTTCTTCTTTCTCACCATAGAAGCTATCTTCAAGTCTATTATGATTCTTGACTTGGCTTCCTCATAGTTTCCAAATGAGGTTGCACTCTTGTCTATTTCTTCTACTAACAGTGATGTGATGGCTATTGATGCCTCATTCACATTAATTTCATAGGGTAATGGCCTAATCCAACTTACCTTTGGAATACCTGCTTGTACATATGTATGATCAACATCAACTAGAAAGCAAACATCATTATAATATTTCTCCACTAGTGATACTAGAATCCTCAATTTTGTTTCATAGACTTCTTAAAGTCCTCAAAATAAGTTGTCATTATAGACTCAAAGTTGTCCCCAAATTTCTTTATGAATTCTCCAATCTGAACTAAAATAGACCTATTGGTCTTCCAAGAAACTTTTCCAAATGAACAAAATGTGTTATGCACATAAAAGAATATGAAAACTAGTAATGAACCAAATTTTCACTGTGCACTCTTTGTTTTTCTTATGGCTCCTAAGTTTTCTAATAATCACTGAAATTGTAACTCAGAAAGGTCATAAGAGTGGTCCTTCTTCACTATCTTGTAGCCTAAATCCATAGCCATGCATGATATACTATTCAATCTGTTGGATTGAAAGAACTTGTGAGAAATTATTTTCACTACAAATCCAATTACGGGATCAACAATTTTATCTATGGTCATTCCTATTTTATTGCATACAACCTCCTTAGCATCACATCACACGGTCTTGGGTCTATCTATGGTAGGATACCTTGTTACTCATTGAATGATCCTTTTTGTGATCTTGGTAGGGCCATTTCCCAACCATACAAAGTGATCATGTATTATGCTAAGTACTATCTTAATCCATTCCATTTTGAATACATTTTAAAAATCTTGGGCACGGATTAACCCTTTTCTCTCTACAATTTTGTTTTCCTCCTTCAATATTATATCTACACATAGTTTTTCATACAAATCTCTAATTTTCATGTCTCCAAAACTACCAAACTTATAGGTGTAACAACATCTAACATCTTGTATCATCAGAACCTTTGGTGGTATCATTGATAATGCACTAGATGGGTCTCCCTTGTATGCTATCTCAAGAATAGCTCAGAACGATGGTTGTTTAATCTCATTTATTATTAATTGTACATTAAAAACCTCTTTTCCTTCCTTCCTAACAATAGTAGAAGAATTAGATGCCATGTTAAATAACCAAGGCTTGTGATAATCCAAACAGCATAGCTCGACACATGATAAATACCTTATGAATCTGATGATTAGTAATGAGTAGTAACTAAATCTAGTTCACAAATGCTTGAATCCTTCTCCTCAATTTTCATTATGCTCTCATTCTCTTTTTGATCTTGAATGAATGAAAATGAATCAAAAATAAACTAAATGACCCTTAAAATGCAACAATAAATGCTCAATGCTTACACAGTTGTAAGCTCAGCTATCATAGAAATTTCAACTCACCCAGTTTACACATGATTTCCACTTTGCTTGGCAAACACAATGAACTTGGACAATGCTATCACCTTTAATAGCTCAGGATCAACTGAAATTTCATTTTCACTTGACATCAACTATGAAACTTTTCATGTTTGACAGTAACATGAAAACTGACAAAACTTATAGATTTGTTCTAGTTATAACTAATACATTGCATCTTAATTCGTGCATATAAAATATTTTTAGAACTTAGATTCTTGGAACTAATGTAAAATATATCATTAAAATATCAGTCCCATATACCTTTTGATTTCCTAATTGGGGGTGATGTGATCACCTAATCATTGGATGAAGTGACCTCATCTAAACTTGATGCATTGAAATCTTCCTTTTTCTTCCATGTCTTTCTCATCTACACTTTGACTTTCTCAACATTAATCTTCTCTTTGCCTTTAGTTAATTCACTTCCTGGTGCTTTTGACCTTGTTGGAAAGTTTATGTTGATGTTGTTGGAAATGATTGAAATGATCATAAGAAAAGTTGTTGGAATAATATATGGAACTGGTAAAGAACGTCCTCAATCATTATTTTGTCATTGATGTCAAACTTGCTACTTGCAGGAATGACAATTGCTTTAGTGATCCAAATACTATAAACTAGTTGATTATCAAGGAAGAAGCAATCAATAAGATGTAACTAGAACACCTAGAGAAAGGTTGAAGTTATGATGTTGTAATGAAGTACAAGGATCAGCTAAGCCATTGATGAAAAAGTGTATTTGATGACATATTACAAAGAATGGGCACACTACAACATATCAAATATTTAAGGTTTTAGCTAAGTCTTTTGTAAAGCTCAAACTAAGTTCATTAGAGAGAAGGAGCCGAGCAAGCTAGTAAGAGTTGAGAAAATTCCTAGTTAATGCCGAGTATTAACAAGTGCCAAGTGTAACAAGTGCCGAGTATTAACAAGTGTCGAGTATTAACAAGTGCCGAGTATTAACAAGTGCCGAGCATAACCAAGTGCCGAGCAAAACCAAGTATCGAGCAGAATTAAGTGTCAACCAGAACCAAGTGTCGAGTAGGTATAGGTGTTGAGTAACACAGAGGTGTCGAGAACAAGTAACTCAATAATGCCAAGTTGTTGCATTATTTTGGAAATCAAAGATTCACCAGATCTAAGCCGACAAGGTTGTTATCTAGAAGTTTGTGAATTAAAAGGAAGATAAGAATGATGAGTTGAAGGTACAGAACACCATGTAGAACATTTTTCTTTTAGAGGAACAACTGGCAAAGTTTCTAGAAGAAAACAAGATATGGGGTAGATACATTGTATCCTACCTAATCCATCTTGAAACCCTAAAATTGGAAAGGGAGAATTGAGCGGCAAAAGGAAAATCAGATTTCTATATAAGAAGACATAATTTGATGAAGAAAGAGAGCGAAAAGAGAAATAAGGAGAGAGAGGTGGTCAAGCATAAAAGCATAAAGTGTTGTAGAATGTGCTAAGGAGAAGAAAGCACAGGAACTCTATTTGAATAGACGACCACAAGAATGATTGCATTGGCAGAGTGAGTAAGAAGACTCAAGGAGATGAAGCTTGAAAGGGAGACAAGAAGTCAGAGCTGAAGTGATTGAAGCCAAGCATAAGGATTGAATTGAAAGTGTGATCTGAAATCTGCAAAGTATGTTGTAAGTTATATCAGATCAAAAGACTATTATCATTACTTTCTAAGAAATTGTAACAGTAAGTCTAAATCCTATAGACTTAGGTTGGTTTAATAGCCAATGGAATTAGGTTGGTTTAATAGCCATAAGATAAATCCTTTAACAGAGTGACATTCCAAGTGAATGTTCTAAAGACCTTTTACCAGGCCCATTCCTAACAGTTTGGTGAAATCCTTTAATAGGGTCACATTTAACAGTGTGTTGTGAGCCTTTAACATGGCAGGCTTTTAATAGGGCATCACTTCAAAAGAGTGAAAATCAAGTAGCATGTTACTGGTGGTGTTTCCCAAATTGGGTTTCCACGTAAATCATTGTGTCATGTGTTGATCTTGAATGTTTTATCTTTTCATGTTGATTTACAGTAACTTGCTTATATGATTGGTTTAAGTATTGGATGGATGAAAGGGTATGGATTCATTAAAAGTAGCAAAAAGGTATTAATAGGGAATTTTGGACCTTGAATAACTGATTCACCCCCCCTCTTAGTTATTCTAGAGAATTCTAACAATTGGTATCAGAGCCAACTGCTGATTCAGTTTAAAGGGACTACAAGCAGAAAAGTTCAAAATGGCAAAGAGAGAAGTTTCCAAGCTCAACAAAGACAACTTTGTTGCATGGAAAAGTTTGATGAAGCTACATCTTGGATTCATAGGAGATTACACCCAAAATTCAATTGTCACTGAACATGTAGTTCCAACAAGTGCCCCTACTGTAGAAGACATGAAAAACAAGCAAGAACACAACCAGAAAATGTTGGAAATTGCCTCTGCACTCAGCTATGTTGAATTTGATGATATCAAAGGATGTGACACTACATACAAAATGTGTAAAGCCTTATCAGACATCTATGGAGGAGATCAGAATGTACAAAGAGCAAAAAGAGAAAGTCTCAGAGGAATGTTTGATGACATAAAAATGGAAGAAAATGAGAATGTTGCTCGGTATGGTGCAAGAATAAAGGAAGTGGTAAGTGCAATAAGATGCTTGAGTGGTCAACTAGATGAAGATACTATTAATAGTAAGTTCTTAAGAACCTTGCTCCCTATCTATGCTATTAGAGTATCAGCAATACAAGAGCTAAGATGTATACCAGGAAATAATCTAAGCTTTGAAGATATAATAGGTAGACTCACTGCATTTGAGTTATCTAACTTTAACAACTACAAACCTGAAAATGTTGAATATTTTTTTAAGGCCAAGATATCACTGAAAGATGTCAAACAGATGAAATCAAAGAAAGGAAGAAAAATAAAGTATGTATCTAGTGACAGTAGCACTGATGAGGAAGATGTGGAACAATTGGAAGGATTGCTCGCTAGAATATTTCACAAGGGCAAAGGAAAATTCAAAGGTAAGATGCCTATCATTTGTTTCAATTGCAATGAAGTAGGTCATATTGCTGCAAGATGTCCATAGAAAAAGGATTCCAAGGAAGGCAAAAAATACAAGAACAGAAGAGATGATGACAAGAGAGATTACAAAGAAAAAGGTAAGAAGTGTTATATTGTTGAAGAAAATTCTGATGACAATGATGATGAAGTTTTTTATGTAGCCATGAAGGACCAATCTGATGAAGAAGAAGCCACAGCACTGGTAACATGCATAAACAAGAATGACAGATGGATCATAGACAGTGGATGCTCACATCATATGACAGGAGACAAAAGTAAGTTTGTTAACTTTACTCAGTATGATCAAAATAGTGTTAGATTTGGTAATGATGCTCCATGTCAAATCAAAGGAAAAGGTTCCATTAAGCTCACAGAACAAATTTCATGTGACAATGCATACTATGTTGAAGGATTAAACTATAATTTACTAAGTGTCTCATAGTTAAGCAATATAGGCTGCAAAGTGGAATTTGGAAACAAAACTACAAAAATCTATGACAATGATGGTAAACTAATAGGAAAAGGAGATCAAACAAAGAGTAATTTGTTTTACCTTGATATGGATGATGTTTCTTGTCTATTTGCAAAATTTGATGATGAATGGTTATGGCATAGAAGATTATGTCATGTCAACTTTGACAATCTAGTCAACATCAGTAAAATGAAGAAAGTCAGAGGTCTACCAAAATTGAAGAAGCCTAATAATATCATGTGCAAACAATGTCAGCTAGGAAAGATGACAAAATCAAGTTTCAAAAGCAAAAACTATACATCTAAAGAGATACTTGAGTTAGTTCACACTGACTTATGTGGTCCAATGGAAATACAAAGCTATAGAGGAGATAAATACATAATGTTATTTGTTGATGACTATTCCAGTATGATGATTGTTATGTTCTTAAAATAAAAATTTGATGCTTTTCAAATGTTTAAGTGGTATGTGGCTAGAGTTGAAAAGGAAATTGGAAAAAGCCTGAAATGCCTAAGATCAGATAGAGGTGGTGAATTTACATCAAATGAATTCAAGATATTCTGTAATGACAAAGGGATGAAAAGACAAACGTCAGCTCCTAGAACTCCCCCACAGAATGGAATTGATGAAAGAAGAAACAGATCTGTAATTGACTATGCCAGAACATTAATGATGGAAAAGAATGTTGCTCTAAAATACTGGAGAGAACCTGTAAGTATAGTTGTTCATACACTAAACCGAGTACAAGTCAAGAAAGGTACAAATACAACACCTTTTGAATTATGGTATGGTTACTCACCCAATGTAAAACATTTCAAAGTGTTTGGTTGCAAATGTTTTATCCTTAAAGATGTTAGAAATGGAAAATTTGATGCAAAAAGTGATGAAGGTATATTTCTTGGTTACTCCACTAGAAGTAAGGCATATAAGTGTTTGAATATTAAAACTAACAAAATTGTGAAAAGTGGAAATGTAAATTTTGATGAGCACACAGAAGTTCAAGCTGAAATACCAAAGAAAATGGAAGAGTACAGAACCTTTGTGTATTCTTATGAAGGAATGATTGATGAGAATGATGTCAATCAAATTGGAAATCAAAAAGTATCAATTTTAGCTGAATCACAACCAGTAAATGTCGAGTTGCATTCAGAAGCCGAGTTGCAAAATGAAGAAAATTCACAATCTAATTCTGAAGATAGCATACATGATGAAGAACAACCTGACAATGAAGTGCATAGTGATCCTAAATCTGAAAGATCAAACATGGAAACAAGGACAGAGCCAAGGTTATCCAAATATGTAAAAAGACATCACCCTGCTGAACAAATAATTGGTGACAAAGATGCAAGATGAATGACAAGGAACAGACTAAGACATGAATCATGTATAATCAGCCAATCTGAACCCAAGATAGTACATGGTGCATTACAAGATGATGACTGGTATAAAGCTATGGAAGAAGAAATTGATCAAATAAGAAAAAATAAAACCTAGAGTTTGGTTCCCAAACCAACTGACAAGAATGTGATTGGCACCAAATGGGTATTCAGAAACAAACTAGATGAGAATGGTGAGATTACCAGAAACAAAGCTAGATTGGTATGTAAGGGTTATGCTCAAGAAGAAGGAATAAACTATGGAGAAACATTCACTCATGTTTCTAGAATGGAAGGAGTAAGAACTTTACTTGCATATGCTGCCTACAAAGATTTTAAAGTCTATCAGATGGATGTAAAATCTGCTTTCTTAAATGGTATACTAGAAGAAGAAGTCTACATTGAACAAACAGAAGGATTTTTTGATGAAAACAACAGGGATATGGTGTGTAAGTTACGTAAAGCACTCTATGGTTTGAAACAAGCACCTAGAGCATGGTATGAGAGACTTCACAAGCATCTAGTGCAAATTGGATTTGAAAGAACTGATGATAACAACAACATGTACATCAAAGTAGAAGAAGGTAAAGACATTACTGTATCTGAAATCTTTGTGGATGACATAGTGTTTGGAGGTAAGGAAGTACTTTGTAAAGGCTTTGCTGACAAAATGAAACATGAATTTGAAATGTCTATGTTTGGAGAAATCAAATTTTTTGTTGGATTGCAAGTATATCAACTCAAACATGGAATATTTGTTACACAATTAAAATACATCAAAGAAATTCTTAAAACATTTGGATTGGAGGAATCCAAACCAGTCAGCACACCAATGGCCACAGGAAATAAGCTATCCAAAAATGATGAGTCAACTGAAGTCAATCAAACAATGTGCAGATCCATGATTGAAAAACTACAATATGTTGTACATAGTAGACCAAACATAGCATTAGTAGTTGGAATAGTGGCTAGGTTCTCTGCTAATCCTAAAGAAAATTATCTCATATCAATAAAAAGAATAATGAGATATCTCAAAGGCACTGATGACTTTGGTCTATACTACAAAAAGAATGGAAAATTTGAGCTCAATGCATATACAGATGCAGACTGAGGAGGAAACATAGATGACAGAAAAAGCACAAGTGGAGGTGCATTATTTCTAGGTAGAAGGTTGGTTACCTGGACTAGCAAGAAACAAACATGTATATCCCAGTCCACTGCAGAGTCAAAATATGTGGCAGTTGCAGTCAATTGCACAAACATTGTATGGCTCACACATCTATTGAATGGAATGAAAGAAGAAGTAACAAAACCTGTGATATTGTGTTGTGATAATACAATTGCTATAAACATATCCAATAATGCATGCAAAAACCAAGCATGTTGCAATCAAGTATCATTATGTCAGAGAATTGGTAGAAGACAAACAAGTGAAGTTGGAATACATTCACACAAAGGAAAAAACTGCAGATATCATCACCAAACCATTGCCCAAGGATGCCTATGAATATCTTAGAGGCAAGTTGGGGGTCATACCCCTAACTCAAGCTACTTAAGGCAACAAGAAAGCTGCCCTGCATCAATAGGAATAAATCATTGTAATATTAACAGGTCGATGCAAAGGATGAGAGCAAAAATAGAAACTCCAAATCAGTCACAAGCATGGTGACAGAGGGAGAAAATCAACTAGAAGCCAAAGCTTATATTCTACATGATAAAGATGCTACATCTTTGGCATTTATGTCAAAGAGGGAGAAATATGCAGAAAACTGATCAATACAAAGAAAGAGGGAGATATATGAGATTAGTAGTGAAATGCAGCAAGCTAACATATACAATCTTGGTGGTAACTGAATTGATTACTTGATCAGTTTGGTTTGCCATCAATGCCAAAGAGGGAGATTGTTGGAAATGATTGAAATGATCATAAGAAAAGTTGTTGGAATAATATATGGAACTGGTAAAGAATGTCCTCAATTATTGTTTTGTCATTGATGTCAAACTTGCTACTTGCAGGAATGACAATTGCTTTAGTGATCCAAATACTATCAATTAGTTGATTATCAAGGAAGAAGCAATCAATAAGATGTAACTAGAACACCTAGACAAAGGTTGAAGTTATGATGTTGTAATGAAGTACAAGGATCAGCTAAGCCATTGATGAAAAAGTGTATTTGATGACATATTACAAAGAATGGGTGCACTGCAACATATCAAAGATATAAGGTTTTAGCTAAGTCTTTTGTAAAGCTCAAACTAAGTTCATTAGAGAGAAGGAGCCGAGCAAGCTAGTAAGAGCCGAGCAAATTCCTAGTTAATGCCGAGCAAAACCAAGTGCTGAGTATTAACAAGTGCTGAGTGTAACAAGTTTCGAGTATTAACAAGTGTCAAGTATTAACAAGTGTCGAGTATTAACAAGTGTTGAGTATTAACAAGTGCCGAGCAGAACCAAGTGTCGAGCAAAACCAAGTGTTGAGCATAACCAAGTATCGAGCAGAATCAAGTGCCAAGCAGAACCAAGTGTCGAGTAGAACCAAGTGTCGAGCAGGTATAGGTGCCGAGTAACACAGAGGTGTCGAGCACCAATAACTCAATAATACCGAGTTGCTACATTATTTTGGAAATTGAAGATTTTCCAGATCTAAGCTGACAAGGTTGTTATCTAGAAGTTTGTGAATTAAAAGGAAGATAAGAATGATGAGTTGGTGGCACAGAACACCATGTAGAACATTTTTCTTTTAGAGGAACAACTGGCAAAGTTTCTAGAAGAAAACAAGATATGGGGTAGATACATTGTATCCTACCTAATGCATCTTGAAACACTAAAATTGGAAAGGGAGAATTGAGCGGCAAAAGGAAAATCAGATTTCTATATAAGAAGAAATAAGTTGATGAAGAAAGAGAGTAAAAATAGGAATAAGGAGAGAGAGGTGGTCAAGCATAAAAGCATGAAGTGTTGTAGAATGTGCTAAGGAGAAGAAAGCACAGGAACTCTATTTGAATAGACGACCACAAGAATGATTACATTGGCAGAATGAGTAAGAAGACACAAGGAGATGAAGCTTAAAAGGGAGACAAGCAGTCAGAGCTGAAGTGATTGAAGCCAAGCATAAGGATTGAATTGAAAGTGTGATCTGAAATCTGTAAAGTATGTTGTAAGTTATATCAGATCAAAAGACTATTATCGTTACTTTCTAAGCAATTGTAATAATAAGTCTAAATCCTATGGACTTAGGTTGGTTTAATAGCCATAAGATAAATCCTTTAACAGGGTGACATTCCAAGTGAATGTTCTAAAGACCTTTTACCAAGCCCATTCTTAACAGTTTGGTGAAATCCTTTAACAGGGTCACATTTAACAGTGTGCTGTAAGCCTTTAACAGGACAGGCTTTTAACAGGGCATCACTTCAGAAGAGTGAAAATCAAGTAGCATGTTACTGGTGGTTTTTTCCAAATTGGGTTTCCACATAAATCATTGTGTCATGTGTTGATCTTGAATGTTTTATCCTTGCATGTTGATTTATAGTAACTTGCTTATATGATTGATTTAAGTATTGGATGGATGAAAGGGTATGGATTCATTAAAAGTAGTAAAAAGGTATTAATAGGGAATTTTGGACCTTGAATAACTGATTCACCCTCCCTCTTAGTTATTCTAGAGGATTCTAACATATGTGATTAGTCTTTAAATAGCTAAAGCATGTATTTTTACTCAACCATCTACTATAATCACTTTTGAAATGTGTTCTAATGCAATTCTCATGAACATGTCCATAATCTTGACAATAGTGACAATTATACCTTGTATTGTAATCCCAATTGTAGGATTTTCCATTGGGTTGTCCCTTTGTCTACTTTTTTGATGTCCACTTGGCATTAGATCTACATTCATATGCTTTATATCCATACTTTTGACAGTTGTGGAAATATCCTTCAAATCTTTATGTGCTTGAAGTCTTGGTCCTACATTCATGAGCTTGATGTCCATGCTTTTTGCACTTATGATAGTAACCCATGAATTTTTTCTTAGGGTTCTGATTTTCATTGTTGCTTTTGCAAACATTTGTTGTATCACCTAACTTTCCACAATTATGACAAGTGGATTTGTAGTTCTTACCTTTGTTGTTTCTTTGTTCACTACTTTTAGATAATTCTCCTTCCTCAGTACTAGTGTATCCCAATCCAATAGTATTATTGTTAGATCTAGGAGATCTCATTAGTTTCTCAAAGTATTTGATGGCTTCATTAGGTTTGTTGAAAATTTTAGCAAATTTTTTTTCTTTTCTTAGTTCATTCCTTAGTTGTTCATTCTGTAACTTCAAGTTTGTGATCTCAATGTCCTTCCCATTCAATTCAAGATTGGCAATCATCACTTGATTAATTTTTTCAAATTTCATGTTGGCAATCCTTTGTACCTCTGATGTCTTGTCTTCCATTTTGTTGGTCAATGTCCTTTTTCCATCTTCAATGATGACTTTGTCTTCCTCATATTTCTCTTTCTGCTCGATCACCTCACATAGCAATGCTAATTGGACTTCTTATTCTATCTTAAGATTTTTGACCTCTTGATTTAGAGTACCGTTTTTTTCTATTAGATCCACAACTGCTACATCAAATTCACTTGAGTTTCCATCTACAAAAAATTTAGTAGTGTCTTCCTCTTGATAATCTGTGTCATTTTCCTTAATAGCTATCCATTTTGTTCTCTTTAGTGAGTTATTAAAATCATCTCTTGTTGCATTCAACTAATGTAGGGCAACATGGATTTCAATCTTCTAGTTCTCAATAGTCTTTACCAACTTGTAGACTTCCATCTTCATGATCTTTCCTCAAATTTGCAAAGTTTTCCTTTTTAGAGAACAAGGCTATGATACAAATTGTTGGAATTAACAATAGGGAAAGTAAACTTTGAGAGGGGGAAAGAGGGTGAATGAGTACTTCAAAACTCTAACCATTAAACCATACACCACACATCCATCTCATAATTTGCATGTAATTGAAATAGAAAGCTAAACATGTACATCCATAACATGAAACAATTAACACATATGACACAAGATATTTGGTTACCCAAAAACCCTCCAATGAGAAGGTAAAACTAAGGTGGGGATGATACCCACAAATCTTCACTACTGCAATTGCAAAGTGTATCCAATTAAGATTACAATTGTTTGATCATATACTATGATCTACCCTGTGAAAGGACTACCCTATTAAATTCTTACAAATACTGTTAGATCTTACCCTATCAAAGGATTTCAACACCCTATTAGAAGTTTATCTAGTTAAAGGACTTCAACTTACAATAAAGTAAGCACTCGGTTAAGAAATTTATACAAAAGTATACTAGAACTTGAAACTTGTTAGGGCTACTTTCTTAAGAGATTTTACTGATTCACCTATTAGAATATTTTTTCCTTGATCCTTCAGTTAGCATTAATCTGCTAGATATCATATCTTCTCTTTACTGGTGTATACTTGATCCTCCTAATTATATGTATCACTTATTTCCTTTCTCTGCTTTCCTATGTTCTCTCTAATTGATTCTACAATATAATCCTTTCACATCTCCTTAGTCACCATAAATGCTTTTTTTTTTTCATGCAAACCTCCTCCTTCATATACATGAACTCTTTAGGGTTTTCTCTCTTTAAAAAAACTTTGGTGACCTAAGGTTAGGTAGGAATCAATGATAGTGATTCACCCAATTTTCCACTTAGAACATCCCTCAATCTGATTGGTTGCATGTACTACAAAGGGATTCATAATATACCCCTCTATATATCTTTTAGAATCATAAAATAATCCTCAATTTATCCAAAAAATGGTTTGCATAGGAGTTTGTGCCATTACAAACAACTATGTCCAAAACTATTTACTAAACACTTGAAGCCTCTGATGCTCAACATCCATTACATCTTCAATGTTGTAACTTGTCCTCTAAATGACTCGACATCTATTGTTCACTCAGCATCTAAATCACTCGGCATGTATTAACTTGCTTGTCACTACAATGACTTGACACTAATTGTCTACTTGACACATATTGGTGCTCAACACATACGAGTTCTTGAAACATACTGGTGCTTGACACATACTGGTTCTCGACACATACTGGTGCTCAACACATATTGGTGCTCAGCATGCATTATCTAATAAATTATGCTTGGCATACACTACTTTATGGGCATGCACTAAGTACAGTTAAGAAATGACTTTAGTCTATTGTCACTCATATGTCAAAACCAAAATGAGATCAACAATAAATAGCAAGTATATTTACTAAATCATCAACTAAGGATATATTTTAGTATCTTAGAGGTATGCTTGGGGTAATGTCCCCACCTAATTTAGAGTAATTGATGCAAAGATTATATCAGTCTGATACAATCAGAGCTCTATGCATTCTGGATTGGATGCTTTATGATTCTCCTATGGGGTATTAGTTATTTTGGTAATAGTAATTCAAGAACTCTAATATAATATTTTTGTATAATAGTGTCATTTTGTGCTTGATTTGATTAGTTTGATCCAATACATGGAAAATAGAGAGACCACTTTAGATTCTAAGATTGGCATATTAACACCTTTGTCATTGATGTCAATGGGGAGAATTTATACAAGAAAAACTCATATACTAAAGGTATATGTATGGGGGAGATTATGTATGTTTTTTTATATGTTGAGTATATTCAAAAATAATATTTAGATGATGTTTAATTTTTTGGGATATTGCTAATAGTTACCATTCATGGATTTTTCATCATATATTTCCATCAATATAAAATGGGGAGATTGTTAGGATTAAATGGAAATTATCAAGTGGTTGACATGTGGATTGCATGTCTATGTGTTGCACTAATGACATCCTTGTCATTGATGTCAACATATATATGTTTATATTCATGTCAGACATTGTTTCTATACATCACAGAGGTTGGATTGATTTGAAAAGTTTGGATATGATAGGTTAAGCTATGTGAGATTAGAATCATGTTCATGGATTTGTTAACATACTAAACCCATGTTTACATATGTTTATATAAAGGATTGAATAAGTTGCAAGTTATTCTATGAATATTGGTAGCATACCAGTGTGCAAGAAACATGTTAGTATTTTGATTACATCTATTGAGTGAGATGAAATTAAGGTGAGTGATATTAGGTAGTATTTGAGAACATGTTCATAATGATATTTTCATACTAGTAGATACTAGAGATCCTTATGTGGAGGTTTCTAAAGTCTAATGTGTAACATGTTCACTGGTATCCAGCTCCTGTATTGGGAATTATTTGGAAGTTATAGAGTATAATGCAACATGTGGGAACTTTAATGCAATATCTTAATGAGGTTGTGTGTAATTAATTACACATTGGGGAAGCTCAAAAGGATGATCCAATTAACTATTATGAAAATTCATAAATGAAAGGCTACTTCCTTAGGTTGTAAGCATGATAGTGTATATTTGTTATGTATGGATGTTTAGGATGCAAATTTGATTAGACTAGAGTAGAGGATTATGTTGATGTTGATGTTGGTTTGAGAACTTGAAAGGAACATTGGAAATTAAGTTGTAGGTTTGGTTAGTTCACCACTTGGATTTTTAATCCTAAAGGTCTTTTTGCATAATAGTGTTGAATCCATTCAAATAGTGGGTCCAGTTGTCTTCCTTATTGCTCCTACCAAGGATAAAATCTTCTAAAAGACATTCAAAGTCTCCTAACATGGACTAATGTACTGATTGTATTATATTTTGGCTCCTACGAGGGTCATGTCCTTTCACAAGTAAACTTTATATTAGTACATCATATTGTAGGTTCCATCCCCACTATGGTTTTCCCTCTAATCAAGGGTTCCCCATGTTAATAAATCATTGAAATTGGATTTAAGTTATAGTTGTCATACAACTGGTTCACCCCCCCCCCCCCCCCGCAATAGTTGTATTGGTAGACGGTAATTTCTAATAGTATGTTCCATTGTTTGATTTATCAAAGGGCTAAAGGAGTGTCTTAAAATGTAGGATTTTGCCAGCCTTTTCCAATTCACCGTAGATCTTGGGAAAGTATTAGTATGGATTTTGTACTAGGTCTTCCCAAAATACTAAGAGGTGAAGATAGTATTTTTTTAATTTAAGGAAGAATTTAGCAAAGTGGACAATTTTATTCCTTGTAAGTGTACTAATGATGCCTCACATATAGTAGGGATATTATTCAAAGAAGTTGTGACAAAGGGTGCTCCCTTAAAAGAAAAACTTAATTGAAACAAAGAAATAATAGAAATTTATGAGAACAAAATATGGGCTTCTTATTATTGCCACAAATGCAAAATTATAGAATTTTTAAATACAATATGAAAACCCACATGGGAGCCTTTTATTATAATAATTTTCAACACAAAGCTATGAACTATAACTCATAGTTATCCTAGATAATGTGTAGGCATTCCTTCTATAGGCATTCCTACACTACCTAGGAAGTTTCTAGACATCAAACCCTAACCCTTGATACCGACTAACTCTAAAATAACATATAGAGTTTTCCCAATAAACCTTTGACACTTGTTTTAGAAATTTGAAATGCCATAACCTTCTAACAATTTCTCAAATTGGCTATTATAACCCCTTTTCAAAATCCTTAGCTTCTGATCTACATGGCTCGCCTTGTGCAAGCTCCAATCAACCCCGATTCAGAGCCAATCTAGGGCCTCTAAGGTCTTCAAAATTGAGCCTAGAGTATTTATACCAAATTTTTAGACAAAAATCCATAATAACTCCATGAATACTCATAATATGGCATTGGGCCTCAACTAGCAGGCTGATATATCCAAGATGAACATCCACCTCTGAAATTAGGATGTTATGAGTTCATATGACTAACTTACAAAGTATCAAGCCTCTATAAACAATAGCTCTACACTATGAAAACCCTTATTTGAGAAAAAAAATGTAAATATTTTTGGGTGATGCAAGATTTCTCTTACACCTAGGATGATCCCGCATCAAGTTATTAGGATACAGGGCCAAACTATCACAATTATGACTAATCGAGATTTCAAGTTTATTGACCATTTATAGAGGACATTTTGGAGGATTTTGTGAATAAGATTATCCTTTTCATTTTCCTACCATCCTCAAAGAAATGGTTAGATAGGTAGTGAAGAGATCATTTTGAAACTTATGAGGTGCCTCACAAAGTGACATGGATTTTCTTGGGACTTAGTCATCAGCCAAGAAGAATATGCCTATAATGTTTTGATCAATAGGACCATTCAAAAGAGTCCTTTTTAAGGTTAAATATGGGTTTCATCCAAGGAGGGCATTAGAACTCAGAGACTTGGAAGGGTGGGAGCATTAGGAATTTTCCACCACCATGTTAGAGATGCATGATCGAGTCAAGTGCTAGTTGGATAAAACTATTTAAAAGTACAAAGACAAGGCATATATTAGAAGAAGGGAATGCCAATACAAGGAGGGATATTTAGTGACAAATTTTATCAAGAAATAAATATTTCCCAAGGCACAATCTACCATATTGATGATAAAAAAATGTTGTACCATACAAGATAATGCACAAGTTTGGTCAAATGCATATGAGATAGAATGACCACCAAGTCTTGGCATATATCCCATTTTCAATGTTCTAAAACTCTTTCCATTCAAGATCATTTTAGATAGTGAGGCTAGACTAGACATATTAGTTGATGATGAGACTACATCATAGATTTACCTCTAAGAAAACCTCTGCAATAAGAGTGCATTTTGGATTCTAAGCCAATGAAACAAACAAGAAAATGGGTCTACATGGAATACCTATTTAAATGGGTTGATCTCCCTAGTTTATAGTCTACTTAGATGAATGAAGAAAATATTCCAAAGTGTGGGATGACTTTGCAATAGTTAGTAATTGAAGGGACTTGATTTTTTCTTGATAGGGGGAGATGGTACAAGAGCTCTCATCACATGATGATCATGAATCTTTTGAATTTTCATTTTGCATTGTAATAATTATTGACACTTGTAATTAATTATTTGATGACCAATTTTTTTTCTAACAAGCATTAGAATTCTAATATGGACATTAGGTCTTGCAAGGCCATGTTTGGTCAACATTGGTCAAACCATGTGAAATCATGTTACATGTTTGTAGATATATTAATGGGTGCCTTACAAACACATTTTCATTTTTTAGATTCATTCATGATGTCAAATACAAATTATTTAATAATTTGGTCAAAGTTTCCAAAAGGATTAAGATAGTAATTTTTTGAAATGGCAAAGCGATTGATATTTTGCAAAGGAAAGTTGTGAAACATTGCAACTTTTACAGTTTTTGCACAAAAGTTGCTCCAACGGATAACTATTTTGAAAATATATTTTTAAATGGTTGGTGATGGTCATTTTAAATCCTTCTAAGTTGTATTTTCAACGTGAGTAAAGAAATTTGGATTTTGATGCTCGATTTTCTTATTTTTACTATGCAAATTTGTTGTTGTAGACCATATGGAAGTTGTTGGTAGATTAGATGATATTTATGAGAGTTTGAGATTGATGAGAGATTGAGTTGTCTTCCTTTTGGAATTTTTTGTAACTTCTTTGGTGCAAGTATTGTAAATTTCTAATCAAATTTTTCCCTCATGGGTCTGAAAACCCTAAGAAGTAGGGTTAAGACACTAAATGGGAAATTCCTCCTCATTTGACTAGTAGAAATTTCTAATCCTCTACGTAATCAGGGGCTCCCTTATATATTACATTATTTCAATATTTTTGGTTTGAGGGAACAAGAGCCAAGTGATGGAGAGGAGTATTTCAAGCTAGGCATCCTTGTGTAACTAGCCTGGGGTGATAAGAAATTGGTACTTGAATGAATAGGATGTGTAAATTGGATAAATTGGGTTAAGATTTATTGGTTTTAGGGTCTAATAATGAATTTGGTGTGATTTAATAGAGAGGGAAAAAAATTTGTAATATTCTCCAAGTTTGTGTAGGGAATTAGGCCTAATAGCCCTAATATGAAGGTTTTTTAGAAACTTGGTCAATTGAACAAATCAAGGGATGACATTTGGTAATCTTAAATTACTATGAAAAGGGTATTTAAAAATGGGATTTTTTTGGGTGGTCCTTTAGAGGATTTTGGAGTAAGACTCAAATTACCCAATTTAGAGACCTAATCCTAGTAAGTCATCTATTAGGCCTTGGAGTATGAAATGTATTATGGGGTTAAAGTGACAACTTGGAATACATTTCTTTGAAGGAATGATAAATATTGGAATCCTTGAGGGTGATTGAAACCATTTTTGAAGCTTTGAGTACCTTTGGAATCATGTGATTAAAGTATAAAGAGAAGGAAAATTTGTGGTTATCAAGGGATAGATAGTGAATGAGAAATCTCACACCTAATAATTGAATTTTCTTTGAGTAAGACACTTGGAAAGGTCCTAAAAAATTCCACTCTTGAGGAAAACCAATACTTGGTGAGGGAAAAGAGCCCTTGGGAGGATCTTAGTGGAGTTTGTTAATCTAAGGGGAGTTGTTATCAAGTGTTTCCTTAATCATTGTGTCACTTGCATTATAAGATTCAATAGCTCATTTATAATGAGATTATTCAACTATCTTTCAAGGATCTTAGTGGAGTTTGTTAATCTAAGGGGAGTTGTTATCAAGTGTTTCCTTAATCATTGTGTCACTTGCATTATAAGATTCAATAGCTCATTTATAATGAGATTATTCAACTATCTTTCAAAATGATCCCTACTACAATCTTGATTTCTTTAAATAACATATGAGTCCCTATTATATTTCTCCACACCATGTAACATTGTTAGCCTATCTCTTGGGGGATCATTTTCATGCATTGCCTAATCTATGAGTAGCATAAAGGTCCTCTTTTCCCTTGTTCTTATACTTGGGGGTCAAGGGAACTCTATCCATATTTCTTATTCTCCTAATAATCCACTATTCCTTTTTTTGTGTTATTTTTTTACTATGTGACATTTGATCCTACATGGTATATAAATAACTCACCTTGGAGCCATACAATAGCATGCTATCCTTTATAAGGATTTACTTTTTGACTTATTGCATAGTGTCTCATTGCATTTTTTCCTTCTATAGCCTCATTGGATCTATGACCTCTTTGGCTTGGACAAGGTGTTTCTTTTGGATATTTTATAGATGTTTAAATTACTTATCCTTGTTCATCACTTCCTTAAGATGTTAATTATAATAAGTTCTTTTTTTCATCTTAAGGGGGAGCATACATGTTCACCTTTTTTGCATTTTTTTGTTCGTTTTAAGTGCAATATATAGAGTACACTAGTATATAATAGCTTTCTAGATCTAGTTACTCTTCTCTTTGCATATTTTGGATGAGTGTACTAGCATTAACAAATTCTCTAGGGCTGATTACTCTTCCTCTTTTTAAATGTCTTAGAATGTTTGAATTGTTGGTTATAATCATTCAATTTTATTTTATCTTTGATGTTACATAAATGTCAAGTATATACTGAGAAATCAGTGTATGTCAAGCTCACTCAAGAGTCAAAGGAAGTTGCAGTGTATGGCAAGTGTTTTAGTATTAACTAATTTTAGAGCTAGTGTTAACCAAGCTTACTTGGCTACCAAAGGGAGTTTGTAGGAAGAAAGTGTCTACCGAGCTCACTCAACTACCAAAGAAAATTTGGCATGGAATAAGTGTTAACTAAGCTCACTCAGTCATCAAAGGAAGTTTGAAGGAAATTCATTTTTAAGTTAGTGTTGACCAAGTTGGGTCAACTAACAAAGGACTTTCCTATATTAGTTATTGTTTGTTAGTTCTAGCCAACTCATGGAATGAATTTCATTTGTTTGAAATTGTATTCAAGCCAACTTGACAAGGTAAATGATATAAGTATAAGGTCAAGTTGAGGACTAAAGAGAAGAAGAAGCATGGGATTAGAAAGATAAATCAAGAAAGTGAATTAGGAGTTGACTAAGCTACAAAGAACATTCTAATCAAGAAGGATCAAGTATTCAACCCAGAAAAAAGATATGAAATCAGAAAGTACAATTTCATTAGCAATCAGGTCATATCATTGTTACTTTCTAATAATTGTAGTAGGGAATCAAATCTCCTAATAGATTTATCTTAACAGTTATTTGCCAAATCCTTTAACAAGGTGGCATTTCTAGATTGAAGTGTCTAAAGACCTCTAACAAGGCCACTCCTAGAAGGGTCAACTAAATCCTTTAATAGGGCCACACCTAATAGTTTTTTTTGTAACCTTTAAGAGGGTTGGCTCCTAATAGAGCTCAATTCAAAAGAGTGAAAAATAGTAACCAGTTGCAATTGGTGGTTTTTCCCAAATTGGGTTTCCACATTTAATATGGATGTCTCTTCTATTCATGTTATTTGCTATATGATTCTGCAACTAAGTTTATTAAGGTTAATCACACTTAATATCATAAGATTTTCATATTCAATGTTAGCAAAGTAACAATGCATATATTTGGTATTAACCAAGTGTTTACCAAGTGAAATTCATTCTTAGTGTAAACTGAGTTACTATGTTAACAAGTGTTTCGTGCTAAACGAGTTACAACAATATTTTAGTTTCAATAGAGTTTTGTTTTTTTTTGTACTGACATCTTAAGGGATTGGGAATTGTTTTTATGATAACTAATTCACCCCTCCACTCTCAATTACTCCTCTTACATTTCCAATAATTTAATGATGGTACGCTCTGATACCACTTGATGAAGGTACACTCTAATACCACTAACAAAGGGCCACACCACCCTTACCAACTCATAACCAAGAATGCAACAATATTATTATACTTGAAAATCCAATATCAATTACAATAACATTTTTTCAAGATCCAACCCAAACCCAAGCTAGTCCAGCTCCACACTTTGGTAGAAACCTCCAAGATCTCAACTTGTTCTCACAAGCCACCAAGAAACCTCCTTGTTTCTAAACCACAGTCACTAGCTCTTCTCACAAACCTAATCCAAGACCTAAGTGTAAACTGCCTCACATTCGGCACTCTATCCACAGACTTAGGAAAACTCACCCTTCAATCCCTCCTTCTCTTTCACACTTTCCAAGCCTTCCAAGCTTTCCAAGCTTCCACTACTCAAGTTTCTCCTTCTCGAGCTTCTCCTTCTCGAGCTTCCACTTCTCAAGCTACTCGTTGAGCTTTTACCTTCTTCTCAAGCTTTTCCTTGAGCTTTCACTTCTCAAGCTACTCCTTGAGCTTGATTAGAAATGCTCATATGCCTTGCTTAAATAGGCACTTACCACCCCATGCATGACTTATCCACAAGCTTTTAGAATTCCTCCACAACCTTCTAGAATTACAACTAAGCACAACCATGTGGCCCAATTAGAAAATTACATTTCCTTTATGGATCACAACATATATTAAATGCAAGATTTAAGAAACTTTCCACAAGCTTCTAAGATGCCACCTACACACCTTGATTAATGGAATGACAACTAATTTCTCATTTTTTTATTTTATGCCACCTATGCATCTCGAAAATAGAAATTCCTCCTTTTTTCTTTTTCTCCTTTTTCCCTTTTTATTTATTTATTATTTCTCCTCTAATTTTCATCACTTTCTCTCTCCTCCAGATTTTTTTTTTTTTTTTCAATAATTTTCCCATGCAAGATGCTCTTGTATCATAATTGGTATCAAATATTTCGGTGCTTGTAGAGAAGGTTTTAAGGACTTAAGCTAAAGATCAAGATTTCTTACTAAAGGGAGATTTCTAAGCTAAACAGAGGTAACTTCCAAGTATGGTAGGAACTCATGAAGCTACATTTGGAAACAATTGGAGACTTAGGATTGAAATATCTAAACACCAAATATGTGGCACCTACTAGAACTATGAGTGTGGAAGAAATTACAAAAAAGAAAAAATATAACATTATGATGATTGACATTGCTTCCACTCTCAATTATGTTGAATTTGATGAAGTCAAAGATTGTGCTACTGCTTATGATATGTGAATCAAGCTAAAAGCTATCTATGGAGGTGATAACAATGTAAGGAGAGCTAAGGCAAAAAGTCTTAGAGGTCAATTTTATAAGACGAAGATGAGAATATTGCATAGTGCAATGAGAGAATCAAAGCCAGTATGTGTGCAATTAGAACAATAGATGGGAAAATTGATAATGTAATAGTGGTAAGTAAGGTACTCAAAACCCTTCTTCCTTATTATGCAATTAGAGTGTCAACTATTCAAGAAATGAGATGTGATCCTAATAATGATATATCCTTGGATACACTAGTGGGAAGGTTGACCAAATTTGAGTTAGATAATTTTGATAATTATGTTCCTAACTCCAGTAACCTTGAGTCTGTATTCCAAGACAAGCTATCACTCAAGAAGACAGTTGCAAAGTCTAAAAGTAAGAAATATGATAGTGAAGATGAAGATGGTTTTGATGATGATCTTGAAGTCATTGAAGCATTGCTTGCAAGAATATTTCCCAAAGGAAAAGGAAAGTACAAAGGCAAGATTCCTTTTATCTTCTTTTCTTGTGAAGAAGTTGGTCACATTATTGCAAGGTGTCTAAACAAAGAAGGAAAAGAAGAAAAGAAGCATGATAAGTACAAAGGAAAGAAGGATTTAAAAAGCTACAAAGACTATAGGGACAAAGGTAAGAAATCTTGATACATGGCTAAAGATTTTGATAGTAATAAAGAAGATGAAATGGTTTACATTATTGTTGAGGATGAATTAGATAATGAGAATGATAAGATGGCCCTCATCTCTCATGTTAGTAAGAATGATACATGGAATATTTATAGTGGTTGTTCTCACCACATGATTGGTGATACATTTAAATTTGAACACTTGGAACACTAACATGGTGGGAGTGTCAGATTTGGAAATGATGAACCTTGTTATGTCAAGGGAAAAGGTTGGATTACATACCAATGATATTACATGTGACAATTCTTATTGTGTTGAAGGATTGAAGTATAATCTTCTTAGTGTGGGAAAATTGAATAACATTAAATTTAAGGTAGAATTCATGAATAGGAAAGCCAAGTTGTGGGATGGAAATTGAAATCTAGTTGGGATTTGCAATCAAACAAGAGGTAATCTATTCTACCTAGATCTAACTATAAATTGATGTTTCATAGCTCAAGTAGAAGAAAGTTGTTTATGGTATAAAAATTTGTGTCATGTGAATTTTGATAACCTGGTCAATATAAGCAAGAACAAAAGGGTTAGAGGCATGCCAATCCTAAAGAAACCTGATATGGGTATGTGCAAGAATTATCAGATTGGAAAGATAGGAAAGACAAGTTTTAAAATCAAGAACTATTATTCTTGAGAAGTATTGGAGATGGTTCATATAGATCTTTGTGGACCCATTGGCATACAAAGGTACACTGGAGATAAGTACTTTATTCTATTTGTTGATGATTATATTAGGAAGATGATAGTAATGTATTTAAAGGATAAATCGGAAGCTTTCCAAAAGTTCAAATGGTATCTAGATAGAGTTGAGAAGGAAACAAGAAAGAAATTGAAATGTTTAAGATCATAAAGAGGAGGTGAATTCATCTTAAATGAATTTAATAAATTCTACAAGAAAAGAGGAATCAAAAGACAAGTATCTGCACCTAATACACCTCAACAAAATGGCATTGTTGAGAGAAGGAATAGATTAATCATGGATTTTTCAAAGACATTGATGATAGAGAATAATTTTTCTATTAAATACTAGAAGGAAACAATTAGCACTGCAATTCATACCTTGAACCCAGTTCAGTTGAAGAAGGACTCAAATCAAACACCATTTGAATTATACAATGGATATAAACCTAATGTATGTCATTTCAAAGTAATTGGAAGCAAATTTTATATTATAAAGGAGTCAAGAAAAGGAAAAGTTTATGTGAAAAGTGATGAAGGCATATTCTTGGGATACTCCAATAAGAGAAAATTGTACAAATGTATGAATCTATCTACTCATAAAGTTATAGAAAATGCACATGTAAAGATTGATGAGTTGGTACAAGAATGTGAAGAATAAAGGAGGAAAGACCTTGAAGACTAAAAAAAAAAATTTTACTATGAGCCTTATACTTTACCTAAAGTTCAAGCAAATGGCAGTTAGCAGTCTTCACTGCTCGAGTCCCCAAAACCCCTAGTTCAACCCAAGTTGCAGCTAGTGCAACCCAAGTCATAGTCTAAAGGACTTGAGTTTCAACAAATGCAAATTGATTCATCTAATGGACATGAGTCATAGTTAGTGGGACTTGATTATGATTTAGAAGATCATGGTGAACCTACTGAATTCAGAAAGAAGGAGCTCAAACTTGATAGATATATCAGAAGGGATCAACCACCTGAAAAATTCATTGTAGATTAGTCATAAGGTATAATGATAAGGAACAAATTAAAAGGTAAATGTTTTCTTACTAAATTTGAACCTAGAACTATCAAAGATGCATCAGAAAATGAAAAATAGATTGAGACAATGAATGAAGAGATTGGTTAGATTGAAAGGAACAAAACTTGAACCATTGTTCCTAGACCCAAATATAAGAATGTAATTGGCACAAAATGGGTATTCAGATATAAGATGAATAAGAATGGAGAAGTTTCAATAAAAAAAGCGATATTAGTTTTCAAGGGTTATGCTCAAGAGGAAGGTATTGACTATGGAAAAACTTTTGCTCTTGTTGCTAGACTAGAAGGTGTTAGAATACGCCTTACATATGCAACACACAAAGGATTCAAAGTATATCAATGGATGTGAAATCAACATTCTTGAATGGAATCTTAGAAGAGGAAGTCTAAATTGAGCAAAAAGAAGGTTTCATTTATCCTAGCAAAAGGGACATGGTTTGCAGACTACACAAAGCTTTGTATGGTCTCAAAAAAGCCCCATTTAATACCATATAATAGCTTTCTAGAGCTAGTTATTGTTCTCTTTGCATATTTTGGATGAGTGTACTAACATTACATAATTCTCTAGGGATAATTACTCTTCCTCTTTTAAAATATCTTAGAATGGTTGACTTGTTAGAAATAATAGTCCACCAAGATAACTGAGAGGGGGGGATGAATTAGTTATTCACTAATTAAAATATTTATCTTCTTTAAACAAACTTAACCATTCAAAAAAAGTAAACAAAAACCATAATAAGATGCACATAGACAATTACAATAGATATGTTAACTAGGGAAACCCTTGATCAAAGGGAAAACCCCAGTGGGAATGATGCCCACTAGATAATGTACTATTATAAATATTCCTTGTTAGAGGATGGACCATGTTAGGAGTCTATTACAATATTCAGTACATATGAGTCCTTGTTAGGAGATTCCAACCCTATTAGAAGTTGTGCCAACCCTGTTAGGATTCGTTGTACAATGTATGCAAGAAGAGCCCACTACCCAAACATGCAATTTCAACTACAAGAAGAACTCACTTCTCAAACATGCAATTTTCTATTATGTTCCTTCTTTCTTTGTTCTATAAACCAAAACAATCATTTTTAGACCTTGTAGACTAGGTCAAAAACCTTAGATCCAATTATTAAACCTTGGATCACTTAGCAAAACCTCGGCAATGAAGTTTCCTTCACTTCTATTATGCTCTGCTCAACTTTGCATTCTGCTCTCTCTACTTCTTACAATCACTTCTTCATTTCATTAATCCATCTCATATGATAAAGGAAAATGTCCTTCCTTTATACTGAGTCCATAAAACAATTCATGGGTCAGCTATTAGACCTTCTCACTTAATCATTATGAGATCACATTAAGAACACATTACACTTAGCGATAAAAATAATCTTCCAACTTGAAACTTGAATATCTTCTCATAAACATAATATTATGACAAGTGAACTTATCTACACCATCAACAACATGTCTTCTTCATATCCTCAACATCGATTCTCAGAATAACAATTTTGCTAAGATATATAACAAGTTTACCAAAACATGCCTCTGTAAACTCTATCTCAGAACAAACATCACCAAAACTTACATAACTTCTTCTAGATGTAACATTTCTTCATCCAACATTAACTACATATACTAGATACTCATAAGTATCTCCCATAATATCATATAGTTGGAATACTCAACTAGTCATGTGTATCAACTTGATCTTTCTGTTGTTCTTCTGTCAGATACCACAAAAGACTATTATGTTGACATCAATGAAAAACTTAGTCATGAATGTAACATATCATCATAGTAACATATCTAAAATACTCCCCCATAGGAATATCATTAGCATTCATTCTTCTAACAATCTCCCCCTTTGGAATTGATGGCAACATAGATGAAAAACATCTAATTCCAAGAATACCAACTGCAAAAGACTGTCAATATTTTTTTTCAAGTCCTCTTCATCAATCATTCAATCATTTTCCCCCATTGATATACCTCAATGTGCTTTCTATAAAATTGTCATTTCATGTTGTACTTCTTCTAAACATGTTATTCATGTTCTTTCTTGTCTTCTCCTCATGATGTGATGTCCTTCCTCATGATCTTCTTGCTTCTCTAATATGATATTTTTGATGGCATACTTCTCCCCAATTGACATCAATGTCAAAGGTTTTAGTAACCATCAAACTCTATAATAATTGATCTTACTAGCTCAAGTGTCCAAAGACACTATTCAAAAACAACATCCAACAAGAGTCCTAGATGACTCTATCCATCACAAATACTCCCCCATATGGGAAGCATCAACATCCAATCTAGAAAAACAATGGTTCTTTGTTACACTAGACTAATGCACTCTTGCATCATCTACTCTGCTATAGGAAGGGACATAACACCTAGCATACCTCACAAATACTCAAAAGTCTCTTTAGGAAGAGGCTTACTAAATATATCTGCAATCTTCTCTTTAGTACTCACATACTCCAGTCTAATTTCTTTTTCTGCAACTTTCTCTCTCAACATGTGATACTTAATAGAAATGTGCTTAGTCCTCAAATGCAACACTAGATTCTTAGACATATTTACTGTGCTTGTGTTGTCATAATGTATGACAATAGCTTCACTAATTTCTATCCTTATATCCTTCAACATCTACTTTATCTAAACAACTTAATTGTAATTGTTTGTTATTACAACATATTCTATTTCTATTGTACGTTTTGATGTACAATCCTACTTCTTGCTTAGCCAAGAAACCAATCTTCCTAAAAGAAAGAAGACCCCACCACTGGTGCTCTTTCTGTCATCCATACTACTTGCCCAATCAACATTAGTATAAGGACTTAAAGTAAAATCATTAGATCTACCATACCACAATTCAAACTCTGATGTTTCTTTCAGATATCAAAATATCCTTTTGGCTACTGTATAATGTGCTTCTTTGGGATCAGCTTGGAATCTTGCAACAATTCCAACTACATTTTCTATATCTGGCCTTGTGTGAGTCAAATATTTCAATCCTCTAATCATAGATCTATATTTCTTTTGTTCAATAATAGATGTCTCATCCTTTGTAGATAACTTGTGTCCAGTTACCATAGGTGTTCCAATAGGTTTGCATGTTTCTAAACCAAACCTTGTCAATAAATCCTTCAAATACTTAGTCTGAGAAATAAAGATTCCTTCTTTATTTTGTACAATCTATAATCTTAGAAAATATTTCATTTCTCCTATCATACTCATCTCAAAAAAATTCTTCATCTCTTCAGCAAATTTTTCACTTACATCATCATTTCCTCCAAATATGATGTCATGAAAAAATATTACCAAAATCATCAGACCATCATCAATTTCTTTCCAATAGTGATTACTATATGTCATACCTTTACTATATCCAAGCTTTGTCAAATGCTTGTCTAACCTTTCATACCAGGTTCTGGGTGCTTGCTTCAAGCCATACAATGCTTTCTTTAGTTTGCATACTCTTTCCTTATCATCTGTCAAAGGGAAAACTTTAGGCTAGTTTATGTACACTTCTTCTTCAAGATCTCCATTCAAAAATGTTGACTTGACATCCATCTAATACACTTTGAATTTTTTTTTGTTACATAGTCTAAGAATAATCTTACTACTTCTATTCTAGCCACAAGAGCATAGGTCTCATCATACTCTATTTCTTCTTGCTATGAGTAACCTTTACATACCAATCTTGTCTTCTTCCTGACAACTTCACCTTACTCATTCATCTTGCTCCTGAATACCCATTTAGTTCCTATCACATTCTTGTCTACTGGTCTAGGGACCAATTTCCATGTCTCATTCTTTACAATCTGATCCAATTCCTCTTTCATAGCTTGTTTCCAATAATCATCTTTACATGCTTCATCTTCACTCTTAGGTTCAACTTGAGATATCAAACATAGTTCTTCATTGACTTTGTTTCTTTTCATCACACCTTTATCTCTACTTTTGATGATCTTCTCAAATGGGTGATTCTTTATCATATTCTTTCCCAAAGTAGGAGTTGTTATCTCAACTCTTGGCTCTACTAAAGGTTATGAGCTTTGTTCCTACCCTAGCTCTCCTTCATTCTGCAAATCATTATTTGTCTCAAGAAATACTTCATCATTCCTTGGCTTGGTAACAATATCATCATCTAAATTGTAATTATCTATTCTCTCTTGTATCCTGGAATTCTCATCGATTCTCACATTTTCACTTTCCATAATAGTCTTAGCTTTTAGATTATAACATCTCTAAGATTTTTCTTTTCCATAAATAAAAAAGAAGTGTACCTTTAACTTCACATGTTGCATTGTTTCCAACTCTGACAATGCCTTCATCCTGACTTTTGAAGTCAACAAACTTGTTCATATCATGAGTCATATGATTTGAACAACCACTGTTAATGATCCAATCATATTTCTTTTCAACATATGATACCAAAGCTACTTTCTCTGGGCTTGCTTCTTTAACTACCACAAATCCTATTTAAGCTACTTTCTCTAGGCTTGCTTCTTTAAGTACCACAAATCCTATTTCATCATCATTAACACTTACTACTTGTTCATCAAAATTATTTTCTTCATTTGCATACAAGCACTCTCTAACTCTTCTAGGTTTGTAATTTTCTTTATACTTTTTATCTCTTTTCGGACACTTAGATGCATAATGACCATATTCATTACATGTCCAACATTTAAATATTTTCTAACCATCTTTTTCTCTTCTTATAAGAAGACCAATACCTTCCTTGATCATCATGTCTTCTTCAGATCTAGAACTTATGCCTCTATCCAAAAACTTAGTGCTCAATTCTATACACAATCATGTTCTATCATCAAGAAGATCCATCTTTTGGGTGTCAAAATTTCCTCCATCAGAATCAAAACTATCATTTTTGAAATAATTCACCACTAATCTCCCAAAGTTGTTGAGCTTTATCTTCAAGGACCTGATGCTCTAATACCAATTGTTAGAAACAATAGTCCACTAGGATAACTGAGAGGGGGGGAGGGGGATTGAATTATTTATCCAATAATTAAAATATTTATCTTCTTTGAAAAAACTTAACCATTCAACCAAAGTAAATAACAACCATAATAAGATGTACATAGACAATCACACTAGATATGTTAACTAGGGAAACCCTTGATCAGAGGGAAAACCCCAGTGGGAATGATGCCTATAAGATGATGTACTAATATAAATATTCCTTGTTAGAGGATGGACCTTATTAGGAGTCTATTACAACTTTTAGTACATATGAGTCCCTATTAGGAGACTTTGAATCCATGTTAGGAGATTCAAACCCTATTAGGAGTTGTGCCAACCCTATTAGGAGTTGTAGTACAATGTATGCAAGAAGAGCCCACTACCTAAACATGTAATTTCAACTATAAGAAGAGCTCACTACTCAAACATGTAATTTATTGTTATGTTCCTTCTTCCTTTTTTCTTTCAACCAAACCAATGATTGTTAGACCTTGTGCACTAGATCATGAACCTCAAATCCAAATATCAAACCTCGAACCACTCAACAAAACCTTGACAATAAAGTTTCCTTCACTTCAGCTCTGCTTTGCTCAACTTTGCATTTCATTATCTCTACTTCTTACAATCACTTCTTCCTATCATCAATCCATCTCATATGATAAAGGAAAATGTCCTTGGTTTATTTAGAGTCCATAAAAAAATTCCCTAAGTCAACTACTAGACCTTATCAATTAATCATCATAGGACCACATTAAAAACATGTTACAATTAGTGATAACAATAATCTTCCACCTTGTAACTTGAATATTGTTGGGCAATCATTATGCACGAGGTTAACAGTAGGAATCCATTGCGCAATTCCTCTCTTGAAAAGCTAATCTTTTAGGATTGACTCCAAGGTTTAGTATTTGTCTTGTGACTTACCTAAATCTAATCAGTTGAAGATAAATGTGATTGTTCATGTGGAGGCCTTTGTTGGTTCTATTATAATCTTAGAATGAAGTAAAATCTGTTCGTTGTCTCAAAATAACACACAAAAGAACAATGTTTTAGTATTTTCTATTTTTCAATGAATGCATTTCTAACAATGCAACTAAAATGAGTTCATATTCTAACAAGTGGTTAGCAAAGAAAATAACATGAAATTCAAAGAAAATAATGTGAAATTGAAATCCTAATGAACATAAGCTATAGATAACAACACACTATGAGTTAAACTTTTGAAGAAATCGGTAGGAAACCAATGAAAATAGGAGCAGTGCTTCCTAGAATCCACTGATGCAATCATCAATGAGAAATTTAAATAATCAAATGATGTTTCACTCTTCATCAAATCACAAGGCCACTTAAAGTGCACTCATGTGAGATGAAAAGTTATGTAGGCACAATTTTGATGACCTCTTCTCAAGCTAGATACATTAGTAGAATTTGTAAATCTGTAGCAAACACCAAAACTAAAAGATCTCACAACCAAAAATAACACAATAAACCTTTGGCTCAATCACAATCTCATGCACAAAATTCATAAAACAATGACACATTCAGGCAAGAATGACTACACTCTGAATACAAGCACCAAAAGAATAATTTTATTACTTAATGGCGGTGGCCCTTGTTACATATTACAATGGGCTATTTATCAAAAATTGTCTCCTCAATTTGTGTTGAGAATGAGAGATATATTCATGCAATAAAATGCTTTTAAAACATTAAAATAAATTAAATATATACAAACTAACAATTAATCTAGTGCTTAGAGGGACACCATCCATTTTTTATTCATTAATTGGATGCATGAGACCTTTACATGTCAAAAATAGACAAAATATGAGAGAGAAAGTAGGATGAAGCCTTTAGTTGAAGTAGGAGTTTTTGGAGGTCCAAAAATAAAAGTTGGTCCTTTACTAGGCATGTGTCAAAGTTAAACTATTATCAGAATGCATTCCCAATGCATGGAAAGTGCTATTTTTGGAGCAAGAAGTTAACTATCATTACACCTCTAAATTGTAGAGCTATCTACCTGTGCACCTGTGCACCTATGGTCTATGGAGCTGTAGAGCTGTGGACCTCGATAGAGTCAAAATGTGAAAATTTTAGTAAGTGTCTAAATTGAAATTCTAGCATATGGGTTTTGTTCTTCTTCATCCCAAAGCTATGTTTGGATGTTTGCCCTTGAATTTATCTATCATATTAGTAATCCTAGCCACATCCAGAAGATCTAAAGCCTCATATTTATCTTTTATCTTTTGTCTATAATTATCTACCTCAATCTGGGTGTTAGCAAAATCCCTGAGTTTGGTATCCAAATCTAACAAGGCTTCTTCTATCCTAAAGGCTTGTCAGATGTCCTCATCATCAGTAACCACCACAAAAATCTTCCTAAAATTCTCCACTACTATCTCTATAGGTAACAACTTTTCTCATTCCTCATCTTAGAAAATATCTAAGAATACATCATTGTAGTGTCTCTCTACTTCCAAAATTCACTCTCGAGCTTGGTCCTTAACTTGATGAACCTCCTCATGTAATTTTCCCATTACCTTATTGCTATCGTCTATCTTCTCTATCCAATCATCAATCATATCTAATTCTTCTCTGATATATACATCAATCAAAACCTAGTATCTTTGGCCCTTTATGGCTTGTAGAGTCCTCAAATCCTTACTCTAGGCTCATACCTCATCCATGATACTGAAGTCCTACTTCAAAATTGCTATGATCTTATTCACGTTCTCCCATGTAGCATGCAGTAACTTCAACTTCCCCATGATGATCGTAACACCTTTCTCTTAAAAAAATTCTCTCCATTCCCAAAAAGCCTTCAAAAATGGATCAAGTTGTACACCTCCCCCTTCTCTAAGTGTAGTGTTCAAGGTCTGCTCAGGGTGTTCAGGATCTAGAGGACCAACTACTTCAACTAGATATCCCTTTAAGATCTCAACTTGCCTTCAAAGTGCTTGGAGTTCATACTCCTCTTGTTCCATGTACTTAAGGACCTCTTTGACTCCCATTCATCATTTGTTAGGATGAATCTCATGTAGGCCTCCCCAACATATCCTTTAATTCATAATCTTTGAGGCTAAGGCTTTCTGCATCTATGCCTTCAGGAGGGAGAGCCACTTGTGCAAATAATTTATGGATCCTTGTGCTAGTGACAAATGCCAATGGTGTTGCCTCATGTGATGGGGACTCAAGTTTGTTCAAGATCTCTGCAATGTCACAAATTTCATCCTCTAAAGCTTAGAATTGAGGCTTAGTACTCCTCATTATTTCCTTTCAAACCCATCTAGGGATGCGTCCTACTGAGGACCTAGCTCTTGATGATGAAGGAGTATATTCTACAACCTCCTTCCCTTTGTCACTCCTACTAGGAGTTGTATCTTGTTGGGAGGGCTATTCTTATATAGCCTTAGTCTCTATGGATCTTGTAGCTTGCACCTCAATGTCTTGGGAAGGTGGTTGGGAATATTCCACCATTTTTCCCTCCTGTAACACTTCATCAATCACCCTTACTTCTGGTTGCTCCTTCGATGATGGTTCCTTTTGAACCTACTCTCCCTTTGAACTCTAAGGTTGAGGAGTCACTAAGCCACTATCTATCATTGTAACTTGTGGTGGAGATGGAGGAGTAAGATCGGACCCTATGTATCTGGAAAAATTTGTGTCCAGTCTTCCTGTTGACCTTCACTTGTAGGAGTGTCCCTAATCATGTGCCCAATAAACTCTATATCTAAAAGCATGAAATCAAAATCTAACATTGAAAAAACATCATTGCCCTCTTCACTTTTCTCATCCACCCACTACTATACTTCATCTTCTGCTTGAGTGGATGGCCAGGTACCCATAGCATTTTTTCTCCTTTGTAACTAGGGCATTTCTTCCTCTTCCTCTTCTGATTCTTCTTCTTCCTCCTCTTCGTCTCCTTCTAGAATGCTTTCAGGAATAGATGGATTAGGCACTAATATTCTACTAATCCTTTTCCTTTTCTTCATCTGAATCTTAATCCTTTTCTTATGTTTCTTTGGGATAGAAGGAGAAGTTGTCTCTTCTTGCATAGAAGTAATGGAGGCCTATGGAATCTCACCCTCTTTCGATTGGCTAGACACAACAGGAGGCAACTATGGTTCATCTAGACTTGGGTAGCTCTAGTATCATCAAATCCTTGTGCACTCTATTCTTGCTATCAGGGAGGTGTCTATTCTATCTGAATTCTTTGAGGGGAGGTCCTCTTTCTTTTATTTTTTTCCTTCCTTTTAAGAGGGTGATAATATACAACCAAGCAATCAAGTTGGTACACTATCTCTAGCTAGATAGGAGACTGGGCTACAAAGATAGGAATTGTCACTTTCTTCCCTCTACCTCTTTCTGAGCAGGCATGTGCATGGAAGATCACTGTGTCAAGAATTGGATCAAGTGAAAAAGGTTTCTTGATCCAATCCTTTTTTATTCTGATAACATGCCTCACTCGATGATTAATATCATTGGCCTCCTCCCTATCAACCTCTACATTCATAATGGGTCTTTCACCAATTTTATCAATATTCAATAGGGGGTCCATTAACTCCTTAGAATCCTATCACCTTATCTCCTCAGGGATGTTCAATTGGAGAGTCTTTTCTACTAGATACAAAGTCATCCTACAGTAGTCCCTAATGCAAACATTATAGTCATTTGTGGGAATTCATCCAGTGATCCTGAATAGCATCCTCATGATGGAACTCATTTCCTACCAAACTCTCTACTTTCTCAACTTTGTCAAAATAGGGTCAAGGAGAGTTGTATTCTTTAAGGGGATAATTCTCCCAGTCCCACTTCAATGATGGAATATCTTGTTTTTATTTCACCTAATAAGATCCAATGACCAATGGCCATGCCCAACAAGGTCTCTATTGTCTCTTTATCTTCTCATAGGCTGACTCAATTTTTTGGAAAATCTCCAATAGCACCAGTTTGTCACTAGGATATCTTGGGAACTTCTTAGGATTGATGGAGGCACCAACTACCTAAAGATATGTGAACATCTTGAACTAGATGAAATAGGCTCTGAGAGCTATTATCTATGCTTTTTCTTCATTATATAACCTCTTCCCATAGTCTCCCTCAATGAATTAAATGATCACAAAGATGAATGCATCATTCATGATTATATATTCCTTACTCTATGTTGAGAGTTTCATCTTCACTAGCTAAGGGTAGACTATGTATGGCCAGGCATTGGGATCCTACATACTGCCTCTTCTGTACAAACTGGGATAGTTTTTTGCCCTTACTGCAAGTAGGTATACCATGTAAGAAGTCATGTAAAATTTCTTCTTGTCCTTCACTATCCTCAGTTGCTCACACAAGTTTTCACTTAGTGTGATGGCCCAGTCTAGTGGTATCTTTTCTTGTTTGATGGTCTCAATGAAGTTGACCATGAAAGTGCTAAGGTGGCCCACTATGGGTAGGCCCATGACTCTACTCAAGAGAATGATAGAATATCTAATGTCTTCCCTCATGTATCCCTGAGTCATGTCTACTTTTCCTATTATCTTTCCCCTAGGAGGCTTCTCAATGAGGTAGGAGAATTGTATAATGTCTAATGCCTCCTACTGGTGCTCTGTATACCATCTTTTAGTCACTTTGTATGAGAGCCTAATGAACTAATTTTCTCTTGGGAGATGGAAGACCTTCTCCATGTTATCAGGTCAGAGGTCCAACACAACTTCTCCTATGATGCTTTTGACGACCCTTTCTTCAAAAACAAAATGTTGTGCTAGGGCCATGATTAGTTCTACTGATTGTACTAACACTGAGTGTGACACTATGTTCACCAACCCAAAATAAATCAATGAGGATACGAGCATTGATCTCTTTGTGGGTTTGTTACAAATCCTTAGAAATTCTCGTAGATCTGTGTGCCCTAAATCAATATCTCATATTTCTGCATAGTCATCATGAAATCTTGACTTCAAGGGTATGCCTTGAAATTTGAACACGATGATTTTGGGTGTGACTCCAGATGTGGATGCCATTTGATCACCTGTATGTTGTGAGAAAAATATTTATTAGTCCAAAGGTAAAACATAAAATCTATGAATTGAAATAAGCATAAACGAGAAAAAAAAGCCCAATTTGGGTATATTTTTATTTTATTTTTATTTTATTTTTATTTTATTTTTATCATCATTTTTTTTTCTTTTTTTTCTTTTTTTCTTTTTTATCATTTTTTTTTTAAATTTTATATCTTTCTTTTTAAATTTTATATTTTGTAATATTGTTCCTTTTTTTTTAAGTGTGTGTAGGGCATAAGATGCATTTTGTAGGCATAAGAAGCACATCATGGGTGCAAGGCGCACTATGGGCGTGGGAGGTGTGTCGTGGCGGTTAGGACTTCATATGCATGGCACCAAAGTGACCAAGAGTGCATGACACCAAACTAAGGCATGAGGGTAGGTGATAATAAAGTGAGGCATGTGGTGCCAAATCAAGATGTGCGACACTGCTATTAAATGCGAGTGCAGCAACACTGAAGTAAGGGTGTAGGCACATGGTGCCAAAGTGAAGGTGTAGGCACGTAGCATCAAAGTGAAATGTGGGGTGCCAAAGTGGTGGTGCAAGAAAGTGAAGCCCAGGGTGTTACAATGAGTGTTGCACCAAAGTGGTGGCACCAAAATGGATGTCGCACCAAAGTGGGGCATAGGACGCCAAAGTGGGTGCCGCTCCAAAGTGATGGTATAGGACACCAAAGTGAGGATTTAGTTTGAGCACATTACCTTAAGTGCGTGGAACAAACACAAAGACTTGGCAAAAGAAATGTGAGTATGAGATGAAGGGAGGGGGATTTTATAACCTCCTCCACCAGTTGTGGTGTGCAGTGCATCGCGATGCAGCACACAGGTGCATGTCGTGCATCCCACCCACGCACACACATGTGATGTGTGACTGGTTTTTTTTTCAAATTTTTATAATTTTTATATTTTTCCAATTTTTTAATTTTTTCACTTTAAAAAAAAAATTGATTTTTTTGCATTTTTCTAATATTTTATTTTTTTTGGGTTTTTTTTTACTCTGACACTTTGACTCAAATATCTTTTCTTGACTCTCAAACCATGAGTTTAGGAGTTTGAAGAAAGTAGGGGGTCCCCATTCCTGACTAGGAATGGGGCATGTGTTGTGTGACCATAATAAATGGCCCCGAAAAAGGAAGAAATGGCAAAATAATTTCTTCATTAGCAAACATTCTTGCAATATGTGTCAATCACCAATCGCACTTTGAACATCTCTAGCACCATTTGAATGACTTTTCAACCAAAATCTCAAAATTTGAAACCTTTAAGCTCAGTGTGTGACTTGTGTATTCATTTCCTTTGACATCTTAGGATGTAGTCTATCAAAGCTTTTTGACAACTCAAAACAATCTTCCACTCCTCCCAACTCATTCATTCAAAATCTCCACAAAGGCTATTCATCGATCACTAGCTTGACCAAATGAGAGAATTAGTTCGAGAGCTCTTGGTGGGAGCCACATTCTTTTAATTTTTTGGCCATTTGAATAATTAATCCATATCATTCAGAATATTATTTTTGATGAAACAATATTTTGAATGCAAGATACTTTGTTTTGAGAATGTATCTTTTGTCATTTCATATTTCTAGAATACTTTAGCCTTAACATTGTATTTCTTTGTCTCTTTTTTTCTTTTTTTCTATTTGTTCTTTTGTATCCTGACTATGCTTAGATTGTGTAGTCAGGACATTGGTGTCATTTCTTGGACTTGATCTCTTGTGAACATCCCTTGCATTCCTCTTTTAGAACTTTTTAGAAACTCTCATGCCAAACAATGATCTTGGCAACCTTTTGAGGAGACCCCTTCTATTTGAACTAGTTGAAGTTTGGATCGTCCCTCATCATCTTTGACTCTGATTCAATAACACCTAAAAACAATCAAACTTTTAAATTTGCAAATTGTTGAGACCTTCATGATCTAGGCT